>ML776801.1:1267739-1300336 GCA_009831015.1 Picea engelmannii
CACCTGTATATAGCAATAGTAAAACATCTTGTCATCAATCATGACGCATCATCATCAAGGTTAAGTGGTTCATCATCATAAAAATCCAAATCACTTGCGAGCAAGTGTCCTCAAAGAATAAGTTTTTTCAGTGCGCCAGAGCGAGATGTTACAAAATCAATGTCAAAGCAAATTTAACAATCCCCTAAAGTAGTAATGATGTGTCCACTTGAAGAAGCCTTGAAGTGCCTTGAAGGAACCTTGACATAAATTTATATAACTCCAAAGTGGTCCCCTTATGGAATATATTTTAAGCATGGAACCCATGGGATGAGATAACATGTTGTTGTTTCCACATGACCACTTTGAGTTGTACACAAATGAAGCCCAAAATATGTCCAAGATAAATATTGCAAGATGGAGATTGTTGAAAGTATTAATTTTTGGTCAATTTGGATACCATATATTCGAGGGAATTTTTACCCTAAATAAATAACTCAAATAGAATTGCAAGTTACATCATTCAAAATATTATTATGATACCTTTCCAATGGAATATCGAAGTCCCTCTAACTCCTTAGGAATGTGGAGATATGATTTTTTCTATTAGATAACTTTGCCAGAAAATTGAGGCTGGCTCAAATAATTTTTGGAGACATAATTACTATAAATGTAGGATAGAATTTTGCATTTTTAGTGTAACCAACAAAGAGATCAAGATTGAGGTGCACTCAAGGTGTTGGGGTGTCTTTCTAGTGTGCAAGAGAAGTCTAAGGGATTTTCTTAAGGTCTTTCTTATTCTAAAGGTATGATATAAAATTGTGATGTTGTTGTAAGGTTGTGAGGTTTTTGTATACATTGTTGTGAGGTTGTGATGTCGCCATATGCTTTTCTATGAAGTTGTGATGTTTCCATGATCTTGTCGTGAGTGGATGTTGCAGTTAGTGGATGTTTCCATGAATGGATGTTACCATCAGTGGATGTTTACGTCAATGATTACATTATGGGAATGGTGGTATGAGGCTTGCTAGGGTTTGAAGGATTATATACAGAATGAAGTATGCAGGTGAAGTCAAAAGTACTCTGTGTATGAAGATCTTGGATTGGTGATATATTATTGAGTTGGTGCTCAGTTGAGAATATTGGTGTCTTCATTCAACATGTTGGTGCCTGTGCTTTAGGGAGCTAGTTCTTCCTTCCAGTTGGAGCTGGTAAAGCCAGGGGGTTGGTGCCTCTTTCCAGTTGATGCTGGTAAATTAGGGAGTTGGATATTCCTTCAGGTTGGTTCATGTAACTCAAGAGGTTGGTGCCTCCTTCTAGTTGGTGTTGGAGAATATTGGAAGTTGGTGCTTCCTATGAATGTAATCTTGACATGATATAAGAAAATCATTTCGTAGTTTTCTCCAGTTTGGGTTTCCACATAAAAATCATTGTGTTCTGTGTATGGTTTTATGTGATGATGAATGGCATTGTAATGGCTAATGTTTACATGGTGTTCTTAAGGTTAAAAATGGTAAAAAGTGCTCAATACCGATTCACCCCCCTCTAAGTATTGGTGAATATTCCAACAATTGGTATCAGAACAGGTTCCTTTAGAAATAGTCTAACCACTAGAAGGAAGATCATGGATATTTTGGTAGTTTACTCTACAGATGGAGTTCCATTTTTCAATGGATTAAAATTTTCTTATTGAAGCATAAGGATGAGAAAATTGTTATAGGAATATGGGTTTGACATTTAGAAATCGGTATTAGAAGGTTACACCACTCCAAAAGGGAGACCAAAGGGTGAAACAACAAATAAGCTACAAAAAAACAATGCAATGGAATTGAACATAATTCTAAGGGGATTATCAGAGTCTAAAAAGAAAAGAAGTGAATTTGGAAATCATTCATCAGCTAAAGAGTTTTGGTACAAACTACAAGAAAACTACACAAAGGAAGCAATGCATGAATGTGTAGAAGATCAAAAGGAAGATACACCAAAGAAAGAAGAAACATCAAAGAAAATGGATGAAGGCCAAAATAAACATGAAAATTATGAATCAAATGAAGAAAAGGTGAAGGAATTTGAATCAAGTAAGTATTCTTGTGGTGATAAATTAAATCCTTCTGACATTAGATGTACCTATGCAAATAAAAGCATTTTTGACAAAGATATAGATGAAAGAAAAATCCATGCCTTGGAAGAAGAAGAGAATGATGAAGTAGAATCCAACGTATACCTTCAAGGGGAATTGATTAGTGATATAGATTATTTGAGGAATGAAAGGGATAAGAACAAAATTCTAATGTAAAAACTATAGAAGTATCAATAAAATAATACATTGCTAGAAGAGAAGCTAAGTAATACTGAAAAAAGATTCTCGTTATTTTAAAGGCGCGGGTAGAAGTAGATAAGAAGACTAAATAAACATTGAAGAATCAATTATAATATAAAGATACCCAACTAAGAACAAGCCTGTATAGTTCTATGATTCAAATATAAAAGGAAAAGAAAATTGAAGAAGTCTTAAACAATCAACTAAAAGAGAAGGAAGAAACTTGTTAAGCAAAAGAACTTGAAATTATTTCTCTAAGAGAAGAAGTAAAAAGGACAACTAACACAAACTTGAATTTTGAGAAGAGTTCATCAACCTTAGAAGACATCCTCAATCAACAAATATCTCCCAATGACAATACATGTATTGGGTATGACCACAAGCAAAACCACATTGAAGAAGAAAAGAGTTTCAAACTACCAAGAAAGACTGAAGAAATACCTGAAAGTCATACAAATGGTTCAAGGGATTCCAATATAAGAGTAAATAATATGATCAATCAAGACATGAAAAGAAATTATCTCAAAGACCTCCATTTCAAACAAGACCCTTTTCTCCCAGGTATTAAGTTTATTTCCTGGTTTTTTTTTTTCTTGCAACAATTTTGGACATAATAGATTGTAGAGCTTATGCAAGAAATAATCAAGTAAGGAATAGAGGTATCTGCAATAATGTTGGATGTTACAAATGGTATGACTATGGAGACATAGCTTGGGACTGTAGAAACATGATGGAGTATTCCATGAAAGAAAATGCTCATATCAAATATAAGAAAGTTTGGAGAAGAAAAAAAAAACAAGAAGATCAGGGAAATGAAGAATTCTCAAAGGAAATACCCACATGAGTTGTAGAGATGAGTAAAAATGATAAATATTCAAGTAAAGAGGAAGATGTCATGATTATAAATGGTGATCTTGGAGCATATTAACATTATGCATTATTCTAAACAATTTGGCATAGAGACTCCTAGTATTGTGGATAATGTTGAGGGGGAGTCTAAGTAGCAGGAAAGGAAGACCAAAGAAAGGAAAAAAAGGATTGTATAGACCAAAATATAGTGCTTGGTAAATCATATAGGAGCACAGGGGAAGCTACTTCAAAAATATTGAAGAAATGAACCAGTCTAAGGGTGAGTCAACACAGTCAAAGGGGGAGTATTGTTGAAAATGAAATATGCTCACAAAGATAGAATTACATTCAAAATAAGGAACCATGATCATAGAGGGAGAAAAAAAATGAGTGAAATGATAGTGGATCAAAGCATGAATACATGAGGAGAAATAGAATAAGAAATAGAATCATGGAATTCCAGAGGGGGAGAAACTCTTTATCCTGGATGTCAAAAGGGAGAGAAACAAACTATTGGTGACAGGGCGAGTGACATGATAAGAAAAAATGATCCCTTTTCCATTGATGTCAATGGGGGAGAGAAACAAAGTGATGTATAGAGAGATCACGATGATGGATAGAGTGAGAATGCATCACTACAAAAGGTAGAAGGTGCTTCCATCAATGACAAAGGGGGAGATTGTTGAGAAAATGTTGTCATTGATGTCAAAGTGGCAATGATGATGATGATGTGGTATTAATGATAAGGCTGTAAAAACGATGATGATGATGTGGTAGTGAAAAAGGGATATTGTTTGAGTATTGAATCCATGAATCCAAGTGAAGAATCCTTGAAGCCATGAAGCCAAGTAAAGAATCTTTGAATCTATGAATCCAAGTAAAGAAGCCTTGATATTGTTTGAGTATTGAAACCATGAAGCCAAGTGAAGAATCCTTGAATCTATGAAGCCAAGTAAAGAAACCTTGAATCCACGAATCCAAGAGAAGAAGCCTTGAAGACATGTTGATGAATCCTTGAGAAGCCAACATGCAATATTCAAGCCATGAGGACAAGTCAATGTCAAAGCAAATTGAAGACCCTGAAGCAGTAATGATGTGTCCACTTGAAGAAGCCTTGAAGTTCCTTCAAGGATCCTTGACATAAATGTATATAACTCCTAAGTGGTCCCATTATGGTTTAAATTTTAAGCATGGATACCATAGTATGGTATAACATGTGTTTGTTTCCAAATGTCTAATTTGATTTGTACAAAAGTGGAGCCCACAAGATGTCCAAGATAAAGATTGCAAGATGAAGATTGTTGAAAGTATTGATTTTTGGTCAATTTGGATACCCTATATTTGAGGTACTTTTTACACTACATAAATAACTCAAATGGAATCAAAAATTTCATGGTTGGAAATATTATTCTGATACCTTTCCAACAGTATATGGAAGTCCCTCTAACTCCCTAGGAATGAGGAGATATGTTTTTTTTCGTTCGATAACTCCGCTAGAAAATTGAGGTAAGATTAGCTAATTTTTGGGGACATAATTACTATAACTATGGATATAATTTCACATTTTTAGTGTAACCAATGAAGATATCAATTCTAAGGTGTGCTTAAGGTGTTGGGGTGTCTTTTTGGTCTGCAAGTGAAGTTTAATGGGTTCTCTTAAGATCTTTCTTATTCTTAAGGTATGATATAAGTTGGTTGCGAGGTTGTCATATACATTTTTGTGAGATTATGATGATTCCATATGCTTTGCTATGGAGTTGTGATGTTGTCGTGATTTTTTCGTTAGTGGATGTTTCCACGAACGGATTTTACCATCAGTGGATGTTTCTGTTAGTGATCACATTCTGGGAATGATGGTATGAGGCTTTCTAGAGTTTGAAGGATTTTTCTATAGAATGCAACATGCAGGTGAAGTCAAAAGTATGTTTTGTATGAATATATTAGATTGGTGATATCTTATTAAGTTGGTGTTTAGTTGAGAATATTGGTGTCTTCATTCAACAGGTTTTTTCTTATGCTTTAGGGAGTGGGTGTTTCCTTACAAATGGAGATGGTAAAGGCAGGGGGTTCGTGCCTCCTTCTAGTCAGTGCTAGTAAATTAGGGAATTGGAGATTCCTTTAGGTTGGTGCCTATAACTCGGGAGGTTGATTCCTCCTTCCAGTTGGTACTAGAGAATCTTGGAAGTTGGTGCTTCCTATGAATGTAATATTGACATGATATAAGAAAAACATTCCATAGTTTTCGCTTGTTTGGGTTTCCACGAAAAAATCATTGTGTTATGTGTATGGTTTTATGTGATTATGAATGGAATTGTTAATGGTTAGTGTTTACATAATGTTATTAAGGTTAAAAATGGTAAAACATGATCAATATTGATTCACCCCCCTCTCAATATTGGTGAATATTCCAACAATTGGTATTAGAGCAATTTCCTTCAGGAACAATATAACCACTGGAAGGAAGATCATGGATATTCAAGAAGTTTAATATACAGATGGAGTTCCATTGTTCAATGGATCAAAGGTTTTTTATTGGAACATAAGGATGAGAGAAGTTTTACAGGAATAAGGGTTTGAAATTTGGCAATCAGTACTAGATGGTTACACCACTCCAAAAGGAAAACCAAAGGGTCCAACAACAAAAAAGATACAAAATAAAATGCAATGGAATTGAAAATAATTCTAAGGGGGTTATAAGAGTCTGGAAAGAAAAGAAACTAAGTTGGAAAACATTCATAAGCTAAATAGCTTTGGGAAAAACTACAAGAAAACTACACAAAGGAAGTAATGCAGGAATGTGCAGAAGATCAAAAGGAAGATACACCAAAGAAAGAAGAAACATCAAAGAAAATGGATGAAATCCCCAAAAAACATGCAACTAATGAATCAAATGAAGAAAAGGTGAAGGAAGTTGAATCAAGTAAGTCTTTTTGTGGTGATAAATTAAATCCTTGTGACATTAGATGTACCTATGCAAATAAGAGCAGTTTTGACAGAGATAAATATGAAAGAAAAATACATGCCTTGGAAGAAGAAGAGAATGATGAAGTGGAATATGAAGTAGACCTTGAAGGGGAACTGATTAGTGCACTAGATGAATTGAGGAATGCAAGGGAGAAGAACAAAATGATAATGGAACAACTACAAAGGTATCAAGAAAAGATTGCATTGCTAGAAGAGAAGCTAAGTGAGACTG
Source organism: Picea engelmannii (assembly GCA_009831015.1). Taxonomy (NCBI): domain Eukaryota; kingdom Viridiplantae; phylum Streptophyta; class Pinopsida; order Pinales; family Pinaceae; genus Picea; species Picea engelmannii. The sequence goes on from ML776801.1 coordinate 1,274,084, forward strand.
AAAAGATTGTCATTATTTTAAAGGCACAAGTGGAACTGGCTAAGAATATTGAAGAAACATTGAAGAATCAATTAGAAGAGAAATGAACCCAACTAATCACAAACTTGCAGAATGTTATGATTCAAATAGAAGGGACAAGAAAATTAAAGAAGTCCTAAATAGTTAACTAAAAGAGAAGAAAGAAATATGTCAAGCAAAAGAACTTGAAATTGTTTCTCTAAGAGAAGAAGTGAAAAGTATAAATACCACAAACTTGAAGTTTGCGAAGAGTTCATCAGCCTTAGAAGACATCCCCAATAAGAAAATATATCCCAGTGACAAGACATGTATTGGGTATTACCACAAGCAAAAAATCATTGAAGAAGAAAAGAGTTTCAAACTACCAAGAAAGATAGAAGAAAGACCTGGAAATCATACAAATGGTTCAAAGGATCCCAATAATAGATTAAAATACCATGATCAATTAAGAAATGATAAGAAAGCATCTCAAAGACCTCCATTTCAAAGGAGACCCTTTGCTCCCAAGTATCAAAGTTTCTTTCCTGGTTATTGTTTTTCTTGCAACAATTTTGGACATAAGGCTATAGACTGTAGATCTTATTCAAGAAACACTCAATTAAGGAATAGATGTATCTACAATAATGTTTAAGTTTACAAATGGAAAAACTATGGACACATAGATCGAGATTGTAGAAGCATGATGGAGTCTTCCATGAAAGAAAATGCTTATATCAAATATAAGAACGTTTGGAGAAGAAGACAAAAACAAGAAGAACATGTCAATGGAGAATTCTCAAAGGAAATACCCACAAGAGTTGCAGATATGAGTAACAATGATAAATATGAAAGTAAAGAGGATTATTTCATGATTAAAAATGATGATCCTTCAACAGAGCAACATTATACATTATTCTAAACAATTTGGCATAGAGACTCTCAATATCATGGATAATGTTAAGGGGGAGTATAAGTAGCAGGAAAGGAAGACCAAAGAAAGGAAAAAAGAGGGTTATATAGAATAGAATACAATGGCTTGGTAAATCATACAGGGGCACAAGGGGAGATACTTTAGAAATATTCAAGAAATGGCCCATTCTAAGGGGGAGTCAACACAATCAGGGAGTATTGTCGAAAAACAAATATGCTCACAAAGATAGTATTGCAGTCAAAAGAAGGAACCATTGATGACAAAGGGAGAAACAAAATGAGTTAAATGACGATGGATGAAATCATGAATACATGATGAGAAATTGAATAATAAAGAGAATCATGAAATTCTATAGGGGGAGTAACTCTTTATCCTGTATGTCAAAGGGGAGATAAACAAACCGTTGGTGACAGGGAGAGTCACGTGATAAGAAAAAATGATCCCTTTTCCATTGATTTCAAATGGGTAGAGAAAAAAAGTGATGGATATAGAGAGCATGGTGATGTATAGAGTGAGAGTGCATCACTGCAAAAGGAAGAAGGTGTTTCCATCAATGATAAAAGTGGAGATTGTTGAGAAAATGTTGTCATTGATGTCAAAGTCGCAGTGACAATGATGATGTGGTAGTAATGATAAGGATGTAATAGTGGTGATGATGATTTGGTAGTGAAAAGGGGATATTATTTGAGTATTGAATCCATGAATCCAAGTGAATAATCCTTGAATCCATGAAGCTAATTAAATAAGCCTTGAATCCATGAAGACAAGTAAACAAGCCTTGAGATTGTTTGAGTATTGAAGCCAAAAAGCCAAGTGAAGAAGCCTTGAATCCATGAATTCAAGAGAATAAGCCTTGAAGACATGTTGATGAATCCTTGAGAAGCCAACATGCAGTAGTTAAGCCATGAGGACAATTCAATGCTAAAGAAAATTGAAGAAGCCCTTGAAGCAATAATGATGTGTCCACTTAAAGAATCCTTGAAGTTCCTTGAAGGAGCCTTGACATGAATGTATACAACTCCAAAGTGGTCCCCTTATGGAATGGATTTTAATAATTCCACCAACAAGATGAGATAACATGTGGTTTTTTCCACATGCCCACTTTGATTTGTACACAAATGGATCCCACAAGATGTCCAAGATAAATATTGCAAGATGGATATTATTGAAAGTATTATTTTTTGGTCAATTTGGATACCCTATCTTTGAGGGAATTTTTACCCTACATAAATAATTCAAATTGAATCACAAGTTACATGGTTGGAAATATTATTCTGAGATATTTCCAATTCTATATGGAATTCCCTCTTACTCTCTAGGAATGAGGATATATGAGTTTTTCCGTCTGATGATTCTGACAGAAAATTGAGGTTGGATCAACTAATTTTTGGGGATAGAATTACTATAAATATAGGATAGAATTTCACTTTTTTAATGTAACCAACAAAGATATCAAGTCTAAGGTGTACTCAAGGTGTTGGGGTGTCTTTCTGGTGTGCAAGAGAATTTTAAGGGATTCTCTTAAGGTATTTATTATTCTCAAGGTATGCTATAAGGTTGTGATGTTGCCGTAAGGTTGTGAGGTTTCCGTATACATTATCGTGAGGTCATGATGATGCCATATGCTTTGCTATGAAGTTGTGATGTTTCCATGATTGGATTTTTTTGTGAATGGATGTTTTCCTGAATTAATTTTATCATTAGTGGACGTTTCCATCAGTGATTACATTCTAGGAATGATGCTATGAGGCTTGCTAGGGTTTGAAGGATTGTCTACGAAATGAAGCATGCAAGTGAAGTCATAAGTACTTTGTGTATGAATATATTGGATTTGTGATATCTTATTGAGTTGGTTCTCAATGTAGAATATTGGTGTCTTCATTCATTAGGTTGGTTCATGTGCTTTAGGGAGTGGGTGATTCCTTCCATTTGGAGCTAGTAAAGCTAGGTGGTTCATGCGTCCTTCCAATCAGTGTTGGTAAGTTATGAAGTTGGTGCTTCCTTTAGGTTGGTGCCTATAAATTATGGGATTGGTGCCTCCTTCCAATTGATTTTGGAGAATATTGGAAGTTGGTGCTTCCTATGAATGTAATCTTGACATGATATAAGAAAAGAATTATGTGGTTTTCTCCCATTTGGGTTTCCACGTAAAAATCATTGTGTTTTGTGTATGGTTTTATTTGATGATGAATGACATTGTTAATGGTTAATGTTTACATGATGTTCTTAAGTTTAAAAATTGTAAAAATTATCAATATCGATTCATCCCCCCTCCCCCCAGTATTGTTGAATATTCCAACAGTGCGTGCATGAGAATATAAAACTTTCATTAGTATTTTTAACCTTCATCTCGTAACTATATACTAACCAAGTTACTTAGTAACTATTGTTAATGAGACAATATATATTATCCTTCATTACATATAACCTCTAACTTAGTGTGACATGGAATATGATTTTAATATTTTAATATTTTCCTTAGAAGGTCCATTTAAACCCAAATTTACTCTAATAGGCTTTTCCAAGGTATGTAACTTATCATAATTGATGTTAACATCAAAAAACCCAAGAGAGTGCTCACCATTGTGATCTTTATCCTATTCAATAAGTCCATGTTCATTGAATTTATAGCCTTCTTATAAATACCTAAATGCCCTTAAATTTGGTTGTGTTCTTGTGGATTTGTTGTCAACTCCACTCATAGTAAAGGTATTTGTTGAAGAAAGAGTTATAAAATAATGTTTCACATTTTGGTTAATGTGTTTTCTCAGAGTTTCTACAGTGATATTTGGTTTGGTGAGAGTAGCATCCCATGCAAATTTCCTTAAAAACAAATTTTAGAATTCCCATTATTGTATGATGATGAAAGCAAGATTATTTACTATATCCCTATCAACATTGCAAAAGAAAATAAACTAAACCATGACCATCAATTTTGGAGAAAATTGAAATGTTTAGTATTTGGAATAACCACTTTGTATCCTAAAGCAACAGGTTCTTGAACATAGAGAAAAACACAAACCTTATGTATCAACATTTCTTATACTTATTGTTGGATAAAGTCCATTCACTTTATCACAATCACATAGTATTTATATACCATGCATTTGAGGCATTTCCATTTGATGTTTATACAAGTAACCATATTTTTTTGATGAATTTGGAGATAGAAAAAACAATTGAGGTATTTTTACTGTAGTGGTTGGTGGAACCAACTCTAATTGTTCATGCCCAACTTTTGAATTTACCTTGGATTTTATTTCATTGTTGACTTCTTACATTATTCAAATGACATTGTTAATATTCCAAAAATAATTCACAAAGAAAATGTGTGCCAAACAAATGTCAGGAAAAGAAGCTCCATTTCTATAACAAATTCAATGCTCTTGAGACACTCTTGTCTGATTTGTTTGCATATGAAGAGTACTGAAAATCCTAGGAATCAAGGGAAATGCATATGTAGAAACATTTGGATATCTTGTGAAAGAAATGATGGAAGAAGTGTATCTTCTACAAGATGATAAGAAGGCCCTAGAAGCTAATTTATAGAAGAATGTGGAGATTGAGGCAATCGCACAAGCTAAGTTATGTGATTTTTGACATAGAAGCTTCAACTTGCTAAGCAACATAGAATTGATGCTAAGAAGATAGTGGTAGTGGTCCATTTATAAAATCAAGTTATTTCATCACTAGATTTATGATCATCTTTAGAATACACTTCTTCACATTTGGGAAAGTTTGCATCCTTGTTGAAAGGTGAAGAAGAAATAAATAAACTTTTATATCCTTGAAAAAATCCTCAAATCTAAGTAAAGCATCACATAGTAAATATTAAGAAGCTAGAGGCATAATTGAATCTAATGCAATCTTCAATTTAGTAGTTGGAGTCTTAGAAAGAGGTAGGATTTGATTCTTAAAAGGAAGTAGAGATTTCCTTGCAAAATATTCTCAATGAAAAGTAAATTCTAATGGATTCCCATGAAGAAGAAAGATGAATTCTAGAGACTTAGGGAATAAATGAAGAGCATGCCCCATCTTATACTAAGAGGGCATGAGAATCATCTTAATATTAAAGAACACATAGTCACACTTAAGTACAATTTGTTTTTGCAAGGATAATGAATGGACTAGTAAAGTAGTATAAAATGTGTAATGATCCATCTCAATTACTCATTCCATAGTACAAAGGTAGGGAAAGAATTACAAAACAAAACACAAATTGACCTCTCAATTACATAATATTCAATAACCAAGTCACACTTAATTCCAAATTATTAAGTTAGATGTCTACATTCCACATTATGCAAGAAGCCATAACTCAAAGTTTGTCCAATAACTGATTTTGTCAATCCTACCAAATTTTACCAACTTATAAACCATTTTAAAATATTCAAGCATGCCCAATAACATATTATGGAAATCTTATCAATTTTTACCAACTTATAAACCATTTAAAAATATTTCTTCTAACTTTCCTCGTATAATTTTGGCAAAACAAGTAAGGGATACACAAAAACACTCAAAGAAACCCAATGTAATAACAAATCCTTACTAATTTCCAACCCTTAATTTATGTTTTATATTTGTACTATAATTTCCCTCCCAATAAGAAAAAACTAATATATATAAATGCATTACTTCATCATAGTCTAAGTGTCCCTTCTAGGCTTTAACTATGGATGAAATATTGATAAATACATTGTAAACCTCCCAATCTTGTAAAATTATAGCACTCTTAATAGGATAAACACATGAAAATAAAATGTTTTAATTTTGGTCATATTTGTAAATTTCATTTACTAAAGAAGGCACAATGGGCAATGTCTGAGGTACAGGGTAGATAAATTATCTTTGGCTCATATCTTTGTGAACGTTTCTCCTTTGTATAACTATCACTTTCTTGTCTACCAAACATTATATACCATTAAGTGTAACTAGCTCTTGCATGCCACCAAATCTTCTTGTATGGGATTCCATATTCACACCAAAAAAAGTTCTGGCCTTAGTCCTATAAAACATTTGATCTTTTCTTATTTTCCACAATAAAAGTAACACATCAAACCTTTAACATGTTATTATTATGTCACTATAGCTACCCTATTTTCTTTCAAGGATACAAAAGGATGATATTGAAAACTTAAACCCCCCCTCAAAAAAAAAAAAATTGGAAAAGAAAGAACAAGTTGCCACAAAATAAGAAAGAAATATTAAACAATTATAAACAATAATTTCTTAAAAAAACAAAAAGAGAGAAAAATAAAGTAGTCAAAATTGAAAATACTCTAGTGAATTACAATACAAAAGGCATGTTAACCATATAATAATAATAACCTTCCAAGGACCTTTATTATTAAAACTTTTTTATAGTTCTCTGGACCAATTTTGTTATGAATGGACATCTACTAGGATCTTGTTGCCACAAAATAAGAAAGAAATATTAAACAATTATAAACAATAATTTCTTAAAAAACAAAAAGAGAGAAAAATAAAGTAGTCAAAATTGAAAATACGCTGGTGAATTACAATACAAAAGGCATGTTAACCATATAATAATAATAAAAGGACCTTTATTATTAAAACTTTTTTATAGTTCTCTGGACCAATTTTGTTATGAATGGACATCTACTAGGATCTTGTTGGGTAGGATGCACCACCCACAATTAGCCACTCTCTCCTCACGAGAGAAAAAGATATCAAACTAATATGCTTCTATTGATGAATACATTACTTAGTAGATCTTTCCCATGACCGAGTTTTACAAATTTTGAGTTGTCATAGCTTAAGCATTAAACATAATTATGGGTTTATTAATTAGCATAGATCTATATTAATCTTGGATTTATTATACATCAAGAGGTATGAAAATTAAATAAATGCAAACTTTTTGATGTTTAAAAAATCTAGAGTTAATATAGATTTATGTTAGTTTTCTATTTTATTACATTATATGTTGGATGACAATTGTTTTCCATTTTAATTTATTAGAATTATCCACACACCCACCATCACATGGTGCATGTGTCATCCATATCGGGATTTAGAGTGCACCTTGATTTTATCAGTGCAATAATTAGACATACACATTCTCACTGTGGATTAGGAGGTCCACACCAGACCCTACGTATATTCATTCAAAATGTAGAAAAATCAATAAGGCATAAAAATGTTTGACAAAGGAAATAACTACTTAAACATAAAATGATGATTTTCGCATACTCTATTTTCTATTAGTGAAAACTAAATTGACAATCACATATCATCTTCTAAACTAAAAGAAATCAGAATGAAACATTGCAACTCACATATCACACAACTGCATTGTACCAGTTTGATTATTCTTTAGGTTTTTCTTTGTTAAAACTTTGACAGGATGCAAATCAAACCTAGGACATAAGTTAAAATGATCTAGATCTAGATACCAATCCACTAGATTTTTGAAAATATAGGATCTAGATATGGAAGGAAAATGGAAGGTATAAAAATAAATAAATTATATTTGATACTTTATGGTGAGCTTCTAGTTGAATAAGATATATTATGGAACATGAAAATATTTTTTGATATTTTTCACAATAATCAAGGGCATCTTCTCTGATATTTTATCACAATAATCAAGGATATCTTTGTGTAAATTTGATAAGAGAGAGATATTTTTTCTTGAAGCGTTGATGTTTCTTTCACTTGTAATGTGATATTTTGATTGTATTGCAAATAAGTATAGGTGTGAAATATTCTTCCTACACTAATCTAAAAGAGAATAATGTGCAAAAACTATAAACAAACAGTAGAAATAAAGAATTAATAAAAAAAATATTTCCTTGGAAAACCCTTCCAAGAGAAAAAATCCCACACTCTAAAGCACAATCAATGTATTATTCAATAGCTAAATGGTTACAATATAGAATCTCTGTGCACTCAACAAGAGTTTTTAACAGTAGCATATTTCTATAGAACTTTCGACAACATAATGGTAAGATAAGACTCACACTATGTGATTTCCTCTAGCCCTAACACTCAATTAATAGGCATAGTGATATCATAAACCATTTATGGTTCATGATTTATGCGTAATGGAAACCACTAGTAGGTTATTCATTTCCGTTTCTCTTTTCTAATACTCTAAAAGTATTCTCTGCTCTACTAAAACAATACAAGTATTCTTTGCTCTACTAAAACACTACAAGTATTTTTTGTTCAACTATAACACTAAAACTATTCTCTACTCTACTACAATACTGCAAGGTGTATGGAACACCTATCCCAACATTCTCCCACTTGTTATATACCTTGCTAAGGTACAAGGGAGAGTGCATCAAACTACAAGATAATTTCTAGGGCCCATAAGGCCCATAGATTCACAACACCAATTGAATTTTCCTGCACTCACAAGTTTCATCAATGCATCTATGGAATTATGTAAGGTGTCAAATTTCTCTAGTACCACCTTTCCATCCTCTACCATGTACCTAAGGAAACATTACTGGATATCTATATTCTTTTTCTTTGCATGAATGGTTTGGTTCTTAGCTATAAAAATGGCACTATTACTATCACATTGAATCATAATGGATTTTTGACTTAGCCCTACCCCTAAACACAACTTCATAAGAAAAATGGTCTCCTTATAGGCATGGGTAGCTTCCATTTACTATGCCTCTATAGTGGAAAAAGAGACCACAACTTGTCACTTGTTCATCCAACGCACTGCTCCACCAAACAACTAAAACATGCATATGCTTATATATCTCCTTCTATCTACATCCCCCACCTAATCAGAATCCACATAACCCTATATATCCACCGAGTGTGGGTCCCCTAAAAAATAACTATGATAGAAAATGGAATATTAAAAGGTACCCCACAAATACCTAAATACCCCCTTCACTGTATCCTAGTGTTCACATCTATGATTAGCCATGAATCGATTCAAGAATCCCATTGCTTGGAAAATATTTGGTCTAGTACATAAAATAATATACATCAAACTACCAACCACATTGGACTAAGGAAAATAAACCATATCCTCCATCTCTGTAGGTGTTGTAGGGCATTGTTTGACTAAAATATTAGTTCCCATAGAAATAAGAACATTTAATGGTGTGCAATCTACCATGTGAAAACATTGTAGCATAGAGTTTACATGCTTACTTTATCTCAAACAAATCCTTTTATTCACTCTGTCTCTCCTAATCTTCATTCCTTATATATATATATATATATATATATATATATATATTCAACCCCCAAGTCCTTCAAATTCTGATGAAAGCTGAGACTACGAATCACAAATCACATCCTTACTGTTACCAAAGAATATATATAGTGATAACAAGGAAATGGCCACCATATTGTTTGTAAAACACACAGTGATATAATTTGGATCTTAGAAATTCTAATCCTAACACCAAAGAATCAAACTTTTGGTACCACATTCCGAGATATTTTTTGAGACCGTATAAAGACTTTTTTAACTGTGAAACCAAATACTCTTTACATTTTTCAACATAGTGCTCTGGTTGTGTCATATAGATCTCCTCCTTCAAGTCACCATGTATGAATTTGTTTTTCACATCATTTGTTCTATCTGTCAATCAAAGGATGTTGCCACATATAATAAGAACCTAATAGATTTTGACTTAGAAATTGGGGAAAAGATCTTACCAAATTATATCCCTCAACATGGGAATATCCTTTTGCAACCAAGCTTTCCTTATGCTTTTCAACATTACCATTTAAATTGATCTTCCTTTTGAACACTCATTTACATCCAATTGGTTTCCATCCATCAAGCAATGGGACCAAGTTCGATGTATCATTCTTTTTGAGTGCATCCATTTCCTCGTCCATGGCCAATTTGCAAGACTCCTTATCTTCCATCTCCATTTCCTCTTTGACTATTCTAGGCTCATCAATGTTAGAAGATAAACAAAATACACATTTCAGATTAGATGGACTATAATTATACCTGTATGGTTTCCTTCTCTACTGAGTGGATATCCTTAAAGTTTGAGGTGGAGTTTCTTCTTCATCTTCCAAACTCTTTGAACCCTCATCATCAGGTCCATCATGAATTTCTTGTTCATTTTTTTTTTCAAATTTCTCATTCTTGGGTGATTTCTAAACCACTAACTTTTTCTCATCATATTTTGGCTACACCACTATGGGAGAAGACTTAACTTCCTTGAAAATAACATTCCTGGTATACAAAAATTGTCGATCCATAGGATCCCAAATCTTGTACCCTTTCACACCAACACCATAGCCAATGAAGATACATTTCACTACCTTGTTATCCAACTTTGAGTGCTTCTCCTCGGACACGTGATCATCTGTCTCACAACCAAAAAAATGAATATGTTGAAGTGAGGACTTCTTTCCCTTCTAGACCTCCAGAGGGGTCTTATCCTTTAGAGATGATGTGGGTGACCTGCTAATCAAGTAACATGCAATAGAAATCACTTATTCCCATAAATTGTTCTATTGGTTGGATCCACTAAGCATACTCCTAGCTCTCTCCTTCAACATTCTATGCATCCATTTTGCAACTCCATTATGATGAGGGGTATACAAATTTATGTATTTAAATTCCATTTTCCTTACGAAACTTATCAAGCTTTGTAGAACAAAACACACCACCATTATCAATCTTCAACATCTTAATCTTCATATTAGTCTAATTTTCCAAGAGAGGTTTAAGCCTATTAGAGGAAATTTGGTTAAAAATGCACCCCCCAACCCTAATACCAATTCCATGTCATACAATGTTAGCCAATAAAAATGCTTTAAAATTCAAAAGAGTTGTATGTCGAAGGCATTTTTTTATTATATAATTTGGAGAGTGGAATTAATATGATAACAAATTTTTCAATAGTTGTAATAAATGAGAGATAGTGTATTGAGGTGGTATTTGTCAGTGTTTCATGGAAACCTGCACAAGAGACCTACATAACGCATACACAAACAAAGCTTATCAAGAAAAGGAAGAGAGATACAATATGAAGAATGAGAATCAATGTATATTATGATATATTCAATGAGTGAGTGAATTTCACTCATATAGGCAATGACATCCTATAATTAAGAAAAATGAAGAAGCAGTGAGTTGTAGTGAGCTTTTCTTAGGAATGCATGCATAATAGTGATGGTCTAAAATAGAACTAGTCGGTTAACTCCCACTGAACTAGTGTGCTGAAAATAGAAATTTCTCCAACAATATTAAAACTAAAGTGTTTTCAATTTATTTCATAGTAGATCGCTATGTACAACAATTCATAGACAATCCTATAATATTCATTATGAAAGTGGTATGACTAGTGATTTTTAAATATATATAATATTTATTCTACAATATAATTTCGAGTACGTGTAATTTTATATGTTATGTTTTAATAATATTTAGTAGTTTTTTTTTAGAACTTTACACCTTGAAAAATTGGTCCAATCACTTTTAAGATGGCATTGTATATTTAATTTTATTTCCTTATTTTGGGGGAAAGCACTACATCGAAATTCATTTTGATAAATTGATATTAATATAAAATATATATTTAAGGTAGTTTTGATCAAAGTAAAATAACCATCGGCAACTTCAATAAAAGTAAAATATTAAAAATATATTAAAAAATTGTCTACACAACATTATTTTATTGATTTATTGATTTTTCCTTAGGAGGACACTTTTGAGCTGAAATTTCCTCTAATCAACGACTCCTTAAATCGAATAAAAACCTCATATTTAGCTCTTAGAAAATATACCCACATTCTTCTAGAATAATCATCAATGAATGACACATAATACAAATCCTTAGAGATCAAAGGAACTTTAACTAGACCAAATACATCAAAATGAATTAAGTCCAACAACCCAAAATATTTGTGCAAACTAGAATAAAATTGAACATAACTTTGTTTTCCATATATGCATTAATTCTTGTAGAAATTAAATTCAAGAGTACAATCAATCGACAAGATTTTTGTTTTTCAAGGCTTGTAGGCCCTTCTCACTTATATGGCACAATATTTGGTGTGGTAGCATTGTCTTCTCCATAGGTAAATTTCTTTTTGAGGAAAGATATTCTTTAGGAGGTTCTGATTGTGAAGTTGTAGATCCCTTAGATCTCTCTACTATAGAAATAAAACAACTATTACACTCAATAGTGCATGCATCAAGATGGAACAAAGTGCCCACATGAACAACCTTAGCGAGTAACATAGATTCTTGGACCATATTAAAGCTTTTGTTCAAGAAAACAACTTACAGACCCACATAATTAAGTGTGTTTAATGATATTAGGTCTTTTGCTAGAACCAAAATGTGAAAAAAATACATTGATCCCCTTTACTCTTCCATCAAGGAATTTGATCAATAATATTCCATGACCAACTATGCTAAGAGGAGATTCATCACCGAGGTATACCATCCTAGCATCATATTTCTCATAGATTGAAAACCAGTGCTGATGGGAAGTCACATAGAAGGAAGCTCTAGAGTCTGTCAACCATGCACTCTGGCCAACACGGGTTGCCAAAGTTGGGATAAAGACATGTCCACCATCCTCTTGAGAATATTTTTTAGACTCATCATCAAAAACTTTCTTTTCTTTATTATTCTTCTTCTTCTCTTCCTTGTAGTCCCTTCTAAAATGCCTGACCTTTCTACAGTTTCATCATTTTTCCTTGGAAATTCTAGGAGTCTTATGTCTCCCATGGGTTTTGGATCTACTCTTTTCTCTCTTATTTCCTTTATCATTCAATTTTCCATGAACAACCAAGGAATCAATGGTGGATTCTGAATATTTTCACCTCATCTCCTCTAAGAGTAAAGAAACCACAAACTCGTAAAGAACTAATGTATTAATAGTGCTTCTAATGGCCATTACTAGGTTGTTCCATGAATCTAGAAAAAAACTCAAAAGGGTCATACATCTATCCTCCTCATCCATCTTCACTCAAACTAATATCAATTGGGTCAAAATAGTATTAAATTCCTTCAGGTGATGGCTATAGCATCACCATCACCCATTTTCAAGGAAAACAATTTTTTCTACAGAAAAAATGTTTATTAACGAAAGATTTATTCCAATACAAATCCCCCAATTTATTCTAGTGAGTTGTTGCATTTTCATCTTCGTAAATGTTCAATAATACTGAATTGACCAAACAGAGGTTGATAAATCTTCTTTCCTTTCTCTCCAACACCACCCACTCTTCATATATCATATCAATGGGTTTTGTTCCATCTACTACAAATTATATATCTCGATATATGAGAAGATCCTCCATATCTATATTTGTTGGCACACGCCTATTTTGGAAGAGAAAATCCTATTTTTGAGCACAAGACTATTTTGGGAGTGAAAAGCTTATTTTTGAGTGTAGGCCTATTTTGGGAGAGAAACGCCTATTTTTTAGCATAGGCCTATTTTGGGAAACAAAATCCTATTTTTGGAGCACATTCCACATGTGGAGGAAAAAAAACATGCATAAGATGAAGGAAAAGTAGCATGTGGAAGATGAAGGAAAAGCAACATGCAGAAGATGGAGGAAAAGTAGTGTGGCACACATGCAGGCAAACCTAACCATGTTAGGGTTATGTTTTTTGGATATAAATGTAATAGATATAAGCTATTATAATAGTATAAATAAAGGTCGAGGAGGTCTAGTAGAGGTTAGTCAAGGAGATAATAGTTTTGGTCTGAATAAGCTAGTTTTTTAGGGTTAGGTCATATGTTGTGGAGCCTCGTGTGGTCTAGTCTGCCTCACGGATGAAACTGATCCTATTTTCTAATTCTAAACTTGAAGAATGTAATGCACACAATACATATTTTGAAGAATGATGAATAAAAGAGAAGAAGAGACAAATCTTTGTGGATGTAGCTCTAGGGGAGGTGAACCATGGTAAACCTATTGTGTTTATGTGTCTGAATGGTTGTTCTACTGTTATGTTGTTTATCAGTTAGAGGATGAATGGTTAGCTTAGATTATGATTGCATGCATGCATAGTTTGTTTAATGAATGAATGCTAGATTTAAATGAATGGATAATACAATATGATGAATGAGGAAAAGAAACATATCACATCCCCACTTCCTTCCTTGACTGCATACATCTAAATCTTGCAGTCCCCATAAGTTATTTAGGGTGAGACTATGTTGTGTACTCTGTGCACAATGTTTCCTTCTGGTTTACTAGGAGGGATGATATTTTGAGGGTTTTGTTGGAAACCTTTGATATTAGAACCTAGGTCATCCCTTAATCACCCTGTTGGCGCATGCCTAACTTGGGAGAGAAAATTTTGTTTTTGAGTGTTGGCCTATTTTGGGAGAGAAAATCTTATTTTTGAGCGTAGACCTATTTTGGGAAAGAAAATACTATTTTTGGAGCACACACCATATGTAGAGGAAAAGCAACATGTGGAAGATGAAGGAAAAACAACATGCAAAAGATGGAGGAAAAGCAGCATGGTGCACATGCAAACAAACCTACACATGTTAGGGTTAGGGTTTTTGGATATGAATGTAATGAATATAAACTAATAAAATAGTATAAATAAAGGTCAAGGAGGTATAATAGAGGTTGGTCAAGGAGATAATAGTTTTTGGTATGAATAAGATATTTTTCCAGAGTTAGGTAATAGGCTGTGGAGCCTAGTGTGGTCTAGTCCACCTCATAGATGAAATTGATCCTACTATTTGATTGTAAGCCTGAAGAATGTAATGCATGCAACATAGATTTTGAAGAATGATGAATAAAATAGAAGAAGAGACATATCTTTGTGGACGTAGCCCCAGGGGGGGTGAACCACGATAAACCTGGTGTGTTAAGGTGTATGAATGATTGTCCTATTGTTATGCTATTTATCAGTTAAAGAATGAATGTTTAGGTTAGGTTATGACCTCATGCATGCACAGTTGATCAATGAATGAATGCTAGATTTAAATGAATGGATAATAATTAATATGCATGAGGAAAAGGAACAGAGTACAGTCCCAATCCCTTCCTTGGTTGCAAACATATGAATCTTTCAGTCCCCCATAAGCTATCTCAAGTGAGACTATGTTGGTGTTCACTCTATGCGCAACGTTACCTTCTAGTTTACCAAGAGGGCCGATAGTTTCAGGGTTTTGTTGGAAACCTTTGATATCATAACTTGGGTCAGCCCAAGCATCCAAAAAATGGTTTTGTTGTCGGATGAAACTACACAGGATAGATTGGAAGGGATTTGTTGAAGAATAACACATAGAATGAGAATGTATAAGGGAATGTTCATTCCATGGAATCCAATGAAGGTAGATATTGAATTATGGTTAAGGAAAAAGGAACTCGAGTTTGTGCAGAAGAACAACATAAACCCTAAATATACACCATGCAAATATCTCGATAAATATGTGTTTAGTGACTTGCACGAAGTATTTTTCTGCGAATTTATGCATTTGTTGCAGAACTAGTTATTGAGGTTGAAGGAAAACCGTCCTATGAACTAGATAAGACAACTAGAGTGGCATCCTGTGGAGATCATGCAGTTGTAGCAAGTCAATAATAAATTTATGTGCGTAGTATCTTTTTGGTTAGACAATATTATTGCAGGGTTTATGATTGAATTTGCAGTTGATATTGCGAAGTCATACACTGTTGCAGAGTAGGATTTTTTGAAGGGACCCAGAGGTAGGTACATAAGATCAATTTATACTTCCATCAATATTTTATTATATGACAAAGGCATGATGACCATGGAATCAAACAACTAAACTTTCCTACATGCATGTGGGAAGGGGGGAACATTGACAGGAATATGAGATATGGACAAGGATATAGATAAGGGCAAGTAGAAGGAGGCCATGGACTCGGTCATGATGGACGAGGAAAAAACAAAGAATATAATGGAAAAATATGGAATGATGCAAGCGGTAGACCTTACCAATATAATATGAATAAAAAAAAGAGGGTTCTAGCTAATAGAGAGGGATTTGTGAGTGATGAAGAAGAGGTAGAGGATCTTCGGGTTGTAGATAAGATTGAGGAAATCCTGAACACAACATATGAAAGGAAAATGAGAGGTACAGGGTCATGAATAGAAGGAAGAACCCCTGTCTAGATCACAGTTAGTGTGGAACCTACAATCCCATGTGCGACTAATACACTTGAAAGAACACAATATTTTAGAAAACTAATTTTTAGTAGAAGAGGGGAAGAAGATCAAGGGTCCAATAGAGGAAAAACAACTGGGGGTCCAAGTTCATGAAGTAGCAACCAACTATCTACACCGCGCAGAGGGAGTAGTTAAACATGTTTCAAAATGGCAGGAGTAGATCCCACTATCAGATTACCATAGTTTTGTGGCGAGGCGTCCGAGGACCTTGAGAAGCATTTATTCATCTATGAAAATATCTGGGAGGAAAAGAAGGTTAAATATGAGGATACAAAATTCGCGCAATTGGCTATAATATTTAGATATCGTGCGATAGATTGGTACATGAGCCTTGATGTAAACAGTCCACAAGGATCACCAAAGACTGTTGCGGAGGTGAAAACACTATTGGTAAATGAATTTTAAAAGCCAAGTTCACAAGACCAGTACATGAACGAAATGATTGATATCGGGTAGAAACCAGGTGATTTTATCTGGGAGATTGATCAAAAGTTCAAACATCTAAAAGGTAAGTTGAAGTACTCTATTACTGACATGCAACATAGGTAGTTATTTGTGAACTCACTATTACCACACTTGAAGTATCCCTTGAGACAACAGTAGTTCCAAACTCAGGTAGTGGCTCTACAAGAATCCCTTCAGTTGGAAAAAAACTAGTATCAACAAAAAGATCCAACAATAGAAGAGATAAAAGAGGATATGAAGAATCTCACATTTGAGTTTAACCAGAACAAAGGGAAAGAGAAGAGAGAAGTTGTTTGGTGTACGTTATGCAGGACACAAGGATACCATAAGAATGGATGTCCAACCTTTGTGTAGTACTTGGACGCAGGGGTGACAAACCCCTTTCCTACAGGAGGACCGTGGTGTGAAATTTGTAATACACATGAGAATGATCCATATCATTGTTCAATCATGCAGAAGTATAGGATAGTAGAAAAAATGTCCCACCGCAATTTTTGTAAATCAGTGGGTCACGATGACAAGGATTTTAGAACACTGGAATTGATAAGAGAGAGAAATTCAAATACATATGGGGTGCACTCAGAGATGATGGCAGGACAATCCGTACCGCATTTCAATAATTTGCAACCACAATTCAATCCTGCGCAACCACAATACAATAATACTCAACCAAAGTAAAATACCACATAGTATAACCAAATACCCCAATACAATGCACCGCATGAAGATAGAGGTGGATTCAAAGGTGGAGGTTGGCGTAGAGGTGGATTTGGGCGAGGCAGAAGACCAATAGTCTGCCATAATTTTCAACAACCAGGACACTATGCAATATAATTTCCACTTCCACGTGTGACATGTATGTATTTTCTCACAACAGACCACGACACAGAAGACTACCCAACATTATTGGGAAAAATACAAGAAAAAAGGAACTCGAAGATAGGGATTTCGACAAAAGCCAGATATGATGGGAAGAAAATCAACATAGTTACTTGAGGAGGAGCCAATATGGGAGTTGATGCAACAAAACAAGATCTAGCTCAACACCAGTGGGTCAAGAAGAACACTGAGCCACATAAGCATTTTGACGCAAATAAAGAAAAGGAGAAATTTAAGGAGGCCAAACAGGGGATTCTAAAATAGAACATTGCATCTACATCAATTGCACAACAAACTTAGGATCCACCAATGTACGAGATTCCACCTTCAATGGATCACACGAGAAAAAGACAACCTTCAGATCAAGTAAGTAACCTAAATACTTTTCTGCAATCCTATGCCAAATTATTGAATGATCCATCATCCATTAAGGTCTTACAGAACTTGCTAGAAAGATGCAACACATAAGTATAAGTAAAGTTAGAACAAAGGACAATTAATTATCTCCATACGAGAAGAAGAACAAGTAGGGAATTTAGGCTAAATGTCAACATTGTGGATTTCAAAATGGGAGATGTCATACTTGATTTAGGCTTTGAAGTGAATTTCTTACCTAAGAAGACATGGAAGTGTATGGGGGAACTGACATTAGGTTATTCACCTGTCCAGTTGAAATTGGAAAATCAACATAGAGTGTTACCAATTGGAAGACTAAAAGGTGTGACAATAGACTTGTATGGAGTGTGCACTGTGGTAGATTTCAAAGTGATAGAAATAGTAAATGGCACAATACCCTACCCAACATTACTAGGATTGGACTGGGAATTTGATAACTAGGCTGTGATCAAAATGAAGACATGTAAAATGACCTTTGAATCAAGTGAGCACAGAGTGATTGTACCATTGGATCCCTCAGAAGGAGAAAGGTTTGTAGAGGTGACATGTTTGAACTTGGAAGAAATAAATCAGTTATATAGGACTACCATGTGAGAAGAATATTATGTCAACTGATGCAAGAGCATCATATGAAGCCAAGGCACACACCTAGCCAAAGAGACAGCTGGACGCGCAGATGAAATTAAATACGTTTTTGTGAAAACGTTGTGGATTTCAAAATCTGAAGCATTAATGTAATAAATAGGAGGAAAGTGCAGTTGCATTTATGCCTCGAAGATCCAACTTCATTTTGGAGCGTATGTTCCTATCTGCCAGATGTAATAGGCATTTATGTGTGTTTAATGCAAGTAGGTATATTTAAATGATAGATTAGACAGTTTAGAATCTTAGGAGGGAAAATGGATGATAGACACCCTCACCCTTGTATCATTGTAACATAATTCAGAATTCCTATGATGTAGAGCTGTAGAGAAGAATATAGGAGAACAGAGAATTTTATGCATTTTTAGTTGTTATTTTCCATGTACAGGAGCACTGGAATTAATAGAAGAAATATTTGATTCCAATCTATGTGTTTGTTATGGTTGTTGGAACCACCTGTTAAATGGTATGTTGCAGGCTTGCTTGCATTCTCTGTATGCATTTTATTTCAATGCTATGTGTTTTTGCAAGCTCTAGAATTCTATGTTGAATGTTTGAATTATGGATAAGGGGAGAATGAGTTTCAATTGTTTCTCTTTCTGAGAACTCCTACAAGGAGTGCGTCAACCAGGCTCTGAGTTTCATCTCAGAACTCTCATAGAAGATTCAAATTGTCTTTACAGGTAGAAGTGCTAGCAAGGCACAAAGCCATGCAAGGTGTGTGTAGGCTGAGCGAAGAAGGTTGAAGGACTGCTGCTGCAAAGAGTGTGCAGAGTCAGAAGTTACAAATAACCAGAGGTTATTTGAAATTTGTCGCAAGGAGTGCATGCAGGGACCCTTATGGAAGCCTTGATTTCATAAGAGAAAGATCAAAAGGGATAGAAACTTTGAAGAGTTCAAAGGGAGGCGGAGGTCAAAATCATCTCACAGAAGTAAAGTTTAGGAGGAAGGATGCCAAGCCATTTGGCCATAAGTCCTTGAGAAGTTGAATCGGACAGTGGAATAGCTTCAAGGAAGTGCCAAAGTTTCATTAACCGTTGGATCTTCTGGAATAGCGGAAGGATTAAGACCAAGTGTCTTTCAACAACCATAAGCTCAGGAGGAGTAGTGACTGTTAGATTTGGATCAACGAGGACTGTTGATCTCGTATGTGAATTCTCCATATCGGGGATCATGAAGTGGAGTAGTTCAAGGTTGGACTCGAGAGTTGCGAACTCTCGGGTTGCGAAATCCCAATACATCCAGGACCATTGGATCGAGGGAGTCACATAGCCGTAGATCTCATCAAGGGTACGATTTTGGAGTTGGGGATCCATAGAGGAAGAGGAATGGATATTGGCTATTCGCTCGAGTTGTGAAAGCCAGAAAGTCCACGTGGAAAGGTGGCAAGAACTCACCCCATAAGTAGAGTAAAGCAGAGGTGACAGGTGGCGTGCACTCGTCAGTTTGGGTGGAGTCAACCTTTCTTGACTTATCATGTTTCAGGGATTCGCAAGAGAAGAGCACGAGAGGTTGGTGCTCCAACTCACGAAGTCGCGAGTTGCGAAAGGTTCTTGCATAAGGCTTGGTTGTGGTCATATTGGAAAAGGGGCTGAAGAGGGGGCTTACTCCTTAAGTCCATTCAAAATTTCACATTTCGGCTATTGCCAAGGACTGTGGCATTGTATTCGAAGTTTCCAACTCATGAGACGTGAAATCCTTTGTGGGTTTAGACAAGGAATTTAGTTAACCCTTGTCATTATTTAGAGAAGATCATGGGTGGATCTCGGCTTGAGGGTAGGAGGTCTGCACCAGTTGTGGTATCAGAGCCCAGAATAGATTCTTTGCTTTCTATAGTAGAGAGAAAAGGGGAATTTTACAGCCATGCCGCTGAGAAGAAGAGAAAGGCCCATACTTGATCCAGTAGTGGAAAGAGAAATGTGTGAATTACGTGCCAGAATTGATGCTATGGAGACAACAAAGAGGCAAATAGTTGACGTTGGAGATCTCAGCAAAGATGAAAGTGAAAATGAAGCTAGAAACGAAGGAGAAGAAGTTGCAGTCGAAGATGCCGCAGAAGAATGCCTATTCAGGGTTGTTGCAAGGATAGGTGCTAGGGACAAAATGGACATTCCAATGTACAAAGGCAACCTAGACATTGAAGATCTTCTAGACTGGATTAGAGCTCTAGACAAATACTTTGACTATGAGGATGTCGAGGAAGACAAGAAAGTCAAACATGTCGTTACTAGACTTAAAGGGAATGCATCATTGTGGTGGGATGAACTGCAGGCTGACAGATGTTGCAAGGGAAAGAAGAAAATCAAGAGCTGGGATAGAATGGTTTCAAAAAATAAAGCCAAATTCATACCCAGAGATTATCAAATCAATCTGTTTCGAAGGATGCAAAATTTGAGACAGAAGCTGATGTCAGTGAAAGAATACACTGAAGAGTTCTATAGGATAAACATCAGAGAAGGTCATCGGGAAAGCGATGATGAGAAAGTTGTCAGGTATATGAATGGTCTACGATATGACATTCAGGATGAGATGAGCCTGATGACCATCTGAACCATAGAAGATGCTTATCAGATGGCTCTGAAAGCTGAAGAGAAGCTGAGCCGAAAGGAAGGTCAAAGAGGCCAAGGCAGAAGTAAAAGTAGAGGTAAGACAATTGCCTAGGAAAGAACTCAGAAACCTAAAGAAGAGGGGAAGAAACCTCAAACTCAATTTGAGAGAGGGGGAATATCATAGGGGAGGCAGTATGTTGATAGAAATACTTTTCCTCGAGCTAGGGGAAGGGGAAGAGGCAGAGGAGGTGAAGTGAAATGATTTTTCTGTGGAAAAATCGGACATAAGTCTTATGAGTGTCCAGATAGGAAGAAAGATGGTGGTGAAACTCACATTTCCAAAGCTCAAGGACAGAATGTTGAGACAGAAGACGCTGAGGGTGGAAGATCCTTGATGATGCAGAAAGTTCGCTTGAAACCAGAGAAGGAGCCAGAGAAGCAATCCCAAAGAAACAGTTTGTTTCAGACTGCTTGCAAAACCAAAGATAGGGTATGCAAGGTTATAGTGGACAGTGGTAGCACATATAATCTTGTATCTACATAAATGGTAGAAAAGATGGAGCTGGACACTATTGCGCATCCAAGCCCATACAAATTTTCATGGCTACAAAAAGGACATCAGGTAAATGTCACTAAATAGAGTTTAGTTGAATTTAAAATAGGAGGATATAAAGATGAGGTATTATGTGATGTCATTCCCATGGATGTTTTTCATATATTGTTGGGTAGACCATGGCAATATGACAGAAATGTGGTGCATGATGGGAGAAAGAACACATATACTCTGGAGAAAAATGGTAGGATGCACATGTTGCTGCCAATTAAGGGAGAAGAGGTGAAAATAGAGATGAGAAACACTATACTTCTCATGAGTGGGAAGGAACTTCTTAAGGAAATCAAGAAGAAAGAAGACATGCAATTCATTTTGGTTAGGAAGCCCAGAATTGTTTTGAACAACACTAGGATAGATGATTTACCGGAAAAAATCCAGGAGTTATTGGAAGAATTTGTTGATATAGTAGTGGACAAACTACATTGTTCGTTGCCACCTATCAGGAGTATAAGTCATCACATTGATGTTATACCTAGAGCCAATTTACCGAACAAAGCGACATATAGATTGACATCGTAGGAGAATGAAGAAGTTAAGAGACAGATCCAGGACTTAATGGACAAAGGATTGATTCGGGAGAGCTTGAGTCCATGTGTTGTTCCAACAATGATCAGCCCAAGGAAGGAAGGTGGCTAGAGAATGTGTACAAACTCCAGGGAAATCAATAAGATTACCATTAGATACAAGTTTCCATTGCCAATGATGGATGACTTGATGGATTGATTGAGCGGAGAAAAGTGTTTTTCAAAGATTGATTTGAAAAGCAGATATCATCATATTAGAATGAGAGAAGGTGATGAATGAAGGGCTGTATGAATGGCTTGTCATGCCATTTGGCTTGACGAATGCACCCAATACTTTCATGAGGTTGATGAACAAAGTCCTGAGATATTTCATTGGGAAATCTGTCATTCTATATCTTGATGATATATTAATTTTTAGTAAAACTGAAGCAGAGAATTTGAAGCATTTAGCTGCAGTGATGAGAAGGTTACAATAAGAGAAATTGTTGATCAACATGGATAAATCATCATTTATGAGGACATAACTCATTTATTTGGGTTTTGTTATCTCTGCAAATGAATTGAAAATGGATACGGAAAAGATAAAGCCGATTAGAGATTGGCCATCATCGAAGAGCGTGTTTGAAGTTCGAAGCTTCCATGGTTTGGTTGCCTTCTACAGGAAATTCATCCGAAACTTCAGTGAAATTAGTGCACCGATGATGGATATGGTGAAGAAAAGACATAAATCTTTTCACTGGATGGAAGAAGCGGAGAAGAGCTTCAACCTGCTGAAGAAAAAGATCAATGAGCAATCAATTCTGGTTTTGCCAGATTTCAACAAGACATTTCAAGTCAGGTGTGACACGAGTGGATTTTCCATTGGAGTGGTCTTAAGCCAAGACAACAGGCCAGTTATGTATTTCAGTGAAAAACTAAATGAAGCAAATATTAAGTACTCTGTGTATGACAAAGAATTCTACGCAGTCATACAAGCGCTGAAGAAATGGAGGCACTATTTGGTTCCAAAAGAGTTTGTTTTGTACAACGATAATCACGCTTTGCAATTCATGACTTGACAGGAGAAGTTGAACCAAAAACATGCTAAATGGGTTGAATACATGCATAATTTTACTTTTGTAACTAAGCATATTTTTGGAGCTGCTAACAAAGTTGCTGACGCTTTGAGAAGAAAATGTTTTCTTATGCAGGAATTTAGAGTTAAGACTTTGGGTTTTGATAACCTCAAAGAAATGTATGGGGATGATCCAGATTTCAAAGATGCATATGAGGCATCTGAGAATCCAATTCTCAGGGACAGAAGCCAATGGACAAAGTACATGATCTAGGATGGACTATTGTTCATGGGAAATCAACTATGTATTTCGAAATGCTCCATGAGAGAGAATTTGCTGAAGGAAAATCACACTGGAGGATTGGTCGGACACTTCGGTCATGAAAAAACGTTCTCAAGGTTGAATGGCTCATATTAATAGCTAGCAATGAGGACATATGTGAAGAAATTTGTGGACAGGTGCATAATTTGTCAGCACACGAAGGGAAAGAGGCAGAACGTAGGGTTATATCAGCCATTACCCATACCCGAAAGGCTGTGGGATGAAGTGAGCATGGATTTCATATTATGACTACCAAGGAAATAGAGGGGATATGATTCAATCTTTGTAGTGGTAGAACAATTTTCAAAGATGGCACATTTCATACCATGCCGGAAAACCAGTGACGCAACTAATATTGTGAACCTGTTTTTCAAGGAAGTCATCAGACTTCACGACTTGCCAAGGAGTATCATTTCTAATTGAGATACCAAGTTAGTAGGACATTTCTGGAGGACCTTATGGAGGAAGCTGGGGACAAAGTTTTCTTTTAGCTCAACGTATCATCCTCAGACGGATGGGCAGATAGAGGTCATGAACAAGAGCTTGGGAGATTTGTTAAGGAGCTTAGTGACTGAACACCACAGTCAATGTGATCACATTCTACCATAGGAGAAATTGTCTTACAATGATTCACTCAATAGAATTACAGGGAAGAGTCCATTCCAAATTGTATATGGAATGCAGACAAGGGGAGTCTCTAAATTGAAATATTCAGAACAAGCTGAATTCAGGAGTGCTAGTGCAGAGGACTTTGCAGAAGGAATGAAGGAGCTTCATAGAAGAATCAAGAAGCAATTGTAGAGTTCAAGTCAAGAGTACAAGCGTAAAGAAGATCAACACAGGTGAGAACTTAAATTTGAAGTTGGTGATCCTTACACATTTGAGGAAGGAAAGGTTCCCAAGGGGAACATACAACAAGTTGAAGATGAAGAAAATTGGACCGTGCAAGGTCATAAGTAAATTTGGGGAAAACGTGTATGAGATTGAATTACCCGATGGGGTCAGAATCTCACCGATATTCAATGTTGCGGATTTGTACCCTTGCAGAGATGAAGAAGAAGAAGAAGAAGATGAACAAGAAAAGATTCAATGGACAAAACAAATGCTTGTAGCTAAAAATCCACAGATGGAAAGCATAGTTGACAAGAGGATTAGCAGAAAGACCAGGAGAAAAGAGTATTTTGAATACTTGGTCAAGTGGAAAGGCCATCTAGTTGACGATGTCAGTTGGGAGGATTGATCCAGGGGATCAAATTTTGCTCAAAATTCAAAGTGCTCGGAATCACTTCAAATCAAATGGGAGCATAGGCCTCGTCGCTACGAACCCAACACAACTTCTTTGGGTTCAAACGAACATCGGGAGCGAGAGATATTGTGTTCTGTTCAAAATGACAAACATACAAAAAAGGGATGCTAATTATACAGTCTGTATAGTCCATACGGTTACTAACGTGGCAATCTGTATGACACGTGGTAGGGATGAGTGGCAGACAATTGGTAGATGTGGATGAATGATATTGTGACACGTGGCAATATTTGGTTTGGTTGTACGGTACCACATGGCCCAGTCATGGGCTACCACGTGGCACCCTGTTATTGGTTTCTTGTATAAAATTTATTGGAGTCCACTGGATTTGACCCCGTGACCTCCACCCACATGTATAGCCTTTGCAAAGTCTACATTGCCAACGCGCCCCATTGTATTTCTTATTATATGTATGGTTTAATATAATTTTAAGTTTGAAATGTTGTGTATTGGCGTAGGGATCCAGGCTGGGGCTTAGCCCCAGCCCCCGGTCGCATACATTGTTGCAATATGACCATATGTTATACCATATGTGCGTGCGTGGTTTGGATTTGAATTTGGTTCAAACGGTTATGTAAACCAATGCCCGCCACTTGTCATGACTTTACTTACTCTTAAAGTTTTAGCCCCGTTTTAAGTTTGCGTGTGGTCACATGGGCCACATGACCTCGGCCTTGGCAGTTAGGGGCTAGGTGCACCTGTAACCATCCTACAGTTCACACCATTTGTACGGTTGCACCCGGTGCTGAGTTTTAACGCTTAAATATGCGTGGGGGCTAGGTTGAGCCAAGAAAGGTGCAATTTGTCAATGCAGAGACAACAAGTTTGAAGGGGGACTTCCAGGAAGCCTATCTTCTTCAATTTTTGGCCAAACGAGGTGCCAAAAAAGACCAGCTAGGGGTTTTTGGACGTTCTAGAGCCATTGGAGCCATCTATTTGGCATTTTGAGCATTGTAAAGGACATTTTTTAGCACTTTGAGAAAATAATACAAAAGATCCATTGGAAGCTGGACCAGGAGATGTAGCCCAAGAGAGGGGTGAACTCCTTTATCATTTGTTGTGTTATGTGTTTTTTGTTCATTGTTTATTGTTGTTGTTTATATGCATCTTGAATGAGTAAATTCTATTAAAGTTGTGTTGCAAAGTTGATCCATTTGCATTTTAACACATAAAATTAAACTTGCAAATATTTTCAAGAATAAAGTCTTCTTCATTTTTAGATCAAGTTGGTATTAGAGCATAGGTTTTTGAAGACTTGATTATTTGCAAGTGTCTTGTTTTCTTATGCTGACAAGGTTGAAACTCACAAGAGGAGAAGGTCAACTTGTAGAGCCAAGTTCTCATCCTTCAAGGAGGAAGCTTATATCATCACCGCAAGTTTCAAGGAGGCATTCACCAAGTATGGCTCATGAAGAGAGTCATGAACA
>ML776801.1:1313789-1337021 GCA_009831015.1 Picea engelmannii
TAAGGCTTGACCTTAACCCTAGACAGAAAAATGCTTAACGTGGACACTGAATTTCTTTCAAATCTATCTAAACTAACACATGAGAAGGAAGGATGATAGAAGTACCTGTTATCGACGTTTGTCCCTGCACGCTCCGAGTTGCATTCCAATCCTTTGCTCCTCGCTGAGTTCTGTGGGCAAAGCAAGATACGACCACTTCCTACTCTATTGATATTATCTTGAAAACAGATCTATCACTAAATGATAAGTTCATCAGACACAAACTAGAAAGAAACAGGCCAAGCGTGTCATAAATGAGAATAACGATAACAGTACTTACAATCATAGATGCGAATGCGACAGCTTCATCAAGTCCTCTTCATCTAACCCTTGCCTGAAAGATCCACGACCTGGATAACAACAGCTTCACTAATCACTCTCCTTTGGCTGACTGTAAGTTTCCTCCAATATCATAAGTTTCATATATTCAATTCTTCCCCCCTTTCCACCATC
Organism: Picea engelmannii; assembly: GCA_009831015.1. Classification (NCBI taxonomy): domain Eukaryota; kingdom Viridiplantae; phylum Streptophyta; class Pinopsida; order Pinales; family Pinaceae; genus Picea; species Picea engelmannii. Next base: position 1,314,282 of record ML776801.1, read on the forward strand.
ATAGAGCCTGTTTATATAGGTTGGGAGGAGCCTAACTTCTTGAGTTATGTTTAGAACCAGTTGGGAACCTTCTCCATAGATCAGGGATCTGTTGATGAAAACAAGAATTTGAGCACAACTGCCTCCTAATCTCGAATGTTCCTCCCCTTATTCTCCTCAACGGGCTAACAACTAACCCAGATTAGGGAGCGCTCCTTCAGAAGGGGTCTCAGAGCATTGTAGCGCTCCTTGGCAAGCCTTGAGGAAGTGCCAACGCTCTTAAGATGAGCAACGCTCCTCCAAAAGGGCTTGGGCAGCGTTATAACGCTCCCTAAGACATTATAGGGAGCGCCAACGCTTCTGCAGCTGAAGTAGGGGAGCGTTCCCTCTCCAAACCTCTGTTTCAGGGCTCCTTTCAGGTGTCAAGAGTCATTTGATCCCAGTAAACCAGTTCTCCTCCTTCAAATCAGTCATTTAAGATGTCATAAGTGCCCCCTTAGTGTCGTTATCATGGAATCATGTTTGAACATTGTTTGTGACACTAGTGATCAACTTGCGACACTTGCGAAAGTTGAAGGGAAGATGTGACACTTACGACGATTGATAGGGACAATGCGACACTTATCCGTCTGAGCAATTTTGACGTGTAACAGATGTAATAGGAATTTATGTGTGTTTAATGCAAGTAGGTAGATTTAAATGATAGATTAGATAGTTTAGAATCTTAGGAGGGAAAATGGATGATATAAACCCTCACCCTTGTATCATTGTAACATAATTCATAATTCATATGTTGTAGAGTTGTAGAGAAGAATATAGGAGAACATAGAATTTTATGCATTTTTAGTTGTTATTTGCCATGTACAAGAGCACTAGAATTAATAAAAGAAATATTTGATTCCAATCTATGTGTTTGTTATGCTTGTTGGAACCACCTGTTAAATGGTATGTTGCATGCTTGCTTGCATTCTCTGTATGCATTTTATTTCAATGCTATGTATTTGTGAAAGCTATAGAATTCTATGTTGAATGCTTGAATTCTGGATAAGGGGAGAATGCATTTCAGTTGTTTCTCTTTTTGAGAAATCCTGCAAAGAGTGCAGTGGAGGGTCCGCAAGGAGTGCATCAACCAGGCTCTGAGTTTCATCTTAGAACTCTCAGAGAAGATTCAAATCGTCTTTACAGGAAGAAGAGCTAGCAAGGCACATAGCCGTGCAAGGTGTGTGCAGTTTGAGCAAAGAAGGTTGAAGGACCATTGTTGCAAAGAGTGCGCAAAGTCAGAAGTTCCAAATAACCAGAGGTTATTTGAAATTTTCCACAAGAAGTGCGTGTAGGGACCCTTATGGAAGCCTTGATTTCATAAGTGAAAGCTCAGAAGGGATAAAACCTTTGAAGATCTCAAAGGGAGGCAGAGGTCGAAATCATCTCACAGAAGTAAAGTTTAGGAGGAAGGACGCCAAGCCATTTGGCCAGAAGTCCTTAAGAAGTTGAATTGGACGGTGGAATCGCTTCAAGGAAGTGCCAAAGTTTCGTTAGCCATTGGATCTTGTTCAATAGCGAAAGGATTAAGATTGAGTGTCTTTCAACACCCATAAGCTCAAGAGGAGTTGTGACCGTTAGATCTGGATCAACGAGGACCGTTGATCTCGTATGTGAATTCTCCATATCGAGGATCAAGAAGTGGAGTAGTTCAAGGTTGGACTCGAGAGTTGCGAACTCCCGGGTTGCAAAATCCCGATACAACTAGGACCATTGGATCAAGGGAGGCACACAACCATATATCTGGTTGAGGGTATGATTTCGGAGTTGGGGATCCATAGAGGAAGAGGAACGGTTGTTGGTTGTTCACTCGAGTTGCAAAAGCCGAAACTTCTTCCTAGACAGGTGGCAAGAACTCACCTCGTAAGTAGAGTAAATTAGAGGTGACAGGTGGCGTGCACCCATCGCTTTGGGTGGAGTCAACCTTCCTTGACTTATCACGTTTCAGGGATTCGCAAGAGAAGAGCACAAGAGGTTGGCGCTCCAACTCGCAAAGTCGCGAGTTGCGAAAGGTGCTTGTGTAAGGCTTGGCTGTGGTCATATTGGAAAAGGGGTTGAAGAGGGCGCTTACTCCTTAATCCCATTTAAAATTTCATGTTTCGGCTATTGCCAAGGACTGTGGCATTGTATTCAAAGTTTCCAACTCACGAGACCCGAAATCCTTTGTAGGTTTAGACAAGGAATTCAGTTAACCCTTGTCGTTGCTTAGAGAATATCCTGCGTGGATCTCGGCTTGAGGGAAGGAGGTCTACACCATCAACCCAACTATATATGAGATACTCAGTTGGAGAAGAATTACATAGTGTGCCTTAGACTCTGAGACAGGTCTGGAAAACTGGCAGCATAGACTACATGAAGTCTCCACAAGGAGGTGTGCAAGAATAGAGTGCACAATAAGGTGGGTCTATATAGAGGTAAGGGAATCCCCCACTTTTCATGGTTTGAACAACTTAGAAGAATTATTGACAAACTATGAGGAAGAAGTGTTGGAAAATCAAAGGTTGTTATCTCTAGATATTGCACCAAAGGAAACACCTACAAGATGGTGGGGTGTGCACAAGAAAATTATTCAAGACTAGTATCAGTGTAAAAGGTTATTGCGCATTAGATTTGGCATAGAACATGGGAGAAATACATTACATAAATATGATGGATGAGGAAGGATAGTTGATCACATAGAAAAATGCATAACACAGTGGATATTGACACCACTAGAAGAATGACCTCATTACTTTATTCATACATTGGAAGGGATACCAGGGAACTGGTACATAGAACAAGAATTGCACAGAGGAACTATAGAATGGAAAATATTATGACATAATTTTGTGGTAACCTTCTCATTTGAGCATGAGAACCCCAACATCGATTCATACCTGAAGATGATACAGGGAATGATATTTTTTGAGGGACCTGAGGTGGAAATTATAATAGAATATCAACAATAGAATAGACAGGCAGTCAAAGACTTACTCTCTTGTTATCATGTCGCAGAGGAAACACCAAAAGAATATGATCCATGAAATATTTAGATAACATAGGCTGAAGGTGAGAGAGAGGTGGAAGGTCCATCTTTGGAGTTAGAGGCATTTGTTGCACCAATTAAGGTAAATAATGTCAACATTGGTATAGAATAAAACCCTAAAATGGAAAGCATTGGAGACTACTAGGATGAGAAGACACTAGAAAGGATAACAAAATTACTGTATGAATATAGTGACCTATTTCCAAAAACCTTTACAGAGATGAAAATCATAGCAAGTGAGTCAAGTGAGATGAATATACCCCTAAAAAAAGATGTTAGACCTGTTAGACAGAGACCGTACAAGATGAATCCAGTGTATAATCAAAAAGTAAAAGCAAAACTTGACTAAATTCTAGAAGCTGGTATCATAGAGCCAGTGGAAGAATACGAATGGATTAGTCCCATGGTGTTCTAGGGAAATAAACAAGGGGGAATATGAATTTTTGCAGATCTAAGGAAATTTAATGATGCTTTCTTACATGATCCTTTCCCTACCCCTTTTACAAATGAGATCTTGGAGAATGTGGGAGGCCAGGAAACATATTCATTCATAGATGGATTTGCAGGATATCATCATATTAAAATATCTTTAGAGGATAGGCATAAGACTACATTTTATACATAATGAGGATCCTATCTGTATATAGTTATGCCCTTTGGACTGAAGAATGCACCAACTATATTTTCAAGGGTGGTCATCGTTGCTTTTAAATATTTCATACATAAATTATTAGAAGTATATTTGGACGATTGGATTATTTTTAGTCTTTTGAAAGATCATGTAGAAGTATTAAGACTCCTATTAGGCATGTGTAGGCAATGTAAGATCTCATTAAACATCAAGAAATGTATTTTCAACACACCTTTTGGGATATTGTTAGGACAAAGTATTAAGACTCCTATTAGACATGTGTAGGCAATGTAAGATCTCATTAAACATCACGAAATGTATTTTCAACACACCTTTTGGGATATTGTTAGGACATGTGGTATGTAGAAAAGGGTTATTGGTTGACCCTACTAAGATTGTTATAATTGTGAACTTACCACCACCGAAGTCAGTATGCCAATTGAGAGCCACACTTATACATACAAGGTACTACAAGAAGTTTATAAAGGAGAATGCACAAAAACAAAGGAAACAAATGTGTCAATAAAAGTATTGACATTGAACTTCCATATTTAACCATAATTATATAAAATTTAGTAGTACAAATATGTAATCATTTGTTACTCATTTAATAAGTATTAAAAAATATTTGTTTTCACCACTTTTTTGTAAATGATAGCTTTGTTCCTTGACAATTATCATTACATTTCATAAACAATCCATGCTTTAAACAATGTTTTACAACATGAGATGCCACTTGTTGGAAATATATATTGCATGTCATACTTCTCATTTCAACTATTAACCACCTCATGTCGCACTAATACAACACTCCCACCCCCCACAGTTCCTCTCCTTGACATGATTTTAATCCCCCCTCTCAAAACATTATGTCCTCTTAAACTTGTCGACCCAATTTAATTCCTAGGTTTTAAAATCCTACCTAATCTCATATATTGGAGTGCATATTCATGCAAAAAAAATTGGTATCATATAGAAAATGAACCCAATGAATAAGGAAAATATAGATTCAAGAATCCTTTCCTACCCATTTTGCAAGCATAATTTTGTGTTATGTCCTTTTAAGTTTCACAATCACCTTCAATAAACATGAATTAAAAAAATATTAAAAAAATTACAACTCCACCCATTATACCATGTATCCACCCTCAATTCCTTTTGACACCATCAATTCCTTTTGGCATTCCTTTCCTCTAATTCATATAATACCATTATATACTTCATTATAAAGTGCATTTTTCTCATCTCATATCATCTATACTTCACTTTAATTCTCTCATCTCATATATACTTCACTATAAAGTGGAGCAGGTTCTCTCAATACAATAAGTTTATTTCAATATTTTCTCCAAAATATTTATATAAAAATCTTGTATTTTGTTGTTATTAGTCCCTGACTAGGACTCTAGTATTCGCTTTAGCATTGATCTTGAATTAGTTTTCCTTTGACCAAACATATTTGATGTGTTCGTGAATGTTGTACATAGTATAAGTAAAATAATAAATTTTTTCAATATTTTAATTTCTCTTTTAAATATTGTATTGGCCGATATGTTCCACCTCTTATTGCCCATTGTTTTTATGAATGCATAGATATCCTAAGTTTGACAAGATTTTTATGAACACATAAATATCCTAATTTTGACATATTTATAAATAGCTTAGTGTTTGGCATATTATCTAAAAATAAATAGAACCTGACAGAATGATTTTTTCAAAATGTTCAATAAACTAAATTTATTGAGCCATTTATTAATATCATTCAATTTATACCCATTCGGTTAGAAAACAGATCTGTAGTGCAAGTCAGACAATATCTGAAGGGTAAGTCAGTAAGTTAGGGGATTTTGTATGCAATGAATTTTGGCAGTATTGGGCGTCCATCGCCATTGTCATTGTTTTACCATTGTAAGTTTATGCTTATAAATTTGCAAGGCAATTGAGTTGGAGGACCATCACAGAAAGAGAAAAGTCGACATAGATTTTTGATAGTTTCTCATATATTTGCAAGTTATATATTCATCACTTGTTCATTGGTTGATTCATCATTCAACCATTGTTTCTGCAAGGTTGAAATTCCAGTAATTTTCCAGTAAGTTTTCATTCATTTACAATAACTTTATATTTACTTCCACATTATTTCCTAATTAGTGTGTTGTTATTTACTTTCTACTTCTCTAGTATTTAGTATTCATTGTTTTCATTGTTTTAGTATAGTTTTCACTGTTTGAATTGTTGTTTATTTTCTCTAGTATTTACTATTCATTGTTTGCAACTAGGTGAATTGTTGTTTATTTACTGGATTTCTTTCAGAAATAGATATTTTTATTTAGTAGATTGCTTTCAAAAATAGAGATTTTAAATTAGAAGCATCACCTTTCTAGTTACCACTATGCCGAGAGATTCCATGAACTCCCAAAGTTATGCCCTGAATTGTTGAAGCAAGGACTGTATGTTGCTTGTGTTCTATTTATTCAACTTGATTCTTACACTTTTAGCCATCTCTTTATGACTTTTATTATTTTGTTGTTGCCCTGACCAGGGAGAAATAAACTTCCTTCTCTTATCTCGTCTGACAAGGGAGTTTCCTTTCCTAACATGCTATGCATACCTCGGGTATGTAGGATGAAAGGGGGGTACTTCTTCTCTACTTGGGTGATGAATGAGTACTTCCTCCAATCTGTTATTCATGATTTTGGGTCCAAGGAAATATGAACTAATAGATAGATGTGCTTCACCTCCTTTTGCATTTTGTTGCCAGCAGGTTCGGTTACTTCCTTTAGAACACAACACCTCATGGATGATCGTTCGATGTCTTTGACCTCTTCTCCTCTCGATTTGTTAAATATACTGTGAGGATCCTGTCTTTCCATACACACACCCACCACATTAATATGGGGAACTCTTCTATCTGTGACCATATTCTATAATAGTAAAAACCCATTAGACATTTTGCAAAATATATCAAAATGTTAGAAATCCATTGAAAATAAACCAGGTGTAGACAATATCTTGATTTTCTGCAAGTCTTAGATCTCAAGGAAGAGAGAAGAAATCACTAGACTTTGAACTATAAAATCTTCAACTAGACAAGAAGGGATTGTTGGATTACTAAGAGGGGCGGTGAATCAATAATAGAGAAATTTAATCCTTTTAAAAAATATAATCCAAGTGTTATATCAATGTGACGTAGACCTATCGGCCCTCGGACCGAGATCCTCTCATAGGATCATTCTCTATCCCCTTGAGCCGGCTTGGCTCTTTCGATTCCTCGCGGGAATCTCATTTTTATCGATCCATAGGTCCTTTTCGCAACTTGCAATCTCGCAAGTTCGCGAGTTGTGACTCCCGACTCTTCCTTCTCAAATCCACGATACCCAAGATCACGAAATGGTTATGGCTCTTTCTTCTGTCAGTGCCCTCCTTATGTGACCGCTAACTAGGCTAAGCGATAGCACTTCTCGCTTCTCGCGCCTTCGCGAGTTCAAAGGTCCAACCTTGGCACCTTTCTTTTCCGAACCCCTGAGAGGCAATGTTGACTTTTCTCCTCTGGTTCTCACTACTCGCAACTTCACGAGTCAAAGGCTTGAACTTTCGTTCCCTTATCTCCCAAGCCCCCGAGACGCGAGAGGTCAATGGGGTGTTGACTCCTCCAAATGTGTGACGTGTGTCCACCGGTCTACTTCCCAAGACCACCTTGCGGTTCTGCCACGTGTTTCCTTCGTGCGTCGGCTCTCAGCACTTCACTACTCGGGAAGTCGGAAACGACTCCTTTCAACCCATGAACCCCCGAACACGCGAAATGCAATGGGGTTCCTGATCCAACGATCCTCCCATTCTTTGGATCTGATGGCTATCCTCTCTCCTCGCGATTTTGCCTCTCTCGACTTGGAGCACTCAATCTTTGGGTTCTCACCCTGTGAACCTCTGAGTTCACGAGATCCCTAGATCTCTGCCACCTGTCCTCCTACAAAAAGATGGTTGCGATTTTCTCACGGTTTTGTGACTTCAGAACTTTCAGGACAAGAGTATTGACCTCTTACCCTCCGATATGCTGAAGTGGTGAAATTATGACATGTTGTCTACGTGGTCCCATGATGAAACTTCCCACTTTTTTTTGGAATTTCGGACTTCATGACTTTGCAAATCCAGATGCTGTGCTCTCGGATCTTCAACCCATGAAAACCCGAATTGGTCAATGAAGGTCTGACCTCCATGTCAGCGAGCATGCCACCTATCTGCTCTTAGATGGACGGTCTTGATCCTCTTCACAGCTTCGCCACTCGCGAAGTTGAATGACTTACCTTTCTAAACTTTGATGTCCAAGTCCCTGATATGGGTGATCTCGTGACACATGTCGTCCCAATCGGATGGCTCATATTTTCTCGCTATTTTAGAACTTCGCCTTTCACGATTTCGTGAATCTTGATGCAAAGGTTTTTACTCTTCAACCCATGAAACCCCGAGATGCGAATACGTGAGTGATCTAATGGACCCTGTTGGCTCAGATCCTATGGCTCTATTCTCCCTTGAGCTTAAACAAAAAAAACACACTCCCTGTAACCTCCTTGCTCCTCTGTAAGATTTGACGGTTCTCGAGACTTCGTGAATTCTCCACGGAGAATTTCGACCATCAATTTCCTCCTTGACGATTCTTGCGAAATGAAAATGGTATCCCCTTTCGAAACCTGTCTTTCAGCAAAAGAATGTCGTTGCGCCTCCTCCCGATACTTCAAGGCACTATCCCTCTTGAGCTTTCTCCACAACTCGAGTATTCGAGAAGATTCCTACACACACTCCTTGTGGAAATTCTTCAAACACTTCCAAGTATTTGAACCTCTCTGACTTTGCGCACTCCCTACGACAACAGTCTTTCAGCAGTTTCCTCAGGCTGCAAACTCTGAGAATATACTCAGCCTGTGCACTCCTTGCACGGCTCCTGTGCTTAACTTGCACTTCTATGAGAATGAGAAAAAGGTTATCTCTCTTGAACTTGCAGAGACGAACTCTGACTTCTGTCAACGCACACCTTGCAGACAATTTCACTGCACTCCTTGTAGGAAAACTCTTGCTCAGGAAGAGAAACAATTGAAACTCATTATTCACTCTCCCTCTCTTCAGATTTCAGACATTAAATATGAAATCATACATCTGCGCATCAAAGCAAATGCATAACATAGGGTACACAAGCATATATCAATCGGCATGTACAAACACAGAAAAGAAATTGAACACCATGAGTCTGAACTAAAAATCTTTGTATTAATCCAAAACCTTGGTACATGGGGTTTTACTTTACACATCTCTCTGCTTCTTCTCTCCTATGCTCTCTTGATTGATTATGTTGCTTAATGTTACAATGATACAAGTGAGGGTGTCTATATCCTGTTTCACTCCAACTCCTAAAACTGTCTAATCTGAGAATTCAAGCCTACCTACTTACATTTACTAGCATAAATGCCTCTTAGTCCTTTAGACGAGAGCGGGACGCTCAAGGTCTAATTACAATCAAGAAGTACGCCCTTTTCTTAATTGTTTCATTTACATTTGGCGTATTGAACTTCAAAATATTTCAAACAATTTATCATGTGCCAAAATGCGTTGGCACTTGCCCCACACTCGCTTGACGTTGGCGATGCTCCTGCATCATATTCCCTCGCTTGAAAATTTGCATGGGATCCTGTCCATGAGCTCTCACATGGTCTGTCCATGCTTCTGGATCTCTACTTCATTTTCCCAACTGGCATCTTCAACTGGATGTCCCTTCCACTTGACCAAGTATTCAAAGTATTCCTTTCTCATGGTCCTCTTGCTAACTCTTTTGTCCAGTATGCTTTCCATCTATGGCTTCTCTACAACTGGCATCTATTTAGTCCATTGAACCTCTGGTTGTTCATCACTTGTTCTTGCTTCCTTAGCTTTGTAAGGGTACAAATCTGAGACATTGAATATCAGATAAATTCTGATCCCATCGTGTAATTCAATCTCATAAGCATTTTCCCCAAATTTCTTCAAGACCTTACATGGTCCGATCTTCTTCATCTTTAATTTATTTATATGTCCCCTTCGGGAACCTTTCCTTTCTCAGATGTGCCAAAATCAAATCACCAACCTCAAATTGAAGTTATCTCCTGTGTTGATCTGCTCTGCGCTTATACTCTTGGCTCGATTTCTGCAATCTCTCCTTCACCTGGCTGTGAAGTTCCTTCATTGCTTCTGTGAAATCCTCTGCACTAGCACTCCTAGTTGCATTCTGTTCTGAATCTCTCAATTCCGAAACTCCTCTTGGTTGCATCCCATAAACAATCTGGAATGGACTCTTCCCTATGCTTCTGTTGATTGAATCATTATAAGCAAATTCCACCTGTGGCAGAATATTGTCCCACTGACGGTGGTGTTCTGTCACCAAGCTCCTCAACAAGTCTCCCAAACTTCTGTTCACAACTTCTGTTTGTCCATTCGTCTGAGGATGATAAGTTGAACTAAACGAAAAGTTTGTTCCCAACTTTTTCCATAAGGTTCTCCAAAAGTGTCCCATGAACTTGTTGTCTCGATCCGAAACTATGCTCCTTGGCAAGCTGTGAAGTCGAATGACTTCTTTGAAAAACATATTCGCAATGTGAGTTGTGTCACTAGTTTTCTGACATGGTATGAAGTGTGCCATCTTAGAAAATCTATCCACTACCACAAATATTGAATCAAACCCTATTTGTGCTCTTGGCAACCCCAATATGAAGTCCATGCTGACTGCAACCCACGGCCTGTCAGGTATGGGTAATGGTTGATAAAAGCCTGCATTCTGCCTCTTCCCTTTTGAATGCTAACAAATTCTACATCTGTCCATGAATATTTTGATGTCTGCTCTCATTCCTGGCCAATAATATGACTCATTTAGCTTTGAAAATGTCTTGTCATAACCAAAATTCCCAGCCAATCCTCCACTATGTTTCTCCTTCAACAAATTCTCCCTCATGGAGCATTTTGGAATACAAAGTTGATTACCCTTAAACAGTAATCCTTCCTGGATCATGTATTCTGTCCATTGGCTTCTATCCCTGAGAATTGGATTCTCAGCTGCTTCATATGCATCTTTAAAATATGTATCATCTCTGTATGTTTCCCTAAGATCATCAAAACCCAGTGTTCTGACTCTGAACTCCTGCAACAACAAACATTTCTTACTCAAAGCATCAAAAACTTTGTTAGCAGTTCCAGAAATATGCTTAGTTACAAAAGTAAAGTTCTGCATGTATTCAACCCATTTTGCATGTCCTTGATTCAACTTCTCCTATTGAGTCACAAATTGCAAAGCATGATTGTCACTATATAAGACAAACTCCTTAGGAATCAAGTAGTGTCTCCATTTCTTCAATGTCTGGATAATAGCATAGAACTCCTTGACATATGTGGAGTATTTCACTTTCGCTTCATTCAACTTCTCACTGAAGTATGCTATTGGCCTGTCTTCTTGGCTCAAGACTGCCCCTATTGCAAATCCACTTGCATCACATTTTACCTGAAATGTGTTTTTAAAATCTGGCAACACCAAAATTGGTTGTTCTGTGATTTTCCTTTTTAACAAATTAAAACTTTTCTCAGCCTCTTTTGTCTAGTGAAAAGTCTTGTGTCTCTTCTTCACTATGTCCATCATCGGTGCACTAATTCCACTGAAATTCCTAATGAAATTCTGGTAGAAACTAGCCAATCCATGAAAACTTCTCACCTCAAATATACTCTTCGGTGATGGCCAATTCTTAATTACCTCCACCTTATCTGGATCCATCCTCATTTTATCTACAGAAATAATAAAACCCAAATAAATGAGCTCTGTCTTCATGAACAAGGATTTCTTCATGTTTATCAGCAACTTCTCTTGCTATAGCCTCTGCATCACTATAGCCAAATGTTTTAGATGCTCTGCCTCTATTTTACTGAAAAACAGTATGTCATCAAGATACACAATGAAAAATTTTTCGATGAAATCCTTTAGGACTTCGTTCACAACCTCATGAAAGTACTTGGTGCGTTCGTTAAGCCAAATGTCATAACAAGCCATTCATACAACCCTTCGTTAGTCTTGAAGGTTGTCTTCCATTCATTACCTTCTCTCATACGAATCTGGTGATATCCACTTTTCAAATCAATCTTTGAAATTTTTTTGGCTCCACTCAAGCAATCCATCAAATCATCCATCCTTGGCAATGGAAATCTATACCTGATGGTTATCTTGTTGATTTCCCTTGAGTCAGTACACATCCTCCAGCCTCTGTCTTTCTTCGGACTGAGCATTGTTGGAACAACACATGGAATCAAGCTTTCTCTAATCAACCCTTTGTTCATTAGATCCTAGACTTGTCTTTTGACTTCTTCATTCTCCTGTGATGTCAATCTGTACGCTGCCTTGTTTGGTAAACTAGCTCCAGGTATGAGATCAATATGATGACTCACACTTCTGATCGGTGGAAATGAACGAGGTAGTTCATCCACTACTATGTCAGCAAACTCTTCCAACAGTTTCTGAACCTCTTCTAGTAAATCATCTACCCTTGTACTGGTTAAAACAATTTTAGGCTTCCTAACCACAATGAATTGTGGTTCCTCCTTCTTCTTAACCTATGTAAGAAGTTCCTTCCCACTCACGAGAAGTACAGTGTTGCTTACTTCAGGTTTCACCTCCTTATCTTTGATTGGAAGCAACATGTGAGTTCTCCCATTCTTCTCTAAGGTGTATGTGTTCTTCCTCCCATCATGAATCACATTTTTGTCATATTTCCATAGTCTACCCAGCAATAGATGACAAACATCCATGGTAATAACATCACAGAGTATTTCATCTTTATACCCTCCTATTTTAAACTCAACTAAACATTGTTTAGTGACATTTACCTGATGTCCTTTTTGTAGCCACGAAACTTTGTATGGGCTTGGATGTTCAATAGTCTCCAGCTCTAGCTTTTCTACCATCTCTGTAGAAACAAGATTATCTGTGCTACCACTATCCACAATGACCTTGCATACCCTGCCTTTGGTTTTGCAAGTAGTCTGAAAAAGACGGTTCCTTTGCATTGGATTCTCCACCTCCTTCTCTGGTGTTAAGAGAAATTTTCGCATCATCAACGATCTTTTGCCTCAACATTCCACCTCTGTGATTCGTCAATGTGAGTTTCACCAGCTTCTTTCTTCTTATTTGGAAATTCATAAGATTTGTGTCCATTCTTTCCACATGTGAATCATTTCACCACTCCACCTCTTCCTCTTCCTCTACCTCTAGTATGAGGAAAAATGTTTCCATCAACATACTGAACTTTCTATTCAGTATACTTCCCTCTCTATGAACTTCCACCTCTCTCAGTCTGAGTCTGAGGTTTCTTCCCCTCTTCCTTGGGTTTCTGATTTCTATCCTGGGCAACTGATTTGCCTCTGGGCTGACTTCTACCTCGACCTCTTTGACCTTGTTTTCGGTTCAGCTTCTCTTCATCTTTTAGAGCCATCTGATAAGCATCTTCCACTGTTCGGATGGTCATCATGCTCATCTTATTCTGAATGTTGTATCTCAAGCCATTCATATACCTAGAAACCTTTTCATCATTGCTTTTCCGATGACCTACCCTAATGTTCAGCTTGTAGAATTCTTTAGTATACTCCTTTACTGTCATCAGCTTCTGTCTCAAATTTTTCATTCTCCGAAACAGAGTAATTTGGTAATCCCTGGGAATGAATTTCGTCTTCATCTTCGCGAACATCCTATCCCAACTCTTGATTTTCTACTTGCCTTTGCAGCATCTGTCAGCTTGTAGCTCATCCCACCACAATGTTGCATGTCCTTTCAATCTTGTGACAACATGTTTGACCTTTTTGTCTTCCTTGACATCTTCATAGTCAAAATATGTGTCCAAAGCTCTAATCCAGTCTAGAATCTCTTCAACATCCAGGTTTCCTTCATATACTGGAATATCCATTTTTTCCTTAGCACCCATTCTTGCAACAACCCTAATCACACGTTCATTTGTTGCATCTTCTGTTGTGACTTCTTCTCCTTCATGTCTAGCTTCATTTTCACTTTCAGAATCACTGATATCTCCAACACTGGTTGTGTGCCTCTGTGTTGTCTCCATGTCCTCAAGTCTGGCACGTATGTCATGCATCTCTCTTTCCATAGCTGGATTTGGCACCTGCCTACCCCTTCCTCTTGGCATTTCCCTATGCTCTGTCGGATCGAGTGTTTGCTTGTCTCTTCTTCTCGACGGCATGGTGAATATTCCTTTTCCCTGCTACAGAAAGAAAAGAAATCTTTCTGAGCTCTGATACCAAATTGACGTAGACCTTTTAGACCGCGGTCCGAGATCCACTCACAGGATCATTCTATATCCCCTTGAGCTGGCTCGGCTCTTTCGATTCCTCGTCGGAGTCTCAATTTTATCGATCCACAGGTCCTTTTCACAACTCGCAATCTCACGAGTTCGCAAGTCATGACTCCTGACTCTTCCTTCTCAAATCCACGATACTCGAGATCACGAAATGGTTACGGATCTTTCTTCCGTCAGCGCCCTCCTTGCGTGACCGCTAGCTAGGCTAAGCGCTAGCACTTCTCACCTCTCGCGCCTTCGCGAGTTCAAAGGTCCAACTTTGGCACCTTTCTTTCCCAAACCCCCGAGAGGTGATGTTGACTTTTCTCCTCTCATTCTTGCTACTCGCAACTTCACGATTCGAAGGCTCGAACTTTCGTTCCCTTATATCTTGAGTCCCCAAGACGTGAGAGGTCAACAGGGTGTTGACTCCTCCAAATGTGTGACGTGTGTCCGCCATTCTACTTCTCGGGCCCACCTTGTGGTTCTGCCACATGTTTCCTCTGTGCCTCAGCTCTCGGCACTTCGCTACTCGGGAAGTCAGAAACGACTCCTTTCAACCCCCGAACCCTCGAACACGTGAAATGTGATGGGGTTCCTGATCCAACAGTCCTCCCATTCTTTGGATCCGATGGCTATCCTCTCTCCTCGCAATTTTTCCTCTTGTGACTTGGAGCACTCAATCTTTGGGTTCTCACCCTGTGAACCTCCGAGTTCACGAGATCCCTAGATCTCTGCCACCTGTCCTCCTACAAATAGATGGTTGTTATTTTCTCACGGTTTCGTGACTTCAAAACTTTCGAGATAAGAGTCTCGACCTCTTACCCTCCAATATGACAAAGTGGAAAAATTATGTCACGTCGTCTACGCAGTCTCACGATGGAACTTCCCTCTTTTTTTTGGAATTTCAAACTTCGCGACTTTGTGAATCTGGATGCTGTGCTCTCGAATCTTCAACCCACGAAACCCTGAATTGGTCAATGAAGGTATAACCTCTGTGTCAGCGAGCATGCCACCTGTCCACTCTCAGATGGATGGTCTGAATCCTCTTTGCAGCTTCGCCACTCACAAAGTTGAATGACTTCCCTTTCTGAACTTCGATGTCTGAGTCCTCGATATGGGTGATCTCGTGACACGTGTCCTCCAAATCGGATGGCTAAGATTTTCTTGCTATTTCGGGACTTCGCCTTTCGCAATTTCGTGAATCTTGATGCAAATGTTTCGACTCTTCAACCCACAAAACCCTGAGATGAGAATACGTGAGTGATCTGACGACCCCTGTTGGCTCAGATCCTACAACTCTATTCTCCCCTGAGCTTAGACAAAAAAAACACACTCCCCGTAACCTCCTTGCTCCTCTGCAAGATCTGACAGTTCTCAAGACTTCATGAATTCTCCACAGAGAATTCTGACCGTCAATTTCCTCCTTGACGATTCCTGCGAAACGAACACGGTATCCCCTTTCGAAACCTGTCTTTCAGCAAAAGAATGTCGATGCGCCTCCTCCTGATACTTCAAGGCACTAGCCCTCTTGAGCTTTCTCCACAACTCAAGTCTTCGAGAAGACTCCTGCACACACTCCTTGCGGCAATTCTTCAAACACTTCCAAGTATTTGAACCTCTTCAACTCTGCGCACTCCCTGCGACAGCAGTCTTTCAGCAGTTTCCTCAGACTGCAAACTCTAAGAATCTACTCGTCCTGCGCACTCCTTGCACAGCTCCTGTTCTTAACTTTCACTTCTGCGATAATGAGAACAAGGTTATCTTTCCTGAGCTTGCAGAGATGAACTCTGACTTCTATCAATGCACACCTTGAGAACAATTTCACTGCACTCCTTGCAAGAAAACTCTTGCTCAGGCAGAGAAACAATTGAAACTCATTATTCACTCTCCCTCTCTTCAAATTTTAGACATTAAATATGAAATCATACATTCGCGCATCAAAGAAAATGCATAATAGAGGGTACACAAACATATATCAATCAGCATGTACGAACACAGAAAATAAATTGAACACCATGAGTCTGAACTAAAAATCTTTGTATTAATCCAGAACCTATGTACATGAGGTTTTACTCTACACAGCTCTCTGCTTCTTCTCTCCTATGCTCTGTTGATTGGTTATGCTGCTTAATGTTACAATGATACAAGTGAGGGTGTCTATATCTCGTTTCCATCCAGCTCCTAAAACTGTCTAATCCGAGAATTCAAGCCTACCTACTTACATTTACTAGCATAAATGCCTCTTCGTCCTTCAGAAGAGAGCGGGACGATCAAGGTATGATTACAATCAAGAAGTACGCCCTTTCCTTAATTATTTCATTTACGTTTGGCGTATCGAACTTCAAAATATTTCAAACAATTTATCATGTGCCAAAATGCGTTGGCGCTTGCCCCACGCTCGCTTGACGTTAGCGATGCTCCTGCATCACAATGTACCATTATCATCCAATAACTATAGATTAAATAAGCAATGAACAAATGAACAGTCATACACATACACAGTACACCAATGTTTTACGTGGAAACCCAAAGTGGGAGAAAACCACAGAATGCTTTTTCTTATATGTCTTGAAGAATTACATTCATTGGAAGCACAAACTTCCTTTGTTTTCCAGCTGCAACTAGAGGGAGGCTCCAACCCCCTAGTTTCTCAGGCTACAACCTGAGGGAAGCTCCAACTCCCTAACTCTATGGCTACAACCAGAAGGAGGGCTTAGGAGGCTACAACCCCCTATGTTCTCCGGCTACAACCAAAAGGTGTCTACAACCACCTATCCTTACCCTGTCCAACCGCCCTGAAGTAGAAGTAGAATGATGGAACCACTATCATACTATCATTGTGAGATATATAGCTATAAACTTGTACCAATCAACCTATACATCAACCTGTAATCAACCTGTACCATAAACAAGTGCATCAACCATGCACCAACCTATACCAACCAACTTGTAATCAACCTGTACCATAAACAAGTGCACCAACCATGCACCAACTTGTACCTCAACCTGTAATCAACCTGTACCATAAACAAGTGCATCAACCATGCACCAACCTGTACCAACCAACTTGTAATCAACATGTACCATAAACAAGTGCATCAACCATGCACCAACCTGTACCTCAACCTGTACCATGAACAAGTGCATCAACCATGCACCAAACCTGTACAAATAACCTGTCACAACAACCTTTCACAACAACTTGTCCAACCAACCTATTACAACAACCTGTCTCATCAATTTTATCAACCAAATTAGATCTACTCACCAAGATCAATCACCAAGACAACTCTCAAAGATGTGCATCAACCAAGTATAACACAACAACTCATAATCATCACCAAGATTAATATGTGCTTCTGATAATACAAGTATGCTACATCATCCATAAACCATGTGTCAACAATGCTACTAACAAGAGCCTCTAACCATGTACCAAGTATGTACCAATCATGTATCAACTACTCATCAACTATAACTCATCAATATGTACCAACATCATTAACTATACACCTCATGTATGTGCCAATTCATCAACTACTTGTCTCAACCATGTACCCGACATGTACCTCAACCAAAAGACCTCATCAATTTCATCATCCAAATCCAATTTGTAACTCTATAATAGGCCTATTTTATATGATCACATTCCTGCAAACCTTTCTTAACTTTAACAAGAAGAGACTAGCATTTTCATCAAACTTTTCTTTAGTCTCACATGCCTAGTTTTGGATTAGTCAACAAACCTAACTTGAAGTAATCATAACTTTGAACCTATAATGTAAAAATATATGAAGCTGATATACAATGTTCTTTAGTGTGTTTTATGCAATTCCTCCAAGTGTCACTACTTGGAGACTCTCAGAAAAGGAGTTATAGAAAAAATGGCATACCTTGTTGAATTCTGGCTTATTCTAGAGAGCGACCTTGTAGAGCGTTCCCCGCAAGAAATATTCATTGAATTGATATGAAACTCTTACAAAGAATACTAAAGACTTTACCCTAACCGACACATTTTGTCTCACTGAATTTGGATCTGTTATGAATAATTTATGATTTTTTTACCTGAAACACCTGTTTTTGACTAGTTTCGGGACTAGCCACAAACCCTATTTTTCACGGAGTGTAGCTCCCAAAATACAACAACCCACAAGATGAATTGTTTACCATGGATAATTTTGTATGTTTTCTCAATTTCATAGCAATTTCACATTCTGAATCATTATAGAAAAAAAGTTATAGCGAAAATAGTGAGATGACCTGTAAATAACATACCTTAGAAAGCACCATCAAAAGAATTTATCCTTCCTTGCATTTCGGCCTTCTTTTCTTCACCTTCCCTCAGAAATTAGGCTTAGATATCCTTGGTTACCTTAGACACCTATAAATACTCAATATTCTCAAGTGTAATTAAAATGAGAGAGTCTTTCCTCTTATTTATACTCTCCAAGTAGCTTCCTTAAAAACATCTTCTAGGTCACTTGGCCCACTTTCCTTATTTTAGGGTTGACCCACTTCTAATTTCTCCATTAAATTTATTATTGAAATAATTTATTTTGTATTCACTTTGAATTATAATACACTCATCACTTCACTTTATTATTTACCTTTTAAAATCTCTTAAACCACTTTGACTACTTTGACCTTTTGGGGCTTCTAGATGACATATGAGGGTCCTCCAACTTTGTAAGGCCATAACTCTCAAACCATAAGGAGTTATGTTCAACATACCACCAGAAATGGAATGACATGTAATATCCATATATAATAGTATTGCCTTCAAATATATAAAAAATCATACCATTATCCATCAAACAAACTTGGGTCCATTACCCAAACCTGGGTTCTCCAACTTCACATGGTCATAACTCTCTAACCGTGAGGAGTTATGTGACATTATACATACCACTAGAAATGGAATGACAAGCACTATCCATCTAGGATATTTTCCCTGACAAATTCACTATCCTTCATCTCATTATTCCACAATTAATCATGGGTTCTCTTACTCCTCAAAGCGTCTTCCCATGAGGGCTTTCACCATAAGGGTACCACTTTGGAGTTCATCCATATTTACTTCTTATCAAGCATGGAAAAACAATAATGAGTCATAGTTACATCAAACAATATTGGGTCCATTACCCAAACTTTTGTGCTACGGGGCTTTCTTCAAGGGTTGACATCAATGACAACCAACCTTAATCAACAATCTCCCCCTTTGGCGTTGATGGCAACACTCTGATGAAATACTGAAATCATATCACTCATGCCCCCCTTGGAACCATGCCTCTGTCCTCTGCATCTGATAAATTTCCCTCTGTCCTCTGCATCTAATAAATCTCTCCCCCTTTGTCATCAATGGCAAAGGTATCTTTCCATTTGGGGCTGCTCCCCCTGACTGAACTATCCTCTTATGGTGCTTCCTCATGTACATATAAGAAATATAAGATAAGCATTCAAAAAGAATTCATTTTGGAGTATAAATAACTCCAAGTCTTTGGCGAAGATATTCAAAGGCTACCCGTGGAAGTGGTTTTGTAAAGATGTCTGCCACTTGTTCTTTTGTGCCCACATACTCAACTCTGATGTTGTTTTCTACAACTTGTTCCCGTAGAAAGTGATACTTGATTGGAATGTACTTTGTCTTGGAGTGCATCACCAGGTTTTTTGAGATACTAATGGCACTTGTATTATCACAATATATTGGAATGGGTTCATCATACTCAACCTGTATATCTATCAAAGTTTGTTTCATCCAAAGAACCTGTGTACAACATGGTGTTGCTGCAATATACTCTGCCTCAGTTGTAGATAGAGATACTGATGATTGTTTCTTGCTTAGCCATGATACCAAACACTCACCTAAGTAGAATGTTTCTCCACAGGTGCTTCGTTGGTCATCAAAACAACTTGCTTAATATGCATCTGTGTAGGCAATAAGTGATAGATCTTTTCCTTTTGGATACCATAATCCAAACTCTTATGTTCCTTTGAGGTATTTGAAGATCCTCTTTACTTCTAATACATGTGATTCCTTTGGTGCTTCTTGAAATCATTCCACCTGTCCAACTGCCTACTTTACATCTGGTCTGGATGTTGTCACATATAGTAGGTTGTCAATCATTGACCTGTATTGCCTCTGATCTGTAGACTTTGAATCATTATCTTTGCTCAACTTACAACTTGTTTGCATGGGCGTGATAATTGGTTTTCAATCTTCCATTCCAAACCTCTTTAGCATTTCTCTGATATACTTGGTTTGAGAAATAAAAATTCCTTGGCTTCTTTGATGTATCTGAAGTCCCAGAAATAAGGATAGTTCTCCAAGTAACGACATTTCAAATTCATTCTCAAGTATTTTGCAAATTTCTAGCTTAACCTGTCATCATCACTACCAAAAATAATATCATCAACATAAACTTCAATTAATAAAATATTACCTTGACTTACCTTGATGTAGAGGTTGTTGTTTTCACTTCCTTTTCTAAACCATGCCTTCTACAGATACTTATCCAGTCTAGAGTACCATGCTCTAGGAGCTTGTTTTAGACCATACAAGGCCTTCTTTAATTTACACACATAGTCTATGTTCTCTGACGACTGAAATACTTCTGGTTGTTCACTATCATATATCTATCCAAACCAGCTAAGTGTTCTTACGAATCCATCTCTGTCCATACTGTCCAAGACTCTACTTGTGAGATTGTCCATAATGTTGAACCATTTATCACTATACTATCATGAAGTCTTGATTAATCTATCAAAATGTACTTTTTCTAATTGATTGCTCTGAATCTATCTTCTCAAACTCTGCAAGCTACTCGAAGGATGGTTCTTTGGTTTTTCACAGCTATCACATAGCCTACCCCTGTCTAATATTCATATTACTTGGGAGTCTCTAAGATAGATGGCTCAGAACAATTCCTACTCTGATGTGTATTCATCATCATCTTCATTGGTAGATTCATCATTACCTTCATTGGTAGATTCATTATCTCTCTGAGCTCTGACTTCTTTCTTTATATCTGTGGATTCATCTTTCACTACAATGCCTAAAAGTACAATATCTTGAACCTATTCCTTATTTACCTGTCCTTCCTTTATTTCAGTTATTTTTCAAACCTTTCTGTATCTGACATCTTTCCTTTTCTCTATAGAATTTTCTTCATCTCGTTTTATTGTCAATCTTGTGATCTCTGGTACCTAGTCTTTGTTCACCTGTTCTTCTTGTTTTCTTATCCATACTTTCTTATATCTAATATCGATATTCTCTTTCATGGAAGTATCGATCATGCTTCTACAATCACTGGCTATGTGTCTATAGTTATGAAATTTGTAACAATCAATGTTACGTGTGACCACATAGGCATGGTCTTCTTGAACATTTCTTTTATAATCCCTGCAATCTGCAACCTTATGTCCAAAGTTAGTACAATAAAAACAATGACCATAAAATAAATTTTCATACCTGGGAGTGAATGATCTTCTTTTTGGTGTAGTCCTTTTGAATTTCTTCCTTGACTGATCATGATCATGATTGAAGCTCTTTGTGGCTTGAACATGGATGGTAATCTTGAAGATGTATCTTCAATAGTTTTCTTAGATTCTGGTTGACCATGATTCCTTCCCTTGAATACTTCTGCATAACTCTTTTTATTTTCTTCATTCTTCTTTTCTAGCAACATAGAGTGCTTCTCTTCATTCTCTACAACTGATGTGGATGTTTCTATCTCTTCAGCGTTCTTGTTGAGCTTGACGATTTTGACTCTTAGTGTGACAACTTCTTCTTCAAGATTCTCAACCTCTTCTTCTTTCTTCATTATTTGAGACTTCATGACCTCTTCTATTATCTTTGCTTCTTCAAGTTGGATTTTCAATGTAATTATTTCTTCTTCTAGTATTTTCTCTTCTTGACCAAAATCTTCCTCAAGTTGGTTTAGGTCATTGGTTCTTTCCTTGAGATGGGCCATCGGTATCTTTTCTCTCTTTTCTGCTTCTTCCTTTTGTTCTGCTATGTTGGCTTCTAAACATTTATTTTGATATTTTAGTGTTTCTTCAATTCTTATGGCCTCTTCTAGTTGAGCTCTTAAATTCTTGATGACCTATTGATCCTTTTCGGAACCTTGAACACTTTGTTTTTTCTTCATCAATTCTTTCTTGGATGACTTGTTTTCTTCTCTTTCTTTCCTTAGATATTTAATTGCACTGATCATTTTTTCTCTGTAATCAACTTCTCCTTCATCATACTCTTCCTCTTCTGAATCTGTTTGACATGAGGAATATCTTTCTTCTTGTTCTGTATCTTCATCTTCTTTGACATTTTCTGAATTTGCGATGGGTGAAGAATATATGTCATGTAACTTATCCGAAATTTCTTTGGTTGATGAACATTTACCAACCTTTTCTCTTACTAGTTTAGGTAATCCTTCCCAGATGAAATCCATTGCTATTTTGTTATTCTTCTTCAATTCCTTCTTGGCTATAGTCTTTTCCCTTTCTAAACTATCATATCCTGTAACAACTCATAGCCAAATATAATGTCCTTGTGCCTGTAAAAATAATTTCATCCTTCTACTCCACATTTCATAC
The DNA here is from genome assembly GCA_009831015.1 of Picea engelmannii. Lineage (NCBI taxonomy): Eukaryota > Viridiplantae > Streptophyta > Pinopsida > Pinales > Pinaceae > Picea > Picea engelmannii. Next base: position 1,336,894 of record ML776801.1, read on the forward strand.
TTAAAACCATTTTGACCATTAAACATTGGTACTCCATTCTCATAATAATCCATGATATCCTTCCAGTGGTTAAACTATTTCCTGAAGGAGCCTCAATCTGATACCAATTGTTGGATTGCTAAGAGGGG
>ML776801.1:1337071-1352082 GCA_009831015.1 Picea engelmannii
ATAAGCAATGAACAAATGAACAATCATACACATACACAGTACACCAGTGTTTTACGTGGAAACCCAAAGCAGGAGAAAACCACAGAATGATTTTTCTTATATGTCTTGAAGAATTACATTCATTGGAAGCACCAACTTCCTTTTTTTTCCAACTGCAACTAGAGGGAGGCTCCAACCCCCTAGTTTCTCAGGATACAACCCGAGGGAGGCTCCAACCCCCTAGTTTCTTAGGATACAACCTGAGGGAAGCTCCAACTCCCCAATTCTCTGGCTACAACCAAAGGACGCTACAACTCCCTATGTTCTCCGGCTACAACTAAAAGGTGGCTACAACCACCTATCCTTGACCCGTCCAACTGCCCTGAAGTAGAAGTAGAATGATGGAACCACTGTCACACTATCACTGTGAGATATACCGCTGTAAACCTATACCAAAAAACCTGTACCATGCATCAACCTGTACCTCAAACTGTAATCAACCTGTACCATAAACAAGTGAATCAACCATGCACCAACTTGTACCAACCAACCTGTAATCAACCTGTTCCATAAATAAGTGCATCAACCATGCACCAACCTGTAATCAACCTGTACCATAAACAAGTGCATCAACCATGCACAAACCTATACCAACCAACTTGTAATCAACTTGTACCATAAACAAGTGCATCAACCATGCACCAACCTATACCTCAACCTGTACCATGAACAAGTGCATCAACCATGCACCAAACCTGTACAAATAACCTGTCACAACAAATTGTCCAAACAACCTATTACAACAACCAATCTCCTCAATTTTATCAACCAAATCAGATCTACTCACCAATATCAATCACCAAGACAACTCTCAAATATGTTCATCAACCAAGTATAACACACCAACTCATAATCATCACCAATATTAATATGTGCTTTTGATAATACAAGTATGCTACATCATCCATAAACCATGTGTCAACAATGCTACTAACCAGTGCCTCCAACCATGTACCAAGTATGTACCAATCATGTATCAACTACTCATCAACTATGACTCATCAATATGTACCAACATCATTAACTATACACCTCATGTATGTGCCAACTCATCAACTACTTGTCTCAACCATGTACCTGACATGTACCTCAACCAAAATCCCTCATCAATTTCATCATCCATAGAATTGGTGTATATGATCACATTCCTGCAAACCTTCCTTAACTTTAACAACAAGAGACTAACATTTTCATCAAACTTTTCTTTAGTCTCACATGCCTAGTTCTGGATTAGTCAACAACCCTAACTTGAAGTAATCATAACTTTGAACCTGTAATGTATAAATATCTGAAACTGATATACAATGTTCTTCAATGTTTTTTATGCAATTCCTCCAGGTGTCTCTACTTGGAACCTCTCAGAAAAGGATTTATAGCAAAAATGGCATACCTTGCTGAATTCTGGTTTATTCTAGAGAGTGACCTTGTAGAGCGTTCCGCGCATGAAATATTCATTGAATTGATCGAAAAATGTTACAATGAATACTAAATAATGTAACCTAACCAAAACATTTTGTCTCACTGAATTTTTATCTGTTATGAAGAAGTTATGACATTTTTACCCGAAACACCTATTTTTGACTACTTTCAGGGCTAGCCACAAATCCTATTTTCCACAGAGTGTAAATGCCAAAATACAACAACCCAAAAGATGAATTTTTTACCACAAATACTTGGGTATGTTTTCTCAATGGAATAGAAATTTCACGGTCTGAATCATTATAGAAAAAAAATTATAGAGAAAATGGTGAGATGACCTGTAAATAACATACCTTAGAAAGCACCATCAAAAGAATTTATCCTTCCTTACATTTTGGCCTTCTTTTCTTCACCTTTCCTCAGAAATTCGTCTTAGATATCCTTGGTTACCTCAGACACCTATAGATACTCAATATTCTCAAGTGTAATTAAAATGAGAGAGCCTTTCCTCTTATTTATACTCTCCAAATAGCTTCCTTAAAAACATTTTCTAGGTCACTTAGCCCACTTTCCTTATTTTAGGGTTGACCCACTTCTAATTTCTCCATTAAATTTATTATTGAAATAATTTATTTTGTATTCACTTTGAATTATAATACATTCACCACTTCACTTTATTATTTACCTTTTAAAATCTCTTAAACCACTTTGATTACTTTGACCTTTTGGGGCTTCTAAATAACATATGAAGGTCCTCCAACTTCGTAAGGCCATAACTCTCAAACCGTGAGGAGTTATGTGACATTCCACATACCAAAATAAATGGAATGACATGTACTATCCATATGGAATAGTATTACCTTAAAATATAGAAAAAATCATGTTGGTGTCCATCAAACAAACTTGGGTCCATTACCCAAACCTGGGTTCTCCAAATTCACATGGTCATAACTCTCTAACTGTGAAGAGTTATGTGACATTCTACATACCACCAAAAATGGCATGACAAGAAATATCCATATAGGATAGTTTCCCTAACAAATTCACTATCCTTCATCTCATTATTCCACAATTAATCATGGGTTATCTTACTCCGTAAAGCGTCTTCCCGTAAGGGCTTTCACCATAAGGGGACCACTTTGGATTTCATCCATATTTAATTCTTATCAACCATGAAAAAAAAATAATGAGTAATATTTACATCAAAAAATATTGGGTCCATTACCCAAACCTTTTTTCTATGGGGATTTCTTCAAGGGTTGACATCAATGACAACCAACCTTAATCAACAGGGACCATTTTAGCAGCCCTGACAAAAGAAAATTTCAACAATTTTTTTTCTTTTTGGGGGGATTACCCTTCCTATTCGATCTCTCCAACACCATGTCAAGCGTCTATAGTCTTGGAACCTTCCAGGAATTATTCTCGCAAGGATAATATACCCTAGTTAGTTAATGAGTATAATCTGCCTTAGTTCATCTCCTTCTTGTGCAGGTTCTACCTAAAATGCAGGCACAAAGTCGATTTGGCTTAATAAAAATGCGAGTTAAAGAACCCGGTGAATATTCTTTGGACCCCAACAACACTGGCTGATGGGTAAACAACTGAATATGCTCCTACCGAATAGCCTATGGAGAATCAGGAGTCATTATCCCATCCTACCTCCTTCAACTATGGCATATTCCTAATCATACTATAATAACCTTCGAAACATTAACCTCTGCCCCCCCCCCACACAATATCCTCTGGTTGGTATGTTCTTAGATGAGCTGGGTTTCTCCTCAAGCCCATAAACCCATCTGATATGAGGTGAGAGTCGCTAGGTTGGATTGAGAGCAGAGAAGGTGGGAGGATGGTTGGATGAATTGAGGTGACTCTCTGCCCAAAAGTTGTGAATCCCCTATAGTGTGCTGGTATGGAGGGATTGGAGAAGGAATAATGGGGTTTTATACCCAATTGTATTATGGATTCAGGCATGTGTGAGATGATCCCCTGATGCCTCCTGACAGATCAACTACTTAAACCACCTATGATTTTGGCTTTTCTAACTGGAACAATTGCAACTGATGACTCTCGAAATCCTTAAAACATAGTATGTGGCAGTAAAATGATTGTGGTAGTTTCCAAGCTAGGTGATTTCAAAATCCCTTTCGTCATATATTTCTATTCCAAACAAGCACCAGTAGTTACAAGGATAATATGTGGATATGCGGATAATATTGTTGGATTATTCACCCTTCCCCTTTTGTTGATAATGCCCCGGATCAAAGGAGTAAAGAGAGGTAGGAGGCACACCACCCAATAACAACAACATTGTTTCAATATGCCTTCTTCATAGAGATAGTTTCTATATGGAAAAACCTTCAGGTCGTGGGACTTTGAGCCAAAGAGATAAGAGTAGTCAATTTGAGCCAAGCCCAGCCTAGCCAAGGAGATAAGCAAGAGACCTCCATGATACTGTAGATAGGTGTTGGTTGGTTTATTTACCATATCTGGTGTCCATGGTGTCGCACCTTCTGCACTGTATTTGGGTGCAGATGCACTAAGTGGTAAGCTAGAAACCCACCGTAAATGACTCCCGAAACATGGAACCTCGACACTCCTAAGTTTTCCACTAGTTTGATCATACACTGAGATTGAAATAACTTTGTTTTCTCAAGCCTTGTTGTAAATAATATTCCAGAGAAAAGTAGATGAGGTAGATACAGATTAAAGTGGCCACGAAAAGGTTGATCCAAAAACCCACAAAGAAAGAAGATTACCTGCAAATACCTTATGCTTCCACACAATTGATATGACCACATGTGCATGTTCCCAATGTGGTACACATGTGGCAGTGTAAACATTTCATTGTAATTTCTATTTACTTTAATTAATCGCAATATTTTTTTGTGACCACCGCATCGCAGCTTCTCGGCCCTAACTACATAAACTTCGTGGGGAACCTCCATGAAAGAGAAAAAGCGTTTGCATTGTATCCCATGGAAGACCCTCCCTTCTAGCTAGATGGAACGCCTCCCCACCAACTATTGTTTCTTATAATTCTCCAAGATCGGGATCCTTGATGTTGTTACAGAATTAATGAGATGCGAAAGGGAGGGGAATCACTACTTTCTTTGTTGTGTTGGTCCTTCTTCTTGGTCAACAATATATTCTACTACTAGCTTTACTGTTGGTGGTGGGTCTAGATCACTTTGTCGTGTAAGCCACATGTAGTGATACTCGCACATATGGTTCTTAGGGGGAAAAGACCTCTCCCACCAGGGAAGTAATCAAACACGCATGTAGGAGTTGTGAATGATCCCCATCCTCCTACTCACATGCACATGAAGCCATAAGTATTCTATTTTTTAAAGCGTGGAGGAGGAGCTTAGAACATGCCCATGGGAGTCTGGAATTGACACATTTATTTGGTGTTTTAGGTTTTCAAATCTTCTGAGTAGCTATGGAACAGAATTATCTAGGTGGGAAAGAGGCGTTATGGAGGGCCATCTTAAATTGGAAATATTTGAGCGAAATTTCTATCCTACGTTTGAGTTTTGGAATCCATTGGCAGGAAATGACCATTCTCTAAGTAAAAATAGGGCTTTGGATTTTCATTCTTTGAACATAAATTTAGCAGAGTTTTAGTTGACAATGGATATATCAAACCCTATGGTAATATTGAACTAAGAGTTAATTAGGAGGTATGCATGGAGTAGAGTACGGTGCATCCTCAATTTCATTTGAAGTGATGGTGAAATTATCCTCAGACAAACTTCCAATGGTCAACAAATCTTTGTAAAGAAGGCTCCTCCTATAGATCGCACAATCTAGGATGAAATCTACACCAATTTGGCGAAAAATTTGGTAGGTCATTTTCCCTAAATAAAGCATCACTAGGGTTCTGTGGTTTTGTTATTGTTGTTGTGGTTGTTAGTAGATTTACACATGATATATTTTGTAACTAGTTTTATGAAATGGGGTGATCACCACTGGCATTGAAAGACAACAAATGGATAAATTTTTCTGATGGTTGGATGTTCTATCAAAACATTGTTTTATTGGATTTAAAACAATAGAAATCATGAGCTATGAAACATTGCAACGATCATGGATCGTTGAAATATGGTGTCCTGCCTCTGCATTATCCTTGCACTCACTTATGTTTTTCTTGGCTCAACATTGATGGTCTCATCCACCACGTTTTAATGTATTTCAATATCTTTCCTACCATGCCCAATATTGATGCATATTGTGATGCATACCCCTGCATACAATCTGTCTACCATAATCAATGTGTCTATTATCCAGTATAGGTTGGATATCTTGAGAAAGATTGTGTTTTATTTCTTATTTTACAAGTTTAATGATTTCCATTTAGGCCCACCTCAACTTGTTAAAGGATCGAACAGTCAACAAGTCCATTCCATTGAGTATAATTTTTGTTGATTTGACCAAACTTTAACATGATATTGGTCTTTGGATCAAACGAATAATTGTCATTTTGCACTTCTAGAAGTTATCTATCACCCTGAATTTAAACATTAAATCCTAATGGCCCTATTGAAGTTTGTAATAACTTATAACGATGGCCCAACCATAGAAAAAACACAAAATTCTAGTACTTTTATGTGTTTCACTTAATAAATTCTTTACAAATCCAAAAAAGAGTAAGCTTGTCAGATTATTTAAAGCTAGTGTTCATTGGCTCTGAAGGTTTGCAATAGATCTATTCCAATTGTGATTATGTCAAAGACCAATGATTTATTATTTGATCGTGAGATCGAGACAACACTAAAATAGCTACCAAAAGGATTTAACATTTTATCAGATTGTCGAATACTGAGCTTTTTGAAAATCTTGAATCCAACCCTACAACCTTTTGTTTTTGTTTTCTTGGAAATGTTGAACAAATTTGCAAACAAACCCAACAACTATGATTCCAAAGTTCCCAACATAGAGTGGCAATTTTTTGGTTGTTACTTTTCAATTGTAACTTGAAATATAAAATGTTAGTTATCACATTGAATGAAGACTCACTGAGTTTTCCATACTTGTGACAATTTTTATTTTTTTTGAGTTTTTCTATTTTCCAAGATTTATGTAAAGTTTTTTTGTACTATCATAACCTTACTCTTATGGAAGTCTAATTCATGTAACTCTCATATATTATTTCAAATATAACAACATTTTATAACATATCTATAATTATTGAAATTGATTTCCACATATATTTCTGTAAGCAAACCCAAGCCTATAACATAGGGTCAAAAAATACAAAACTGGAAGACACAACAAGCAGGTTACTAAGTGTTTTAGTTGAAACATTCCAACTTTTAGTTTTATAATTTAATTAGGAACTATAACCATAAAATATTAGATGTTGATATAGCATCCTTGGCCTCTTGTGTCCCCTCTTTACATAGTATTTTATCAGAGCATCTTGGTAAACAAAACAAACTCTACACAAACTAAAATTTAACATTTTCCCCAACTTACCCAACTGATGTCCATTGCATCTATGTAAGTCTATTGTACTATTTTGTAGACATATGAGAACTATAATGAAACAACTTATGTTATTTCCATTTCTTTGGTTGTTAGTTTTGTTTGCAAGTAGTTAACAAATTCATTGAATTCTAAGAATGCACTTTATGCAATAGTACAGAGAACTATATTAGTTTAATTTCTCCACCTCTATTGCAGTAAAGGGGGTTTCCCATAGAAAAGGTTAATTTTTATATAACATCCAAATGGCATGATTATTTCATAGGTACTCCTATTCTTCCCATATCAAAAATGCCCAATCATAATAACATAATTTTGTACAATGTTTAGTTGAATAAATTCAAAGTATGTTGCTTACCTCATAAACATATGATATGAACAAGACACCTAAAGAGAAGATTAAAGATCATATGAAGAAAAAAATTAAAGGATATTAATGATGCAATAATGAGATCGATATGGATGTTATGTCGCTAGCAAATTTGGGTCATTTTGCGACGGCTATTTCGACGCTCTTGCGACGTTATGTCGTGGATATTGCGACGAATCTTGAGTCTCCCAAATGTCGTTTCATGTGACGTGGCACATGCGATGAACCTTGATTAACATCGCAAGAGAGACGACAGTATGGACGTTGTCACAATTCCGACAAAAAAAGAAATATCGTTGCCAATACGACTAAGTAAAGAATTTGTTGAAAGTGCGACATAGTAGGGAAATCGTCGCACACTCGATAATATAGGCAAAGTAAGTGAAAAAATTGCGAAAAATCAGATTTCGAAGAACACAAGGTATATAGAGACAAAATTGCTATACAATTTCTGTGGTTTGTACAACAAGTTCGTCGCAAAATTTGTACCAGTCGTCGCAATTAAGACAAAAACTGTCATGATTTGTATAGCAAATTCGTTGCAGGATTTGTTCCGGTCGTCGCAAGTGAGACGAAAAATGTCGTGATTTATATAGTGAATTCATCATAGGATTTCTATGGTTCATCGCAATTAAGACGAACACTTTCGTGGTTTGTATAGAAAAATCGTCGCAAGATTTCTATAGAGCGTTGAAATTGTGACGAAAATGTTATATATATATATATATATATATATATATATATATATATATGAGCAAAAAAATAATATTTTATTTTTGAAGAAAGGGGGCATGTGTTGGAAGAATATTATAGGCTATGAAGTTCATTATATTCTTGAAAACATTTCACAAAGGGAAATTCTCTGAAGTAAATAAGGTATGGGTAGATCGCTCTGCATGTGATCAAGCACCATCTAGTTTTGATTTCAAGAGTACAAATATGGAGTGCCACATTCAATCAAGAGTTACCCTCAGATATTTATAGTTAGTCTATCAATTCATCTCAATAGGTCCTCATCGATATTCAAAACTTCAAGTATGCTAGAATAGAGAATGCCTTTTGTTGAAAGAATTATCTGAAGGTCTTATTTTCACATTCAAGGGGTCATTAACCTAGGAGGAAAAATGCTCCATTAAATTAGGTTTTTATGGTTATACTAAGACATCTAGAGAAGATGTCTTGTCCAATAAAGACAAGTTCTAGTTGTAGAATCCCTTAACATAGTGAAAAGAACATATTTTGATGAATGTTTGGCATAGGAGAAATTCAATGAGTCAACCAAAAGATATATATGTAACAATATATATTTGATATGAATATGTTATTAAAATAGATAACATATACATATCAAATATATTTATATGTGTGATCTTTAATAAACATATAATTTGTAATGTTGGCTAAGCTCATCACAACAAGGTGTCATAAAAACATTGCAAGACATCAACACTTTAATCACCATTGATAGTGGAATACTTCTGCAATTTTATGATAGTCCTGGATAGAATTTTGGATAACACATAGGAGGTAATGTCAAGGCTTGAAACTAGGTAATTTATCTCTTTTCAAATTCGTTTGGAAATCTATGGAAATGAATATAATGAAATCCTCGAAACATTGGAAAAAGAGGAGGGTTACAAATAGCGCCGCACAAGAATAAATCTCTAGAGAAAAAGGAATACTAGAAAAAAAACAAAACAACAATAAAGAACATGCAACGATTTCACTTTGAATGAGGTTGTTGGACCTTCCAATACATACTATGATAGTTTATAATAACCTAGAACAACACTCCTTCAAAATGTTTCAATAAAAGTTATTTTCAACCCTAGTTATGTTGTATTGATTTCAACCATTCCAAGCAAAGTATGCATTAGGGCATCCATAAAAGTGATCAATTTCTACTTAAATTAAAAATGATTTTCAAACCCTCTTGTGATCAACATATAGATGTTTCTTTGAGAACTAGTTACCATGATTTGAACTAATATAAGTCAATGAGGCTCAATGCAATCTAGATTGAAGATAACACATTATGAAAACCTTTCCTAGTACTATCAAGGTGAACTGAAAGGTTGGCCAAGCAAAAGTATAAAGCCATCATACGTCCTACCTTAATGCATGAGAAATAACTTTAATGATCAAAGGGGTAAGGTTAGAGAACTTACCTTGAGAACCCTCCCAAGTGGAGCATTTCACCCTTAATTCTTTGGCCTTCTAGCAACATTTTTATTCCAAAAAAGCCTTTAAAAGTGATTATACAAACCTTGAAAATGACTAAACATTAACAAAGAAAATAAATAGATTTTCAAACAAATATTAAGCCAAGTTTCTCATTAATATCCAATGGTTTTAAATGAGGGAGGACTCTTCATTTTATAGGTGAAGAGCCTCCTCAAATACAATACAACACAATGTGCTAGCTCAATACTATGAGGTAAAAACCATTAACCCAGTCCATGGGAAAATACAATAAATCATCTAACAAATCCCTCAAAACCCTACAAGAGCCAAATGACCCTAAAGAATGGTCCAAATACAATAATAAATTCCACAAGTGTGGGCTAGAGGGAGAGAATAAATCAGGTGCACTCCTCAATAAAGGTGAAATTTCTCCATGAGAGGGTGAATGATTGAGTCAACATTGTCCCAATACTCCCAAAGATCCTCTAGCAACCAACTCCTTCAAATGATGGAAAGGTCCAAGTATAGAATAACAAACTCAAGAAGATGACATTACCTCTCACATGTGTGAGCCATCCAAGTAAAAAAGTCAAGATAAATGGCATGTGTGGCCTCCTCTAGGTGGGTGCTTCTCAAGATGATAAAAATAAAGGATGCCACATCATCACAAGGTCCAAATAACAACCTATAACCACCTCCATAATTTGTAACCAACTCCTCCAAGGCATTAATAACTCCCATGTGTGGTCCAAGGAGAGATAAATAATGCATAAGTGTGAATGAAACGTCCAACTGATAAGGGAGAATGAATTCGAGTGGTCCATGTGGCATGTGTGGCGACATGGCATCCCTCTCATGGATTGATGCACTGTCATGGATCCCAATGTGGTGACATGAATCCCAAGGAAAATGGTATGGATCCCAATGTATGTAGATATGATCATATATGAGTACATGGATCCAAATGTAGCATCATGGATCCCAATGCAATGTCATGTATTTTGAGGCATAATACATGTATCCCAATGCACAATACCCACTTGAAGTGATGAGTCTAGCCTCTTAGCAAGCCATTAATTGGTAACACCTGGTGACATCTCTTAGCACAACACAAAAAAGGGGGTTTTTTTAATATTTTCCTAAGACTTACCAAGGGGGACAATATTGACCCATATACATGCATCAAGTCCTAAGACAACACATATTTCATAATCACCTAGGTGAAAGATAGGAAAAAACAATTAATAATGATGAAAGGGAATGGGGAATGAGTTCATGTGATGATCCTCAACATCTTAGACATGCACAAGTCTTATAAATCATTTATTTATTCATCCACCTTTATTTAGCTAGGATTTTTACATATAATATCCTTCTAGAGATAGCTTAACATTGAGTTACCATCCTTAACATTATTTCTTACTACCCCTTTAAGAATTGTTTTTTTTAATGTTTGTTTTATCGAACAAGTTCCTTTTATTTAGATATTCATAGACAAACTAGAGACTAGGGGAATTGGCCTCATAGTGAGGGATCATTGCTAAAGATTTATATTTGGATTTTGACTTTATCTCTTCACCTGTTTTCCTTATTGGATTATTGATTCAGGCTTTATCAATTTGACCTTTCCTTTTGACCTTTGAGAAATCATACATGACCAAGATGAAATTTTTGATATGGATGGAATGAATAACACTCGGGAGTTGGAAAATTATTATCATGGTTGGGATATGGATAATGATATCTATCCTAAGAACCCAATGGTATAGGTTAATCCAAGAGATGACACACTTCTAACATAAAACATGTTCCCCAAGGTACTACAAGGAAAGTCATAAAACCATGTAATGTTGTGAAATGCTACTAGGCAATCATTAGGTGTTTACCACTTTATGATGAGATAATAAGTTACATCATCATTTCCAAAAATGTATTGATACATGGAATGTAAAATGAAGCAAAGGAACCATGCCATACCATACAACAATGCATCTATCATCTGAGGAGTTGGCATGAAAATGAGCTACACCATAGTTGAGCTAGCACGATCATGTTTTTGGGGGAGATCAAGAATAACTCTATCTAGATCTAGGGAATATGAGCATGACACATCATGCAAGAAACAACTTGAAACACTTGCTAGCGTATCCAAAAATGTGTCACCCCTCATGGGGTAACATCTAGATCCTACTCGTGGACATGCACTCTGTGTGAGAATGTATGAGAACTCCATAATCTCTATAGACATGTGACCTACACACCATATAACTTGGCAAATGAAACAAAATTTGGGGTGAATCTACCACCCTAGTTCTAAATAAAAAATACTTGGCACAAATAAAAAAACTTCACCAAATATAAACATGAAAGTAAAGCAGGAAAACACGTGTAAGAAATTATTCTAAGGAAAATCAAATGCATCAATAAAATTAGGCAATGCATGAAAGTAAACACACAAAAGAAAGGAAAACATGAATGGAAGGGAAAAATTCATTCTAACTTCTTCTCAAAGATCATATTCATGCCTACCCTATTGGATAACTAAGGGATGTGGCTGCTAGGTGAAATAAAATATCCAAATCAACCATTCAAGGAGCTTACCAACATATGGAAACCTTCCCTTGTGTTTGGTCATCATCCAAAAAATGGATATTCCAAGCATCAAGTGGGTATCAAGAATAATCTAACTCACTCTCAAGTTTGGAACCTAGGTAAGGTAATATCTATGAAGTAGAAAGCCCAAACTATACCAAGGTTGACTCACCTATCCACAAAATTTCTCCATCCAAAGGTCAATAGTGATAATGTAAACACAAAACTAGGTCAACCCATTGAATTTTCTTGTAATATCATTGAGGACAAAATATTGTGAAGGAAACTCCAACGATGCGTATGGTTTGGAGTTATGCAACAACTTCACTTGGAGTGATTTTTTGTTTTGTTTTGAGGGTGTGTTTATCCCACACACCTTATTGAATATATGTGGGGGATAAACTGGGTCTTTTCTCATAGACACAGTGATCCCTTGCACATCAATGAAGTTTTTCTGAAGGGACAAATTAGTTGACATATGGTCAAAACTCTATCATTGTTGCCATTATTGTGCCCTATAATCGACAAAGTGAAGATTTGAATTTATGTCAACATTATAACAATGAGTGTTTATATCATGAACCTATATATGGATTAACATCACCATGAGAAGATTAAAGTAGGAAAATATGAATAAAGTCTTGAAGCCTTGAATAACCCTCCACATATTGTAGACATGAAGATTGAGATGATGCACATGTCTTATAAGATTGTAGACACCAAGTAGACACCAAATCTTATAAGAGAATCTGAAATTATCATTAAGTGTATAACAAAATTACATTCACAGATATATACAAGCCATATAAATAGCCTTGTGTATATTATCGGATGAAAAAGTACCCATAATGTCAATGCATTATATGCATCATTACATGTTCAACTATATAATGTACATCTAACTGTCTTATAAAATTATTACATGACATCATGAATTTCTTTTAGTCTTCTTTTGTGCTTTCTGGGTCTTAAGTAATTCATCCATCTCCATGTCTTTGTTTATTGAGTTCTCTTCAGCAACTGATGTTGTTTCAGTCCTTTCACACCGAGTACATCTAGTCTCGTACCCACGACGTGGATGCTGCTGTGAGGGGCCATCACCTACAAAAATAAAAAATATTAAATTTATATGGCCAATTTTTAAATATCATTGAAGTAGTTCATTTAAAAAAAAACTCTGCAATGTAATTATTTACCTGGTCCTCTAGTCGGCACCGTTGGAATGGACGTCGGCCTGTTCACCTGATATTCAGGTCGAGGAGGATCAACTATGACATTCTTTTCCATTGAAACGTCAAAATTTATAAGTACAAAATTATTAAGTATATGATTAATATATAGACATTTTACCATCGTGGGCCTCAGTCACAGGAACATCTTGGGGTTGCACCTCATTGGGATGGGGCTGCTGGGGAGCACCATGATCTTCTAGCTGTGTTTCACTATCAATACTCTGTTGTCCAGTACTAATGGTTTCGTTGATAGTGTTTCTCCCCTGGTTAAAACAATGTAAGACATTAAATTATGGATGATATCAAACATTTATGTATTTTATAAGTAATGAAAGGTTAATGTGGACTGATTTTTATTTACCTTATCTCGCAAATTGGATATTGGAGTTTGCCCCATGATTTTCCTATGATCAACCACGACTTTATAACCGTACTTGTAACCAATTTGGAGGTCTTCCTCCGTGGTTTCAGTTCTGAAGTCGTCGCCCTACATTGCATAAGGGTATGGTTTTTTAATGTTTTTGGGTGCAATTACCTAAAAGTTGTAAGGTGATACAAATAATATTCTTAAGATGTTTGGGTACTTACGATTCATGACTGTAACCTCGAGTAGTTGCCCTGGCCTAGCTTGTGTTGGTCATGTTTGACAATCCTTGCTTTGGTTGTCTTCGAAGTGTCAAGAAACCTATCATCAAAATTTTCAAGTATGTTATATATAACCACACTTTTATTTAGATCTAAGAAAAATAAAGATGGTATTGAAATCAAAATATTGTAATTTACCTTGGTGTACCAGTTATTTGTTCTCCTATTTTTTTCAAAATCTTCACTTTTGCATCATCAATGATCGCCTTCCACTCCCTCTCTAGAATTGAGGGAGGACGCTCATACCTAGGATTTCCTACCAAGCTTCGTTTATAAACATCCCGCCTATATTTTAAATATTCACCCGCTGTAGAGGTGACCGCTTTTTTATTGAATGTGTCTACTCCAAAGAGGCCTTCAAGATAATCCGTAAGTTCTTTTTTGAGGTTGGAATTCTAGAAATTCCACCTCATGCATAAGGTTTTCCAAAAAATCATTAAGGCCTTGCTCTCTAGGTGCCTATAAAAAAGGTCGTTTCCTACACACAAAAACATATGATCATTAATTTAAAATTAATAATCTAGATGATTTATGTATGAGAAGGACAACATTAAATGATTAAAATATGAATTAAAACTACCTGGGAGTCTTGATTGTTTTAATGGAAGTCCATTATCGACGACCAAAAATGTGCACGGAAGGTTCCTCATGCTTGTCACATGGCTAGCTCTAGGAAATGAAACCATGTCAACCACATCACCATGAGCCTCATCTTTGTCACCATCTCTAGACTCTGATCGAGGTGTGGATGTTTGGTGGTGTGTGTCATGGATCCTATCTAAATTAGGTGTCAAAGATGGAGAAGTAAATAGTACTCTAGTAGTTGTATGACCTCCCGCATTAGGACTCTGTAGCGCCACTACTACCAACACTGGGCTGAACAGGCTCCAAAAATGACTTTATAAAAAAGAAAATGTTTTTTCGTGAGATAATGTAAAAGTTAAAGAACAAAGTATCATAATTGAACATATGAGTACATTAAAAAAAACACTTTAAATTATGGTTATTACCTTATATGTGTTAAGTTGTGACATAAGGAG
>ML776801.1:1352544-1366216 GCA_009831015.1 Picea engelmannii
TTGTTAATGATAACAAAAAAACAATGTTAAAGATAATATTTACAACAATGTTAAAGATAATAAAAAAATATAATGCAATAAATAGAGGTTTCTTAAAGAGGTGTTGCATAAGAACCTGCACACTATTAGTCAATGTTTCTATTTGATTCAAATGGTAATCCACTAATAACTCTTCCTCAGGAGCTATCTTTTTTATTGCACACATAACTACCTGATTCTCTTAACGTCCCTCATATATGAAATTCGATTGTTTGTTTGTTGTCCCAAGTCGTGTGTTGTTTATAAACCCTGTGATATTGCTAGAAGCTTTAGGCCTTCCATCAATATAGATAGTCTCTCCCTTATTTTTATCCTTGTTTATTAGTTGTATATAATTTGTGACGCGTGCA
The DNA here is from genome assembly GCA_009831015.1 of Picea engelmannii. Taxonomy (NCBI): domain Eukaryota; kingdom Viridiplantae; phylum Streptophyta; class Pinopsida; order Pinales; family Pinaceae; genus Picea; species Picea engelmannii. Next base: position 1,352,934 of record ML776801.1, read on the forward strand.
TATCTCTGCATACTTCGCATGTATCGGACCAGCCGCATCCAATCGTTATAATTGTAACACATTCCGACATAGTCCATCAATTTCATTTACTGTACTGTATTTTACAATTATTCCATCCATGGAAAACATCCCCAAGCCATGCAGGGAGGATGGTGCAATGCAATATGTCCTATTGTTAATAATGAAGTCAGCATCTATAGGAGGTAGTTCCTTAGGTACCCATTGTTTCACCATATGCTTATACCTGAGTTGATCCTCTATGTCTCCTATGCTCTCATCATCATAAGAGCATGATCCTCCTTCGACAAGAAAAAATTTCATGCGTCTACACAATTTTATTCTGACTTTTTCACCTCTGGTCCTTGTTTGTTTATCATATCTACTAGATGCAGTCACATTTCCCTCTATTTGTCCTAAGCTTTCCTCACACGACGAAGAAATATCTGGCAGGTACTTGTTTGGTTGTAACTTCAGTTGCATGTGCATGTGTTGTTAGTTATTAGTCCATCATCATCCTAGTTCTAATTTATGAACTTTTTTTTCTATATTCAAAGTTCTAAATAAAAATTTTGTATCTTTAGTTTTGGATGCACAATCAGACTAGGTTGCAATTACCAATATTAGTGGTCAACCACCTAATTTAATGTAATATACCTCTTGATTTTGGACATATTAAGGATGTAAGGATTTTAAAGTAAGATACAACATTCATTTACATGATCTAGGTTCCTATTCATGCCCCCCTTCATTGGACCAAAAGAAAACACAATTCAAAAATCCATCCTCTCTTGTTTTTAAGAAAACATGATTCAAATACATCCTCTCCTATTTTTAGTCCTTACAAAGAAAGAAATATAATAATCAACTCATGTGAATAATTCATATGTATAGAACATCTAACAAAAAAATATTTAAGTTATGGTAAAGTTATAGAATTTTGTATTTTCCGCCATATTAATTTTTTCTTGAGTTGTACAAATTGTGTAGTTTTTAGTGTTCTCTAAATAAGATGGTCTCTATCCCTATGGACATTGATGGTATCTCTTGATGGTCACTCTTGAGATGGTCCCCACAATCTAAGGAATACCAAGAAAACAATGTGTTGCATTTGTCAAGACAATACCCACAATACATTTTAATGTTAGGACAATGAAAGAAACAAGCCAAAATATTAGACAACATATCACATACAAACAATAGACAAGAATTAGGTTGGACAGGGTGAAGAGGGATTGGTGACTATATAATAAGAGGTGGCTATGGGCCCTAAACATCATTTTTGGGCCCACCACATTCACACTATAGGCTTTAGCCAAACTGTGATGTCATAATGTGTATTCCTTAGATAGACATTTCCAATGGGATATCATGCACCTAAAATGAAGATCGTATGCAAAAGTTACGACTCCGGGAAGTTGATGTACCAACTTACCCCATTGGGGCCTACATGAATTTTGGCGCTTCATCTCCTAGGGTTAGGTTTTTGGATGTCTAAGGTTTTTGTTTACTTCTTGATGCTAAAAAAAGGCCTGGAGGCCTCATTGTAATGTGGTCAAATGAATGCATGTAGACGCCACATCTATTCTCATAGATTAGCTACCACCATTCGAGCAAGATTGTTTTCATTATGCATTTTACAGTTTCGGCATATTTCTTATTTAATAGAAGTTAAGCTCCACTGTATCTTTGTTATTGTTCTCTATGTATCTATGTTAATGTTATAGATCTATGTTTCATTTCGTTCCACTCATAAATCTGGATCAGTGGTATCAGAGAGGTTTTCTCTTCATTTGTTTCTCTTTGCATGTCCCCAACAAGCTCAGGGTACAAGAAGTTGGGACTCGAACCAGTTGAGCCTTTGCAAGATCAGCCTCGTCGAACCCAATGGCCGCCCATGGATGAATAAAAGAGAGACGATGGGGTAGGAGATCAATTTAAACTATTGCTTGAGGAATCCCTCTCGTGACAAAGGAACAAGATGACGGACAAATTTGCACAAATCCTTCAACGACTACCAACAGGTGATGCATCTACCTCAAGCGGAGGCGCCACCCTCTTCAAGGTACAGATCAATTTTGATATTCCTATATTTGAAGGTCAAATAGATGCAAATGTTGTAGAAAAATGGTTAAACCTTCTAGAAGGGTTTTGTACACAACTTTTTTGATAGAGAAAATATTACATTTGCACTCCTCAAGGTCGTCCCCCATGTCAAAGATTGGTGGGAGACTTTCTGTGAGAAAAATGAAATAGAGGGATTTACATTATTTGTAGTCGCACCCACTTGGGGTTCCTTCATGGATGTTATTAAGGAACAATACTACCCTATTGGAAATTATGACGACTTCTATATAAGATGTACCACACAATGACAGGAAAGCGACCAAACAGTGCCAGAGTTCACCAATGTCTTCCATACCTTGTACACCAAGCTGAGTATCAAAGAATCTAAGCGACATATGGTGCTCAAGTACTGTGATGGTCTACATAGATACATCCATACATAAATGGAGTTTCTAGAAATTTCATCCTTGGGGGAGGCCTATCAATATGATGTCAAAATCGAGCAGAAGCTTAAACAAAAGACGTGGCAGTTTGGGTCTACAAAACCCCTCATAGAAAAAGAAAGGAAAAGGCATCCCCAACCTACAAAATAAAGGGCAGAGCAAGGATGGATAGCCTCAGGAAAACCAGTCCAAACCACAAAAAAAGAAGGACAATGGGAAGAAAAAGAAAGACACTAGGAAATGGTGTGAGTTCCATAAGAGCCCTTGACATAACACCACTTAATGTCACTCAAAGCAATCATTGGTGGTCGAGGTGAAAGCCTCTTAATCATATGTAGGGTCTGACTTTGAGTCAAAACCATAAAAAGGGAGATGGACCATTGATGCAAAACCCAGTTCCATTGTTTCTACCACCACCAAGGTCCAACCCGATGAACTTGATGAACCAGAGGAAGGTGAGTTCCTCTTTCATTCACAAATGTGGGTGAAGAGTACTCCACTGCACTTCATCGTTGATAGTGGTAACTAGAAGAACCTCATCTCAATAGAGGTCATCAAGTAGTTGGATCTACTGACATCACCACATCCGCATCCATACACCATCGGATGGCTCCACCAAGGGATCGATCTTCACGTCATCCAACAATGCCATCTAGCCTATGACATCAAGCCCTTCAAAGATGAGGTATTGTGTGATGTTTCCCCCCTTCAATTTTGTGATGTTCTTTTGGGCCAACCTTATTTATGGAAATGTCATGTTGTATATGAGTCTAGACCCCATAGTGTTATTATTACTTTGGATAGGAATATATACATGATACCAGAGGTAGTCCCATCTACTGCCATTTCCTTGATCTCTACCAAGCAATGCATGAAGTTCATCTCTTAGACCGAGAAGTTTGTCTTCTTTGTGATTTGCACTCAAAGTGAGTGGAAGGTTGTAGCCACATCCACGGCCTCCATGACAGGTCTCTCCACATAGTAGAATCAAGTGGATAAGGTAGTGGAAGAATACAAAGACATATTCTCCTCACCCACTAGGGTACCTCTACATTGTCAGGTCAAGCAATCAATCGATCTGACCCCCGACACACCACTACCCAATGGTCCAGTTTATCACCAATCTCTATCAGAAAATGGGGTAATCAAGTGTCATATCTAAGAGTTTATTGCAAAAGGGCACATCCGCCCAAGTTCATCACCTTGTGGAATCCCAATCATGCTTGTGTAGAAAAAAGACGGGTCCTGGCGACTATGCATTGATTATCAAGCCCTAAATAAAATCATAGTCAGGAACCGATACCCAATTCCATGAATTGACGAGCTCAAGGGGGACAAATACTTCAGTAAGATTGATTTGAATTTTGGTTACCACTAGATCCCAATAGAGCATATTGATGAATGGAAGACTTCCTTCAAGTCCAAAGAAGGTCTTTTTGAATGGTTGGTCATGCCCTTTGGCTTGAAAAATGCCCCAAGAACTTTCATGAGGATGATGGACGATATCTTGTGGTGTTTCACCAATTCATTTGTGGTGGTGTATTTAGATGACATCCTCATCTTCAGTAAGAATTGGGAAGAACACTTGCAAAACATTCAACATGTTATACACACTCTGTGGCAACACAAGTTGTATGAAAATTTGGAAAAGTGCTCCTTTGGCATGAACATGGTCCAGTACCTAGGATACATTGTTGATGAGCATGGGGTGCATGTCAATCCAACCAAGATATAGGTCATTCATGACTGGCTAGCCCCAACCACACTCACTGAGCTTCAAATCTTATTAGGCCTTGGCAATTTCTATCGAAGGTTCGTGTTGGGATTCTCCCACATTGCATGGGCCCTTAGCCAAGTGACCAAGGGTGGTGGTAAGCCAAAATTCACGTGGGTCTAATCGCAACATAAATCATCCGATGATTTGAAGTAGTGCTTGTGCTCAGCCCCGATGATCTCATTACCTGACCTGCAACAACCTTTTGAGATTGAGACATATGTTTTAGACTATGTTGTGGGTGCAGTTCTTAATCAACATGGACATCCCGTGGCCTATCATAGTGAAACACTATCAGATATTGTTCGTAATTACCCCACTTATAATAAAGAAATGTACTCCATTGTAAAATCATGCCACCAGTGGAGGCATTGCATTCTCAGGAATGAGACAATCATCCACATTGATCATAAGCCTCTACAATTCATGCAGACACAAGGAAAATTGCAGAATGACCGCCATCAGAAGTGGTCAACATACTTGCAATAGTTCCATCTCAACATCAAGTATAAGATAGGCAGCACCAACCACATTTTTGACTGACTTAGCCGACCTCCAGTTGCCGCACTATCCACGGTGCTACACTCCTATGGACATGAGACCTCCGGATGGCCCCAACTCTATGAGAGAGATCATGTCTTCGCCACTACCTACCAGATGTTGGGCACAAACACAATTGTCACTGATTTTCATCTACAGGACATATTGTTGTGCCATCTAGGCCATCTCTGTGTTCCATAAAGCGAGCGAGCGAAGCTAATTTGGGAATCTCACTACAGTCATATGGCAAGAAACTTTGTCATAGAGAATACAGTGGCAGAGTTGTAAAAAAAAATTTATTGGTCGAAAATCTAATAAGATGTCAGCAAGTACACCCCTCTGTCTACTCCCGACAGGCACTGGGAATCCATCTTGATGGACTACATGTCGGGATTTCCTTCAACCAAGCAGGAAAATGACTATGTTTTCATGGTTGTTGATCGATTTTCCAAGATGGTGATTCTGGTTTCCTGCAAGAAGAGCATCGCAACAGAGGCCACTGCCAAGATCTTCTTCGAAAGAGTGTGGGTACATTTTGGGATAACAAGAACCATCTTCTCCAATTGGGAAAGCCAGTTCCTCAACACATTTTGGTTGAGCCTCCGGTCACGACTAGACACCAATCTCACCAAATCCACAACCTTCCACCCCCAAACAAATGGCCAAATCGAGGTCCTCAACATGATGATTGTGCATATTTTGTGTATGTACAATTCCAAGAATCCGTGCACATGGTCTAAGATTTTTCCCTATGTTCATCATAGCTACTACAAATCCATACATAGATCAACTGACCACATCCCCTTTCTGGTGGGGTTGGGATTTCAACCATTGGGTCCCATGGATGTTGCACTACCCCTTGCGTCCACACAGGAAAAATCATCCCATGTGCAAACTGAAGCCGGCAAAGCCACCCAATTCATTGAACGCATCCAACACATCCTCCAACAGGTTTAGGATATTTTGCAGAAGTCAAATGCCAAGTACAAGCGACACCATAATCAACATCGGGTGCCACACAAGTTTCAGGTGCGAGATAAAGTTTGGTTGCACTTGCAGAAATAATGCCTTACAGGACCCCATCAGAAGCTTCGTCCACTCCACTATGGACCTTACACCATCACCAAGGTTGTGGGTGACAATGCTTTTGAGCTCAACATTCCCCCCTTCCATGGCTTGCACCCAGTGTTTAATGTGGACCTCCTTCGACCATACTTTCCACCCTTATTGGACACCTTATAGATAGCAAAAAAAATGACATCGTCAAAGCTCAACCTACATATGAAGCAAGACCTATTTTCCTCTAAGGCCATGCTGATGTGATGGATTCTACTCTTTTATTAGTGATGGATAATGGTGCAAGTCAAGATAGGAGGGGCCCTATGGAGCTCTGCTAGTCAATCTGTCTCTCGGCACTCCATGCATGCTACCTACGGGCCTCAAGACATGATCTCCTTAGTTATCCCTAGCCTATGGGGTATTCAATTCTCTATTTGAATAACATCAATCTCCCCACAACCTTCAAAACTTCATTGCTAATATTTTTCACGCAATTCAAAACTTTCAATGATTGGACTAATAAATTGTGGAATGAATGAGAGGCAAAAATATCAGTTAAATGATGTCCTAGATTGCAAGCCACACCATGATATATGTGTGGAAAAATTTGAAATATTACCCAAAAAAAAATTGCAACTTTCCTAATATTAAAAATATTTATAAATAAATTAATATTTTATATCTTCTTAATTCTTAATTTGATTAATTATTTAAAAATTTAATTATTCTTTAAATAAATTTAAATTTTCAAACTTATATCCTCATTTTTTTTAAGTGATAAATTTAAATATTTATATAAAAAAAATTGTGCAAAAGAATTTCCAAATATTTAGTAAAAGTTGATGTTTTCTTTAGTTCTATCCATCTATTCCTTCCTTCCTTCACTTCAATCAAATATTTAGTAAAAGTTGATGTTCTCTTCAGTTTTATCCATCTATTCCTTCCTTCACTTCAATTCTAGCTCAAGCTCTATTATTTGAACTTCTCAACTCCGAATTCTTCCCATTTGAATTTCCCTAATATATTAAATACTTTTAAAAATCTTCGTGTATTTAAGGTTGCTACGTGAATCTAAGGGTTGTGGCGATGATGAATTATCAACGATACAGATTGCATCCTCTTGACAAAGAGATCTTCGCGAGCGGAGAGGTGTCAAAGGCAGGGAGAAGTGAAGGGGATGGGTAACCAGCAATTTTTTTTACCATGGGTTTTGTTTCAAATTTATTCTCGCTATGATTTTTGTTATTTATTTTTATCTTTCAATTAACTATTATATTAAGTAAATTAAAAATACATAAATGGAATGCATTTATATCTAAAGGTTTTCTATTATAAATTATATGTGTTTTTTTAATTTTTATTATGAATATAAGTAAATTAAAAATACATACATTAAATGCATTTATATTTAAAGATTTTTTATTATGAATTATATGTGTTTTTGTTAATTTTTATTATGAATATTAAGTAAATTAAAAATACATACATTAAATGTATTTATATCAAAAAGTTTTGTTATTTTCTAATTTTTGTCTTATTAAATATAAATAAATAATTAATTAAAACTATTTATTTTAATAAAATACTATTAATTAAAAACAACAATATACAATGTATATTATTTCTTACCTTTTACATAAGTTTGTAGAAGTTCAAAATTAGAAGTCTAGTCAACATTAGAAGTCTAGCCAACACTTGAGCATGAATGATGTCCAATTTAGCATAGCTACAGATCACGTATAAAAAAAGAATTATGATCCAATTATGTTATTTGGAGGAATTTTTGAGGAATAAAACTAGGTTTTCACGATCTCAATAAAACAAGAGAGTCTCCTTTTAGAAATGATACCATTATCCACACATTCTAACATTTAAATGCAACCACTACAATTAATTAAAATAAAAAAATTAATTGAAATTCATTTGAATTCATAAATGCACTTACAAAACCAAAACCTTATACAAGACACAACAAAGCCCATCAAAATTTATAAATCATAATATATATATATATATATATATATATATATATATATATATATATATATATTCCATCAAAATTTATAAATCATACTAAAACTAATAAAAACTTAATATATATTAAAAATACATCTTTTAAACCTGAAATCTTAGCTTCCAAATTTAAATCAAGATTTCACGAGGCTTCACTTTGTCCAAACCAAAACCAAGCTTTGGAAAATGTGAAATTTTAAATCCAAAATACATCTTAGTTTCCAAATTTAAACCAAGATTTCATTAGACTTCACTTTGTCCAAACCAAAACCAAGCTTTGGAAACTATGAAATTTTAAATTCAAAATACACCTTATAAAAACCAAGATTTTAAAATTTTAAAATTTTCAAAATTATCAAAAACATTGATCCCAACACTTTTAAAAAACTACACTTATATATATATTTATAGTTTTTTAAAAGTGTTGGGATCAATGTTTTTTGATAATTTTGAAACTTTGAAAATTTATAAACCAAACCTTGGAAAATGTGAAATCTTAAATCCAAAATATACCTTTTATGTAATTTCAAATTTCTTGAAATTAATATCAAAAACATTTGTCCATACACTTAAAAAAAACTAAACTTAATCCTATATATAAGAACAAAGAAATTTAATATATATTGTTAATTAAATTTAATTTAAATGATTGAAAAAAGATGATTGTTGTAATCTCCATTATTGCACATAAATATATTAATTTTTTTATAAATACATTATATAATAACTTTAAAACTTGTATATATTATTAATAAATAATTAAAAATTATATAAAGCAATAAAACATAATTACTAATATACTTTCGGATAGGTGGGGTAGTTATAGGTGGGGTAGTTAGAAGATGTGTTGATATTCACTAAGTATACAGATTTTTTCCATCTTCATTATTTTAATCTATAATATGATGTACTAAACATTTTTATTTAGGTGATGTCTAGTAAATGTTACAATGTGGAGTCAAACTCCATTATAAAGTACATTACCACAACACACATTATCCAACTACATTAACATCATAAGAGAAAGGGGCAATAGAAAATGTTAACCCTTTTAATTATCAAGTATATCCCCACCACACATCTGACACAAGAAGACCATGTAGAACACCCTTTCCCTAGTGACACAAATAACACATCACCATGTAAAAATCACTAAGAAGCTCCAACAACATTATAAAACATCTACCTCCTAACTCCATCATTTAACCCCTTGGAAAACTAAAAACATAATTCAAGGACAAGATGTAGCACCTCCATGATAAACAACTATACCAAGACCACACCATAATAACATAGCATTCTTTATAACCATCAAAATTGCAACATTATTAATAAAATTAATTATATATATATATAATGTGTGTGATCCAACTGGTTAAATTTGTTGGACATTCTCCTATTTACTTTATTTAAGATTATATAAAAATTCATTGTTTAGGTTTATTTAATTTTGAAAGCTGCCAATGTGATGGATGGGTAAGTTAAAAAATTATATATATATATATATATATATATATATATATATATATATATAATTACCAACAAAAAGCCAACACCACCCTTATATACGACATAACTCTCAGATTCGAGGATGTGGTATACCTATTATTTGGCCAATCATAGAGACAGAGAATCGAGGATGCACTATACCACATTCCCAAAAATTACACTACCCTATATTTTGGCGAGCATTATAGTGGTAAACTGGTAATGGACATTCACGTCAAAACAATTAATTAATTTTAAGTAGTTAATGTTATGTGACTTATATTTGAAAATAGAATCATATATAAAATATTAATACGATAGAAATTTTTTACATTTTATTAATATCAAAATTCTTAAATTATAGTAATATGTTACAATTATTTTTTTATCAAAGGAATTCACAGATGTTAATTTGCTTTTTCAAGTGGGCAATTTTATAATGAGTTAAGTTTCAATTACAATAATTTTTCATACTTTTTATAAAGATGATTTCATATTTATTTATAACTAATTAAGAAAATTTTAATCATAACAACATCTTAACTACCCAATGGTCTTTCTTTAATGAAGTTTCATTATATTTATTCAATAAATCTAACTATCATAGCAGACCTTCTTTAATAAGGTTTTATTACATTTATTCAATAAGTCTAACTAACATAGTGGACCTTATTTAATAATATATAAAAGATGAGAGTAGTTGTCATCTTAAAAATGACAACTATCCATATACCAATTATCACAATCGTTCTCTAAAACATACAAGTATATCTTTCTTGATTGTATTCTTCCTCAATGCAAGGGTATGTGTTGATATTTAGGGATTGCCTCTTTTAATATCTTGGATTTTGTGAGAGTTTTTTTCTCACAACATTACCACATTTCCATTCTTCAATGCCATGAGGGTTTCATGCAATGGCACTGGTTTGGTGGCAATGTGATTTGCAGCCCACACAACTATTCCAACTAATTTTTTTTGAAATCCTTCTCACAAAACTATAACGGGAATTAAAAACCTACAAAATAATTTTTTTTTTTTTTTTTTTACTTGAGAAAAAGATCTAATACCAAAAATTATGTGTCTTACATATAAATATAGAATCACATACAAAATATCCATTAATAAAATAGATATTATCCACACTTTATTAATATTAAAACCCTATTAATACCTTTAAAATAGGGTAAGATGTTAGACTTTATTTAATAAACTCAGTAATTAACTACTATAATAGATCTTATTAGTCCGTGCAGCAATGAGTTTATCTATAACAATGAGTTTATCTTGATTAAATTAAATTAATATTTATTTATCTTGATTTTTACTGCTAGCATTTAATGCATTTGATCATTTTTAACTGGTCATTTTCCATATGAGGCAATATCTCTCAGAACTTTTGTCAGTGATATAACTCTTATTGCGTACTTAATAAGTTGTCAGAGTTTGAGTTTGTTGTATAGTGTTGTATGTTTGGTAGTTGAATACGTTGTTAGCTAGAAAATGGCGTCCCACAACTAATCCCTTCCTTGTGATCAAAGCCAACTAATTTTTTGCGGGAAAGATGTTGGCATATTCTTCATCGTCTTCTCTAATCAATGGATTAGATTTTCAGAAATTAACTTCTTCTCATTTATAAAGGCTTATGTTTATGTGTTTACTTTTTCACATTTACCTAATATGATTAAAAAATTACATAGTGACCATCAAATTGGCACGTTATGAGATTAGCAATTGATTATGCTTATAATAATGTAGTCGTGCAATGTCGGGCTCCATTTGGCTAAAATGGTAGGTGTGCATTGTGGAAGGATGGCGCGCTCCATTCCTCTACCCATGGTGCGTTGTGGAAACACATTCAATTCCTCTACCCATTTGATTCCTCTACCTTCATGGATCTCCTGCTATTAATTTCTGTTTCAAAACAAGATTTAAAGTATTTAAGTTGTTTTTTAGAATTTTAAATTTCTGTTTCAAAACAAGATTTAAAGTTTTCAGGTATGCTTTAATGTTGAATTAATTGAGCTAAAATGATCTGAGGGCTCATACTATTGATATTTGAGTATTTTTTTGTAAACGACCACCATTATTGGTGATGGGTTTGGCAAGACAACTCCAGTTTGGCTTTATTTGGGTTTCACGAGACGACTCCAAGTTGGCTTTATCAATCTTGTTATTATTGTTTTCAAATTGTTTGTTAACTCCGCAAAAACATTAGAAGGGTTCTTCTGCATTCAAATGGAGGAAACCCTTAAACAAATTATATTTTGTTATGGATTGTGGGTTCAAATTCGACGAGATTGGGGAGTTATTACACGTTTGCTGGTTGGAGGTCGGGGGAGCAATGGACTGCAGGCTTTTGTGTGCAGATACCGAGTACAAGGTGGTGTTTCTGCTTAAATTAAAATCTGACTCCTATGGGTGGGATGGGCATCCAATTAGGGGTGGGATGGGCATCCAATTAGGTTTTCGGTTAAAACGCCAGGGGTAGAAGAGATGGGATTCGAGCTTCTTCTTCTTGTGGAAAGTCAGAGATAGCATATAAATGCAGGTGGATGGATGGAAGTGGTTTCAATGTATTTAAATTTAATAAGGGTGGAAGTGGTTGCATCTTATAAACGTGTATAAGCCGAGGTGGATGGATGGAATTGTATTGGATATATATATACTAGCACATCCACATGCATAGTGGATGGTGAACGCCGAAAGGGATCACCATTCCAGAACTATCTCTGAGTTCCTGTATTATGTTAGTGAACATTGATAGGTATCACTGTCTCATAACTACGTTCCTGTATTGTATTAATGATTAATGTTCAAAATAGTTCTATGCAGATAAAATGTATTTCAAGTTCCAAATAAATACAAAAACAACCATATATAAAATATAGTAAAGTAGAATTCATCATCCCTTAGGATCATGTATTAAGCTATGATTAGGGTTCAACAACGTAATGCCACACATATAAAATGTGTTTCAGCTTCTACATAAGCATCAACGTAACCCTATATAAAACACAGTAAAACCTAGTTCCTGTATTGTATTAATTTCAAGACTATTATTACAAGGAGATCTGTTACACTACTAACAGATCTATTCTATTCAAAGAAAAATATGGGCACCTGGTTACGCTACTAACATATCTATTATATTTGTGAGATCTGAAGTCTAATTCGCATTTGTAATTTTTCAATGCCTCAGGTTCCATTTTCATTTTCACACATTATCATAATACTCTGGGTTCTGGATTCAACTCAAACTTATTTGGCCACCTCGTTACACTACCAATGGATATATTCTATTATGCACGATCTGAACTCCAATCCATGAGAAAATTATCATGGATTTAGCTTTTCTGCATGAAAAGAATATCATGTATTTAGATTATGATTTATAATAATATATAAGCTTTACAGTTACTTCAATATTGTTAGCCAATATGCATTTTGTTTTGTATAAATAAGCATGTATTGTAATATTAATTTCAGATTATTGTCCTCTCCAAATTAGAAGATTTTATTTCTCTGTGTCTCCAATTTGGATTTGTTGCTTGTTAAGGTTTAGGTTTATTGTTTTATTAAATTCTCATTTTCTACCTAACAGGTCTGGAAATCCTTCTGTAACAATGCAATTCAATCCAAATTTCGACATGTAGGTTATCAACTTTGGTTTATTTCTCATATATTTAATTATCCATGCCCTTTAATTCGAACATTTTAGATGTTGTTTTAATGTGAGAACGTTGAGGTGAAGGGTTTCTTTAAAGCCTTTTTGTTTAAATCTGCAAGTTTATATTTGTCCATTTAAAACACTAAAATAGCTAGACCTGAACTATACCCTAACCCTAAGCTTGGACGGCCCCAAGCCCTAATCTTATGTAGTTTAAATTTTAGTTTTTTATTT
>ML776801.1:1376645-1400105 GCA_009831015.1 Picea engelmannii
ATCAGACTTCTAATTTGATGAAAAATTTAAAACTCCATCGCCAAAAAAAGATTACTCCTAGTTAGCCTACTCCTTTTTTTTATATGTGATTAAATGACTCAAAGATCCTTGTTGTTAGTTAGTGATTAGAAGTTTAATTACAATAAGTTTGTGTATGAAATTTGTTAAGTCTATAAATTAATGTGTGGTATTCGTTAAGTCTTGGAGTAATGGAATATAAGGATGATATATATTTGATTTATTAATTTGCAATAAGAATATGTTTATGCGATTTTTGCTTAAAAAGAATATGTTTATGTGAGTTTTGTTTCATTATCCAATGGTGTAGATTCTCTTGAATAGTGGAATCTTATCATCAACTTCATCCACACACATGCTATTTTTAATGATTAAAGTTAACAAAACCTACCATAACTCTAAGAACAATTAATTCGTTTTGAGAAAGTATGAGAGTTTGTTATATTTTGTGGGATGGCTTTGTGGCAAAGGAGCAACTCCATATGTAGTTGCAAAACCCTTCATTTCTAGTTTAGTTCTTCCCCAGTCAGCATGGATTTTGTTAATTATGCATCATCAAATCAATTAAGGATGGGTTGTATGTTTTTTTTAGAGTTCCAATAAGGAGAGTGTTAGATGGGTGTGTGCATGTCATTCATTCCCCTCCCAAATGATGATGCGAAAAGCTTACGATATTGAGGCTAGGAGTACAAGAGGAGGAGAAGTTGATTTGATGTTATTGAGAGATGTGTGGCAGAGGATGGGGGAGAGAGACAACCCATGAATTCTCCATGAATTTTTGATGTGGTTTGTCGGTTATTGGGAGAATTATATGTTTTTCTACAAATAAAGGGGAAAGCAATGGGAGATAGGGATCCAAGCTTATGATTGTTCGAATAATTTGAATACCAACAAAAGGTAAGGAAGAACACACATAACTCAAGGAGGTAAGAGTGCATCTAGATTAGTTGTTTGAGACAACATTATGAAGTGAAACAAGAACATGGAGAAAACCACAAGTTCCAAAGAGTGTTGTTGAAGACAAAGTGACAACTTGAGGAGAAAGCACTAGAGCATTGAAAGGAATTTTCAAAACCAAGCACAAGATTGGAGGTAAGTGTTGCTCACTTATTGTAAATGGTTGTAGTACTAATAATTTAGTGTCTACATAGGTCATTTAGAAGTCAAATATGGAATGCATCTTGCATTTGAATTCATATAGAGTCACTTTGTTGCAAAAGGGACATCATGCCATAGTCTATAAACAATGCTTTGTAAATTTCCACCTCGAAAATTACCATGACACACGTTTTTTGTGTTGATGTACCAATGGATACCTATCACCTTTTGTTGGGGAGGCCTTAGCAATTTGAGAGAAAATTTGTTAATGATGGAGTGAAGAATACCTTTCTAGTATAGAAGTGTGGAATACATTTAGATTGTTTCGAATGAAGGAGGAAAAAGGGAACATTAGCATCAACAAATGGAAATAGTATGGTGACATGTACAACAATTAAGGATTTCTTAAGGGAGGACAAGAGGGTGATATGTTTTTCTTCCAATGGAGGTAAAAAAGCTATTGGAAAAATTTAAGGAAATCATATAAGAGGATATTCTAAAGGGATCACTAGTTACGAGGATCCTATCATATTGATTGGATTCAAATTTGTTTGAGTTTACCAAACAAGGCACCTCATAACTTGATTCGAACTAAAAGTAAGGACATCATTAGAGAAGTCCAGGAGGTTGTAATATCCCTCGGCTGAACCCAAATGTAAATATAATCCAAGTATATTTAAGCTAGTGAGTTGTTTAGACATCATTTTTGTAATACACCTTTCATGGCATGCTACGCGCATATACTGCGCGGTAAATGGATGTAATCTACACATTTCTGAATATCACACATAGTAACTAAGGTGTGCACAACCTTAAAGACAGAGGATATAGTGCGCAGTAACTAAGTGCACGCAATATTAAGGTCAGCGAAGCTTTGTGTATATAATATGCATTATAGGTTGGTGAGCCAGTATTATAAGCTGGAATGCTTATGTCTTGGAACTAGGCCAACGCGCCTAGATGTCAAGGGCCAATGCGCCTACTTTGTACATGGCTCATGATTAATATAAAATACATCACTGCACGCAGACCGACCACGATAAAAGAGATGGGGGACTGAACTTCACCAGTTAGGGTAAGGGAGAGCCAAAAGTCAAGGAATATTAAATTAATATTTCTTAAAACATAAAGTATGGATAATTAGTTTATCCTAAGTTCTAAAGTTGGGGACAAGTGGACAAAAGTAACTTCTGATATGACAAGTGTCAAGTTGGAGACATGCATTCCTATCGTGGGGAAACTTAGCTCAGTGGGGAATTATGTAGAGAGAGACCTTACGAGCGGAAAACAGGGGGAAACCATTAGGCGGATCATCATTTTTGAGAGAGATTTCATAGTGATTCCGAAAACAAACTCAGTTATCCAGTCAATGACTCCATGACCATTTCACTCATACATTCTGTTATCCTTGAGACATCCATTCCACCTTTCTGAAACCTGTTTCCCCGTCCCTTTTGGTTGGTGTACCTGGTTAGCTTGGAGTGGGATTGAAGAAGCGGGTTGTCAGGCCTATGAGCAGTTCTCTGGGAGAGAGAATTGTTGTGGATTGATTTCCGTTGGTGCTAAACTGCAGCTACAATGCTCTGAGACTTCCGGTCCAGCCTGTTGCTGAAGCCCTGGAAGGGAAGTGGGGAAACCGAGGGACTGTTGAGCAGAGAAGGGGCACACTTCCTTGGGTGGGACAGGCATGTGGGGAATGAGAGGCTGTAAGTTGTTAGTTGAGTGAGCACCTGAAGCAGTGTCTTTTCTATTGTCCATGAGCCTTAGTTTGGATAGGAATCCCTTTACCCTAGGTGGAGTTCAGTCTCAGCTCGGGGGTGATTCACTGTTGAGAGTGATGAAAAATGTAGTCTATGATTGGGAGGTTCATGGACGGTTTGTAAGCAGTTGGTGACAGTCTTTCTAAGATAAGTACCAATTATATGATATATGGATATGTTGTTTTGTTATTTACATACCCGTCTTACGATTTTATCGTATATGTGACTATGTTTCTTGTGTGCTTATGGGTAATTTCCTGTAAATGAGGCATATTGGTAATTACTGTTATTTTAGTATAAAAGTCGTATGTTGCAGAAAGTAATAGTTTGTTTATGTTTAGATGTAAAGCTTCTGCGAGCGTGCTGTATGTATATGTTTTAGTTGCATGCAGTCTAAAGAGTAAATTTAGGTGGCATTGCTTAGTTGACTACTGGGTATGCTACTATATGTTCCGCAGTAAGGGAATGAAAGATGTTCCCTATAGTAGCATGTCCCAGCCTCATGGCTGGGAATGTTAGCGACTGGTGTCAGAGCATGAGTGGTTTCTCTGGAGTGGCGTACCTCGGCCTCGGGTTGGTCAAGGGGTTCATTACAGTATGGTATCAGAGCCTGAGTTCAACACTGATCTTGGATGGGCCAGAAGAATTGCAATCGAAGTGAATATTCACAGAAAATTAACTTCAAAGTGACCAGAATTAGAGTCATAGAGTGTCCTTGGAAAAATGTTGGCGTACTTGTGTGCGTGGTAAGATTGGCACCGCATGGAAAACCGTGGCGTGCCAGTGTGCGCGGTAAATTGTGGTGCCTCGCAGAAGATTATTATGTGCAGATGCACGCGCTGAAGTTAGCCTTGCGCAGTAAGCACACACATAGTAAGGTGCACATGGGGTGCACAAGTATTGTTTAACGCAGAGGAGTTTTGTTGTTATGCGCATAAGTATGAGTATAAGTTGTTTTGCGACAGTGTATTCAGTAGTATGCGCCGATATTTGAGCACAAAGGAATATGTTAAACTTGACATGGTGCATGCATAAGATGAAAATGTGTGTGGAATATCGGTGCACAGTATTAAAACTATGCGCAGTGGATATTGGTGCACAATGGCATAATAGTGCGCATAAGTAGTCGGTACGACGAAGAAGAAATGCACAGTAGATGTAGGTGCGCGAAGAAGCGTTTACCTTGTAATATTTCTAGGTACGATAATATAAATGAACATGTCAAGTTAATGCGCGCGAAGTATCTTGGAAGGCGATGAGTCTGAGTTTAAATTGAATAATAATAAAAGAAAAATAAATACATAACCGCATTGAAGCATTAACTAAAAAGAATTCTAAATTTTAATTTCTTCCGATTTAGACAGATGAAAATAAAATATAAGATTACAAGAAAAATTTATTATAAAAGAAAACAAGAGTCATAACATCACGAAATAGAAATTGTAATAAAATAGTCCAAAATCCGTTCCTGTATTTATATAATCATATTAATCACAAAATTACAAAAGGGTGATGACAACAGTTAGCCTGTTGTAAAAAGGGTCGCTGAGGAACATGCCTATCATCTCTGGTACTCTTTACCTCCGCTACTCACTGTTCAAAATTCGTTGAGACATGCTTATCTTAGTTGAAGACTTACTTCAGCTTAGCGATCTCTGCCTTTAAAGAGGAGTCTAACCAGACAGGTTGATTTTCTCCGACACTTTTGGCCGCTTCAACCATGGATTCCTCCTTATGCCGCTTACTCCTTTTCTTCTTAGCTGCTAGCATGTTGATGACTAAATCCTTTATAATGGGATTCGACATGATTTTCAATCGCGAGTCTATAACCGGCTCTGTGTGGAACTTAGTTGCTAGAAGGTGTGCGAGGACCCTTTCCTCCTTTTTCACAGGAAAGCCTAGCATGTTGCTCGAATAACTAGTCTCACTCGACTTAGCTTTGTCCATGTATCTCAAGTTGAGGATACCGAAATGTGTCTCTACAGAGAGCAGGAAGTCGAGCATCTTGAAGATTACTACGGTTATGGATACGCAAATATCTTCATACTTGGGGAGTGGTAATTATAGAACTCCATTTATGAAGCGCAGACAGATTACGTACAAAGCGCGTTGGGTTTCCATGCTCAGCCAATCCATTTCAAATGATTATCTTTCGAGTTCTCTACATGGCGGCGTTCAACTGACGCCAAATGGATGCGAAGTACCAAACGAATGAAACAGGGTGATCTGACTAGCCGTCGCCCGCTCCACGAGTGGTGGATTTGACATGTTGAGACACGTAATACCGCGTCTTGGCGAAAGTGGTTTCAACAATACCACCTTCTTGCACGAGTGTATCTTGGAAGGCACTGGACGTCAACGTTCTCGAGACTTGGGTATTCTCTAGAATTGTCGTGGTGATAACACCAGGAAACCGGGAGTGATAATGTTGATGTGTATGTTGAATCGAAATGGTGCATTGTTGATTGGCTAGTCTGATAAGTTTCGATGGCTGCACATTTTGCAGAATTAACAACAACTCAATCAAGACATACCAGTGCAGAGTCTGTAGGAATGGAAGAGGCATGAGAGAATTACATTCATCCAGAGAAGAGCAGAGGGATGGATGTCCATTTGGGCATGGAAGGAACGAACTCCAATGGACATGGAGAAGAAAGGAATGAAGATATGAATATGGCTGAGACCATTAAGAATTTGCAGAAGGATGTCCAAGCCATAAATCTGATAATGAAAGGCTTATGAAAGTCAAAGAGCAGCAGGATGACTTCAACATGAATCTATTGGAAGGTTTGAATAGAATAGAGAAGAAATTGGCTAAGGAGAGTGACTCAAGTAGATTCGAGAGTCACAAATCTTCAGAGGAGAAGAGAGAAGTAAAAAGTGCTAGTAGGCATCACCATCATTCCCATAAGAGAGTAGGCAACAACTCAAGCCTATCCTCTGTCAGAAGGTATAAGAGATCTGGGGTGGATGAGCTAGGAGGGGAAATGAACAAAATCAAACCTCCTACATTTGATGGTGAGCACAAGAAGGATGAAGATGCCGAAACATGGTTTCCCAACATGAGGAAGTATTTTCAATTGCATAATTATTCTTCTCATGCTGAAGATAGAATCACTATTTATCAACTCAAAGGAAAGGCTTCCATGTGGTGAGATCAACTTGTGCAGGTACAACACATTGTAGAGAAAAGTGTTACTTGGAGAGAATTCAAGAAGTATTTTGAGAAGAAGTACTTGACCAAGAGATACTATGACAAGAAAATGAAAGAGTTCTTTGAACTCAAGCTTGGAAGTACGACCATAGATGAATATGAGAGAAGGTTTCTGGAACTGTTGAAGTATGTCTCTTTCATTAAGGATGAGACAGTCAAGATTCAATGGTACTTAAGTGGATTTCCATCGTTCATCAGTGACAAAATACAAGATGATGATCCCAAGACATTAGAAGAGACCATAAGGAGAGCTAAATGCTTATATAACCAATTGAAAGCAAGACCAGCTTTCCAAAAGGCTTGGGAAGACAATAAGAAATTCAAGATGGATAAGAGGAAGAAGGGAGCTAAGCCACCATTCTTCAGAAATAATCCACAGTGGCAAAAAACGCATAAGGAAACTAGAGTGATTGACACAGTGAGTCAAGGGCCAAGACATCCACCTATGCAATGTTGGGGTTGTAAAGGAGACTATAGATTCAGAGATTGTCCTCACAGAGGCGAAAAAGGTAAGGTTGTTCACAATGTACAATGAGATGAGACAGTAGAGGACATGGGCAGAAATGTGCCAAGGACTTATGTAGCCCTGGACAACAAGAAAGCAGAGTATCAATCCCACATGATTGAAGTGGAAGGTATGATCAACAACCAAACTCTTGCTATTTTAATTGATTCAGGAGCTAGCCATAGTTATATAGACCCTAAGATGGTGGAAAGTTTGCAATTACCAAGAGGAAAGCATGGGAAATCCTGGTTGGTGCAACTGGCTACAGGAGCCAGAAGAAAATTAATGAGATGGTTAAGTCCTGTCTCATAGACATGAATGGACTAAATACTAGGGCATATTTGAACATCTTACCCTTAGCTTCCTATGACTGTTTAATTGGGATGGATTGTTTGGACCCACATCATTCTCTATTGGATTGTCATAACAAAGCATTCACTTGCTTCGATGAAGAAGGGAACCAAAGGAAAGTGCAGGGAAGTCCCA
The DNA here is from genome assembly GCA_009831015.1 of Picea engelmannii. Classification (NCBI taxonomy): domain Eukaryota; kingdom Viridiplantae; phylum Streptophyta; class Pinopsida; order Pinales; family Pinaceae; genus Picea; species Picea engelmannii. The sequence continues at coordinate 1,383,727 of ML776801.1, forward strand.
GGGCAATAACCGTTAGAGAAATTTCAGCATTACAGCTGAAGAAATGCTATAGAAAATGATGTCAAATATTTGCAACTCATATGGTGGAGACACCTAAAGACAAGGTGACAAATTTGGAGAATTATGTAGTCCTAAAAGAATTTGAAGATGTATTCAAGGAAGTACCAGGACTACCCCCAAGGAGAGACATTGATTTCTCTATAGATTTGATGCCTAGAGCAACACCAATATCAAAGACTCCTTACAGGATGAGTACACCAGAATTGAAGGAATTGCAAATGCATCTTGAAGAACTTCTGAAGAAGGGGTATATACACCCAAGCATATCACCTTGGGGTGCCCTAGTCTTTTTTGTGAAAAAGAAAGATGGAATGTTAAGATTGTGCATTGACTTCAGACAATTGAATAAAGTGATTGTTAAGAACAAATATCCTCTACCAAGGATTGATGACCTCTTTGATCAATTGAAGGGTGCAAGGATATTTTCAAAGATAGATATCAGATTAGGATACCATCAGGTAAGAATTAAATAAGAAGATATTAGAAAGACCACCTTCAGGACGAGGTATGGTCATTATGAGTTCACGATGGTATCGTTTGGATTGTCAAATGCAACAGTTGTTTTCATGAGCTTAATGAATGGTGTTTTCCAAGAGTATTTGGACAAGTTTGTCATTGTCTTTTTGGATGAAATTCTTATATATTCCAAGTCAGAGGAAGAGCATGAACATCATTTGAGGATGGTGTTGCAAGTATTAAGGGAGCATCAGTTGTATGTCAAATTGAGAAAGTGCTCATTTTATCAGAAACAAATTCATTATTTGGGGCATATCATCTCAGAAGATGGGATAGAAGTGGACCCTGAAAAGGTAGAATCCATTAGAGAATGGTCAGCACCAAAGAATGTAACAGAGGCCAGATCTTTCATGGGCCTTGCAGGTTACTACAAGAGATTCATTGGAGGATTCTCGAAGATATCACACCCAATCACTTCCTTGCAAATGAAAGGTATGAAGTTTCAGTGGACAATGGATTGTGAAAGGAGTTTCCAACATTTGAAACAATTATTGACAAGTGCTCCAATACTAAGGATCACAGACCCAAATGAAGATTTCATTGTATGCACAGATGCATGTAATGAAGGATTGGGTGGAGTCCTCAGTGAAAATGGATTTGTGATATGTTATGAATCAAGGAAGTTGAAGGAGCATGAAAGAAACTATGCCACTCATGATTTGGAGTTGGCAGCCATAGTGCATGCCCTGAGGAAATGGAGACACTACCTCATGGGAAAGAGGTTTGAGCTAAGAACAGATCACAATGGTTTGAAATATTTATTTGATCAGTCAAATCTAAATTCTAGACAAAGCAGATGGTTAGAATTTCTAAGTGAATATAACTTTGATATAAAGCATATCAAAGGGAAAGAAAATAAAGTGGTTGATGCACTCAGCAGGAGGGCGCATGAGATTCATGCTACAACCATCAGCATGTATCAAACTGATGTTAATAGAAAAATTATGGAGGCTGCAAATACAGATCTGCAGTACAGAGAATTGGTAGCAATGTTACAGCAAGGTAAGACACCCCAGAAGATGGATTTTATTACGGGATTGCCTAGAACATGGAAGCTACATGATTTGATTATGGTAGTGGTGGACAAGCTTACAAAAGCTGCCCATTTTATTCTACTAAAAACTACTCACAAGGCAGCAGATGTTGCTGATATATTCATGAAGTGGCACGATTTCACGGAATTCCTAAAACGATTGTGTCTGACAGAAATCCGAAATTCACCTTGAATTTTTGGAAAGGATTGTTCAAAGGATTCAGAACGAATATGAACTTTAGTACAACTTATCATCCCGAGTCTGATGGATAGACAAAAAGAGTGAATAGGGTGATAAAAGATGTGTTGAGAATGTATGTGATGGACAAACCATCAAAATGGGAAGACTACCTACACTTGGTAGAATTCGCTTATAACAATGGGTATCAGGCATCATTGAAAATGAGCCCATTTGAAGCACTTTACGGCAAGAGATACAATACTCCAACAACCTAGGATAATCCAACTGATAGAACAGTAGTCGAGATAGAGTTGCTCAAGGAGATGGAGGACCAAATGTTAAAAATTAAGCAGAATTTGAAAGCTGCCCAAGACAGACAGAAAAGCTATGCTGATAAAAACAAAATCCATAGAGAATTCAAAGTGGGTGATCATGTTTTCCTGAAATTGAAAGCTAACAAAAGCTTCCTGAAGTTGGGAAGTTGCACCAAGTTAGCAACCAGATTTTGTAGACCATTTGAAATCCTAGAGAGGATTGGTCCAGTTGCTTATATGATTGCATTCACTGCATATATGTCTGTTCATAATGTCTTCCATGTATCATTGCTAAAGATATATATACCCTATGTTAATCATGTTATTGATTGGAATGTTATTCAGGTGGAGCAAGAAGGCACTTTCCAAGTGCATCCGGTGCACATCCTGGATTGAAAAATCAAACAACTCTGGAATCGAGCCATAAGGTTTGTAAAGGTCCAATGGACCTGGTACGGACCTAAAGACACTACTTGGGAGTATGAGGATGCAATGCGGGTAGAGTACCCACATCTTTTTGAAGAATTTTGAAAATTTTGTTGTATATGGGTACATGATGAACTGAGGACAGTGCATAAAAAATGGGAGGGGATTGTAATATCCCTCAGCCAAACCCAAATGTAAATATAATCCAAGTATATTTAAGCTAGTGAGCTGTTTAGATATCATTTTTGTAATACACCTTTCATGGCATGGTGCATGCATATACTGCGCAATAAATGGATGTAACATGCACATTTATGAATACCACGCGTAGTAACTAAGGTGCACACAACCTTAAAGACAGAGGATACAACGCGCAGTAACTAAGTGCGCGCAATATTAAGGTCAACGAACCTTTCTGTATATGATATGCATTATAGGCTGGTGAGCCAGTATTATAAGCCGGAATGCTTATGTCTTGGAATTAGGCCAGCGCGCCTAGATGTCAAGGGCCAATGCGCCTACTTTGTACATGACTCATGATTAATATAAAATACATCACTGTACGCAAACTGACTACGATAAAAGAGATGGGGGACTAAACTTCACCAGTTAGGGTAAGGGAGAGCCAAAAGTCAAGGAATATTATATTAATATTTCCTAAAACATAAAGTATGGATAATTAGTTTATCCTAAGTTCTAAAGTTGGGGACAAGTGGACAAAAGTAACTTCCGATATGAAAAGTGTCAAGTTGGAGACATGCATTCCTATCGTGGGGAAACTTAGCCCAGTGGGGGATTATGGAGAGAGAGACCTTATGAGTGAAAAACAGGGGGAAACCATCAGGTGAATCATCATTTTTGAGAGAGAGTTCACAGTGATTCCAAAAACACACTCATTTATCTAGTCAATGACTCCATGACCATTTCACTCATACATTTTGTTATCCTTGAGACAACCATTCCACCTTTCTAAAACCTGTTTCCTCGTCCCTTTTGGTTGGTGTACCTGGTTAGCTTGGAGCGGGGTTGAAGAAGTGGGTTGTCAGACCCGTGAGAAGTTCTCTGGGCGAGAGAATTGTTGTGGATTGATTTTCATTGGTGCTAAACTGCAACTACAATGCTCTGAGACTTCTGGTCCGGCCTGTTGCTGAAGCCCTGGAAGGGAAGTGGGGCAACCGATGGACTGTTGAGTAGAGAAGGGGAATAATTCCTTGGGTGGGACATGCATGTGGGGAATGAGAGGTTGTAGGCTATTAGTTGAGTGAGCACCTGAAATAGAGTCTTTCCTATTGTCCATGAGCCTTGGCCTGGATAGGAATCCCTTTACCTTGGGTGGAGTTCAGTCCCAGCTCGGGGGTGATTCACTGTTGAGAGTGATGAACAGTGTAGTCTATGGCTGGGAGGTTCGTGGACGGTCTGTAAGAAGTTGGTGACAGTATTTCTAAGATAAGTACCAATTGTATGATATATGGATATGTTGTTTTGTTATTTACATAACCATGTTATGATTTTATCATATATGTGACTATGTTGCTTGTGTGTTTATGGGTAATTTCTTGTAAATGAGGAATATCAATAATTACTGTTATTCTAGTATAAAAGTCATATGATACAGAAAGTAATGGTTTGTTTATGTTTAGATGTAAAGCTTTCACGAGCGTACTGTATGTATATGTCTTTTAGTTGCATGCAATCTAAAGAGTAAATTTAGGTGGCATTGCTTAGTTGACTAATGGGTATGCTACTGTATGTTCCGTAGTAAGGGAACAAAAGATGTTCGCTAGGGTAGCATGTCCTGACCTCATGGCTGAGAATGTTAGTGACTGGAATCAGAGCATGAGTGGTTGCTATGGAGTGGCGTACCCCGGCCTCGGGTTGGTCGAGGGGTTCATTACAGAGGTCATACCTATTGTATTAACACCAAAGTAAGGACATCATTAGAGAAGTCAAGGAGGTCATACCTATTGTATTAACACCAAAGAAAGGAAGTGAGTGGATGATCTCATGTGGAATACCTATTGTATTAACACTAAAGAAATGAATTTAGTGGAAGATGTGTATAAAACAAAGGGGCATCATCAAGAACATCATTATATATTTGTTTCCATTACCCAAATGGAATATTTGATGGATTTCTAATTAAGTAGAGTGAATTACTTCACCAAGAATGATTTGAATAGAGGATGTCACCAAATTTGAATTATTTGTGAGATTGATGTCTGGAAAATAATCTTTAAGGAAAAGGAAGGGTTGTATGAATGGATAGTCATGTCATTTGGGTTGACAAATGCACCCAACAATTTTGTGATGCCTAATGAACTAACTATTGAAACCATAATTTAGAAAGTTCATGGTTGTATATTTTGATGTAGACTAATTTTCAACAAGATAAAAGAAAGAGGTCGTGATGCATTTGAAGCAAGTGTTGGTGCATTAACTGAAGTGAGAGAAGTTGTTGATAAATTTGAAAAATTGTTTATTCATGAAGGAAGAACTTATGTACTTAGAATTCACAATATCTCAAGACGAGATAAAGGTGGATCCAAGGAAATTAAAATCCATTATGGAGTGACCTACATTAAAAACCACTTTTGGGGTAAGAATCATTCATGGTTTGTCAAATTTCTACATGGATTTTATTCAATTTTTTGGTGGCACTTGTGCACCACTAACAACTTGCATGAGGAAAGGAGAATTCCAATGGAATGCAACAATGCCACAATGAGAATTTAAGATATTAAAGAGAATGTAACAAAGAAGCCTATGTTATATTTACCAAAATTTTCCAAAGTGTTCCAAGTGGTGTGTGATGCCAACTGAGAAACAATTAGATCCATGCTTATCCAAGAGGGTAAGCGGATTTCATTCTTTAATGAGAAGTTGAATGATACCAAGAAGAAATATTCAATTTATGATCAATAATCTTAAGCCATTATTTAGAGGTTGAAGAAGTGGAGGAAATATTTTCTATCCAAGGAACTTATCCCTTACCTTGGTCACCAAGCATTGCAATATATAAACAAGCATGCAAGGTTAAATCAATGGCACAAAAGGGGTTGACTTTCTAAAAAGCTACTCTATAGGATCCTAAAGAAGATTTTTGATAATTCTTATGTGGTTGAATTGCCAAAATCATTTCATATTTCACTAACTTTCAACATGGAATATTATTACAAGTTATGGATAAAGATGAATAGACCATTTATTAGAATAATCCTATTTCCAGAGCTAGAGAGAAATGGGATCCCTAAGATCTCGGAGGAAAAATTTGTAGGAAACATTAAGAGTCACAAAACCAAAGAGTACTTACTTCATCGAGAAGGTGGAGGCTTAAAACAAACCACTTGGATTTTAGAGGGAGACCTTGGTTGAGTCAAGTCACGGGGTCTCCACTTAGTGAATCTGTGACATAGCATGTGCGTTCATGGGATATTAAATAATACCTCTAATTTCACTAGATATTGATAAATACCTTCCAAAATACTTTTGTTGAACTCCTCCCAATACATATTTCCAATAATAAAAACTCCTATTTTTACTGGATATCCACTATTTTTACCAGATACCCCTTTTTATACCCCCTAATAACTAAAAAAATACCTATACCCCAAATCCCCCTCCTCCCCACCAATAATTACAATATATTGACTCTATATTTTGCAAATTTAAAACCCCCTTTATGAATGAGCGTGATAATATATTGGTCAAAAAGGTGCAGCCCCATGAATCAAGTGGAAATTGCATAAAAAATCTACCAATATTGTGATTTGGAGCTCACTTTTGTTCTCACTTGGGGAGTTTTATGCAAGAGAAACTCCATATTTAGCCGCAAAACCCCTTCATTGCTAGTTAAGTTTTTCCCTAGTCCACATGGGTGGTGTCAATGTTTTGGTTGTCAGATTTGAATTCACTCATGATGTACGATATATGCATTTGGGAGGCTTAACAAGGGATGTGTCACATTGGCATGGGTTGGTGTAGGCTAATGCTTCCCTCTCATGACACTTTAGTTCCAATGGAAATATGGAAAAACAACAATCTGTTGACCATGAAGAATTATTAAAGGTATGTGCACAACTTATTAGAATATGGTTTAATAATATTTTGAAATAATTTTTATATTAATTTAATAAAAAAATTCAGGGGGTTGCGTCTAGGGTTCTCCTAGCCGCAACCCAGACTGCATCCTCCTCATTTTTTTCCACGACGTCCTTGTACTTGTTTTCTCCTCCGGGCCGAGTTGTTGTGGAGCTAGATCAATTTTTTCTTCCTCTTTCCGGAGATTGCAACTGCTTCTTGGGGCTAGTTTTGTTTTTTTTGTCCACGTTATTACAATTTTTTTGGGAGTAGGTTCTATATCTGGGGTTTCCTCATTCCACCTACTTCATTTTCAACAGCTGTATATATTTTCCCTGGGGGTTTTCTTGCATCTAGAGTTTTCGTGCACATGCGTAGGTTTTGTATCTTGGCTGGACATTGATGGCCCTGTGATCAGAGGCGCGGATCGTGTTGATCTGTCTCCCTCCTTGACACTCTTTTTGGGGTTGGGATCTTGCCTCATATTCTGCCATATATTCCTCGGTTGGTTGTTCTTGTGTGGATGGTTCTGACTGGTTATGTTGCTTAAGTCTTTTTTTTTTTTTTTGTCTTTGTTGGTTGTTCAGGGTTTGATGTATGCCCAGATCAGGTTCTTATTGGTGGTTTTCAGTGTCTTTTCTCTTCCTCATCTTAGAAGGGGTTCAGGTAAGAGATTTGAGGTCCTCGTTAAGGGTGTGCGATGGAGATGGCACTTTGAGGTCCATTTTGGGGGCGTGCATCTTTATGGTCTCTCTTTTTCTGGTGTTCGAGGGGGTCCTCATTGGTACCATGGATTTCTGGTATTTTCTCATTGTGGGGGATTCTTATTGCTCTTACCTGGTCCTTCTGATGTCTAGGGTTTCTCTTTGGTGTTTTATTTTCTTGAGGGTTTTGGCGGTTTTTTGCTTTCCTGGTGTGTCCTTCGTGGAAGGATTCCTTGTGCTTCATCGGTCATTTTCTAAACTATATCGGGTTGTTCCCCGCAATTACTATTTTCTTTTTCTTTTTGTATTATTAGTTAGATTATGGGCCCCTCAGGGTCTTTTTCTGATCACTTATACCCATGTTTGGGTCGTTCTTAAGGCACCTACAAAATGTAATTTGGTTCTCTTCGAATGAATAAAATTACATTTTTTTTTCAAGGAAAAAAAAACTTATTAGAATATGGTTTTAAAATATGAAATGTAGGAAATCAAATAAAATTTCAGAAGATATAACTCTTATTTATGGAAAATTTGTATAACTCAAAAAAATCCACGTTCTTCTAACATTGGTATGCTACTTTTTGTCTAAAATATAATGCACATGTTTTCATTAATACATTTGTTTATTATCAAAATGATAGAATTTATTGAAACAAATATCTACAATTGTAGATAACATTAAGTTCCCATGCACCACTATTTTTCTATATTTTTTAGTGTTAAGTTTATATATTCTAAAGTTAATAAAGTGAGTGAAGCCTTGAAATAATGAGGTCTAGCGTTAGGACCACATTTGAGGGTTTTAACATAATCAATTGATTTTTTTAGTGTGTAGGTCTTTGTGTGTACTTGTGCACCATAAATTTGTTTTCCAAATGGGATAGGAAATAAAATATTACACCCAAAATACAATACTTGTGTATTTTATAGGTAAGATATATGTACAAATAAAAATTAATAAAAAATAGGAAGCAATTATTTTTTATTAACAAAATAGATATTTTAAAAATCTGCATATAAATATTTATAATTGTGTACATTTTCATTAGCAATGATTGTGTTGATCATATTTAAAAGTGTGGTTGAAAATGGAGATAAGAACAAGGCACTGGAAAAATGGATGTGTTTTTATTTGTATAGTTCAAACCACTAGGTTTGTCAATCCAAAGCAACTAAATCATCCAACACATAGAGGAAAAGAGGTATTCCTACCATTTTTTTTTTAATTTACAAGAATGTGCATGCACACATTAATAAAACACACTTAGTAAACACAAACACACACACACACACACACACACACACATTAAAAACACGCACATGATCTATATTCATAACTTTGCAAAATTTCCATCACCTTTAGCATCAAGACCTATTTTAGGACCCATGTTTCATAATAAAGGTTTAACATTAGAACATGTTTTCCTCTCTTGGGAATAATCCTATTAGGCCTATTCTCTTTGTGAAAGACTACCTATTGGTGCCTATAATGACCACTTGGGGGCCAAAGACCCCATAGAGAGGGCATGTGTTGTTGTTAGAGGCCTAGAAGGTTATTTTTCTTCCATAAGGTCCTTGTTTTCCTTTTCGACTATGGTCTAGGCCCCTAAACCCATCACTAATTCCTAAAACCGACTAATAATAGTCATATCCCATATCTCACTTAGAGAACTCATGTGTTGGTATGAGGACTTGCTGAAGGCTCCTGAGTCTGAGAAGATCCAATAATATCCTGAGGAACTTTTTTTCCTTCCTCAACCATGTTTAAGGCCTTATGGCCCATCCTCAGTGTATAAAATCTCCTAATGGAATCCAGATTCAACCTTGATTCCAAACACCCCCAAGATAGGGGTTATGTTGTAGTTGTAAGTGTTGTTCATGGAAATTGAGCATGATAAGTAGCATCTAGGGCCTAATGCCCAATTTTTTTCTACTCTAACCATAACACTAGAGGCCTAGAAGAGTTTCATTTAGGACATAATCCCCTTGTTCCCCCTTAATGGAATCTATATTAAAATCCTAGGGTGAAGACACCCTAGTGATGATTGTTTTTTTTGTTTCTAAGGTTTGTTCACAAAGCTTTAGCTTGAGAAGGTTAAATTAGGGCTTAAGGCCATTTTTTGTCACCTTGACCATGTGGCATAGTTAAGACTCATTTCCAGTGCACAAAACCTATTAACAACACCCATATCCTATTCTAAGGTCTATAAAGAACCCCTAGAAATGACTCATCATAACTTTTAAACCTTTAACAGTAGTGCAATGCACACACAGATTCTTAACATAGAAAAGAAAACAATTGCATTCACACATATGCAGAGAGATTCACCTTGGAAACCCAAGCGATAAAACCAACATGTTTTAGAGTCGCACCTCTAATTCTATTACCTTGTCTTCATTATTTACAATACAATATATATATATATATATATATATATATATTCCAACAACATCCAAAAAACCTTTAATCTACTAACCCTAGATTAGAACTCAACAATAGTTCCTTAACCGAAATTACATTACCACAAACCAAAAAATTGTGTGCCATAAAGAGCCAAAGGAGAAAACCGTATCGAGAAAAATTCTTGATAGAAACCTACCAATGATTTTTTGCTTGATGGGGCCCTTTGGGCCTAGTTATGGGGGGTAGGAGGCTTGCAACCCCCCTCCCACTAAACCATTTGCAAAGAATATAACACATACCCAACATTCTCCCACTTGTTGTTTTTTTTGCATACCGAGGGTCACACAATTTTTGATCAATGATATAGGGTAGTAATGCCTATTATTTCTCTACACCAAGAAAAATTCTTAATGCTTAGAGATATTGTAAGGGAATATGCAACAATCTTCAAGGTGTCCACCTTCACCAACGACACCTTCTTGTCTTCAACCATGTCTCTCACAAAGTGATTCTCAACATCAATATGCTTTGTCTTAGAATGATAAGTCGGGTTCTTCATCAGGAATATTGCACTCTAACTATCACAATCTATCCTTACAACTTGATATACCAACCCAATACCTAAACAAAATCTCTATATCCATACTTCTTCCTTTCTTACATGAGTGGATACCATGTATTCAACTTTAGTTGAGAGTGCCACTACAAAGTATTTTTTTCTCATCCAACTGATTGCTCCTCCAAAAAGGTTAAACACATACCCACTTGTAATTATTTTGTGATCCATACATGAGGGCTTCACCTTGTTGACCAATCTCTTAATGTGTTCATTCATAAAAGGAGTTTTTTTATTGGGAAAAATAAAGTCAATATATTGTAGGTATTGTGCGGGGGGGATGTGGGGTCTTAGGAGGTTTATAAGTATTGGGGGGTATAAAAAGGTGTGTCTAGTAAAAATAGGGGTTTCTTTTATTAGAAATATGTATTGGGAGGGGGGTTCAACAAAAGGATTTTGGTAGGTATTTATAAATATCTAGTGGAATTAGGGGTAGTATTTAATATCCCATGAACGTAGGTGCTATGTCATAGGTTCACTGAGTGAATACCCCGTTGATCCATATCTTCAGTCCAACCTGCATCAAAAAATCCATGTATGTCCAAAACTTCGACCAATCTTGGTCTTCCTTGGTAGCACAATCCATAACTAGTAGTGCCACACAAATACTTGAAAACCCTCTTTACTACTTCCCAATGCTCCTTCCTTGGTTTTGAAAAATATTTTCTCAAAACTCCCACTACATGTGCAATTTCTAGTGTAGTGTATACCATTGCATACATCGAACTACCAACCACACTAGCATACAAAACACGTGACAATTCCTCTTCCTCTTCCTCTGTCTTGGGCTACTAATTTGTAGATAAATTTACACCTACATAAATAGAAACCTTGTCAGGTCTGCATTCTTGCATATTAAACCTTTGCAATATTGACTCAATATATTTTCTCCGATTCAACTAGAGTTTCATGTTTTCTTGATCTCTTTTAATTTACATGCCCAAAATAAAAAATTTCAGCACGAAGATATTTCATGTCAAATTTAGAGGACAACCTAGTGTTCACATCCTGGATAATTGCCTTGTTGTTTCATATCAACAACATATCATACACATACAAGACCAAATAAATAAGGTGATCACCTACTAATTTGAAATATACACAATGATTGGATTTGATCCTTGTGAAGTCATGTCCTAATATATAAGTATCAAATTTTAGATACCACATCCTTGGTGATTGCTTTAACCCATACAAGGACTTTTTCAACCTACATACCAACTCTTTCATTCCCTTCACGGTAAATTCTTCTGGATGCATCATGTAGATTTCTTCTTCCGGATCCCCATGTAGGAACATTTTCTTCACATCCATCTATTCTACTTCAAAATCAAAAGAAACAACAATATATAAAATAAATATAATAGAATTTAACTTGGAAACAAAAGAAAATATTTCACCAAAATCAATTCCCTTTGGTTGGGAATAACCATATTCTACTAACCGAGCTTTGTGTTTCTCCACTTTCCCCCCTGCATTCAACTTATTCTTAAATACCCATTTGCTTCCAAGGGGATTTCTTCCGGTCGACAACTCCACTAGATCCCAAGTCTCATTCTTGTCCAAGTCTGCCATTTCTCCAAGTATGACCTTTTTCTAGATTTTTCCATCCTATAAATCCACTACTTACCTAACAATTCTAGGATCATCATCAATAATAACAAAGCAAAATTAGAACAAAAATTAGGTGGAGTATACCTTTCTGGTTACCTTCTTTCCTGAACCGATATCCTCAATACCATAGTATGAGGTTCTTGTTCTTCTGATTCCTATTCTTTTGTAGAGTCTGATTCATCATTTTTCAATTCAAACTTTTTTTTCTCTATTTTTTTCTACCTTGGTAGGACTTCCTGTTTGAGAACATCTTTGTTTTCTCTAAAAACCACATCTTGACTATATACCACCTTCTTAGTTTCTAGGTTATAAATATTTTATCCTTTTAGACCATATTTATAGCCCATAAAGATTCACTTTTTATCCTTTTATCCATATTATTCGTATTTTCCTTTGGAACATGTACATAGGCATCACAACCAAAAACCCTGAGATGTGTAAGATTGGTTTCTTTCCAGTCCATACCTCCTATGGAGTCATTTCATCCAATGTTGATGAAGGTGATTGATTTACCATGTAACATGCAATATCCACAGACTCTACACATAATTCATTCCCTAACTCAACACCACATAGCGTTCTCCTTTCTTTTTCCATCAACATCATGTACATCCTTTCTACAACTCTATTTTGTTGAGGTGTGTATGGAGCAATATTCTTCCTTGCTATATTTCACTTTTACATAATTCCTTGAAGTCATTCCCACATAATTCTCCATCATTATCCATTCTCAACACCTTAATTTTCTTCTCTATCTAATTCTCCACAAGAGCCTTAAACTCTTTAAATTTTTCGAAGACTTTACATTTCTTCATGAGGAAACAAATCCATGTTTTCCTTGAGAAGTCATATATAAATGAGACATAGTACACATTTACCCAATGATGGATTCGACATAGGTCCAAACACATCACCGTGCACCGACTGTAATATTCCCTTTTCCCTTGTAGCACCATAGGAGAATCTTACCCGATTCTACTTCCCATAAAAACAATTTTCATAGAAATAAAAATCCAGAGAGAATTTGGACATGCCATCAACCATACCTTTACCATGTAGTACTTGAGGACCTTTCTCTCTAATATTCCCCAGTCTTTGATGCCACAACATAGTCTTTTCTCCAGAGACTATAGGATTTTTTTCATTCTCCAGCTCCAATATCAAGAACAATGGAACTGTTTCACCCGTCACTAATAGTTTTTCCCAACATCATATACATATTTCCAATCCAAAATACCCTTATCAACACCATTTCTCCTTGAACCATCCTGTAGGTTTCCTTTTCAAACACTTTTTTTACACCTCCATCATCCATCATGCTTGCAAAAAATAAAATTCTCAGACAATCATGGGATGTGTAGAACACCAAGGAGCGTTCTAATCCTTCCATCCATGAGATTCAACTTGAATTTTCCTCATCCCACAATTTTGGATGTCATTTCATCTTCTAGAAAAACATCACCCCCATAATACCTTTCATACTTGCAAAACCACTCCTCGTGAGGATTCATATGAAAGGATGCACATGAGTTGACCAACCATGCCTCATGATCTACATGTGTGCTTGAAGAAGCCAAGTACACATCTCCTCGTTCATTTGTGGAATTTTTTTCTTCTGTAGAAGGGGAATCATTAGATCCCTTCCCTCTCTCAAAACTTTTGGATCTACATTTTTTCCTGTAATTCCTTTATTTTCCACATCTCCAACACACATTTACAAATTTTCCTAGATATTTAGACCTTCCTCTAGATTTAGATATCCCATTTGAGGACTTGTTTTTATTTCTTTCATGGGAGAGTCCTCTTACAAATAATACATATGTGTTATGGATTTCCATGTTTTCCCACCTCATTTCCTCCAAAAACAAGGATGAGACCACATCATGGAAACTTAAATTAGATGCATTATTGCCTATGATCACAACCAAACTATCCCATGAGTATGGTAAGAGAACAATAAACTGATACACTTATATTCATCATAAATATTAATATCAACAAACAATAACTAACTTACCATAATATTTAAGGATTCCATATTCTTTTTCATCGAGTCTCCATCTTTCATCCTCAGGTTGTACAACTTCTTCTTCAAGAAAAGTTTGTTTACCAGGGACTTAGAATGATACAAATCCCCTAACTTATCCCATTATGCCTTGGTTTTAGCTTCCCTTGACATATTTAGTAATATTGAATCATAGAGACACAACCATATTGTTCTCTTTTCCTTATAATCCAACTTTTTCCAGTCTTCTATTGACATTCATGTAGGTGTATTACTTGGATCCATAGCGACCCATTGATCTTTGTCTACCAAAAGATATGATATCTTGAGCTTCCACAGCTCAAAAAATTTTCGATTTTTTTTTTTCAATCTCTATATTTGAATTTCTCTCCATTTCTTTTCACCACAAGAATCAATATCTTAGAGCTCCCACTATAACATGGTTTATAAAATTCCTGAGCCAAACCCTTAGCCAAAAATGAGTCCTCCTGAAGCTAATAACTACTTTGATACCAAATGTAAGTTTTAAACCTTTTACCGTAATGTAATGCACACACATATTCTTAACACAAAAAATAAAATAACTGCAATCACACATATTGCAATAATTGCAAAATAATTGCAATCCTGAAGCTGATTGGGCCTAATGGTTAAGAACATGTGTTTCCTGTTAAGAGGTCACAGGTTCAAATCCATATGGGGGTAGGGTATGTATACCTTCGTAGACTTTACCGGTCAAATCGTTGGCTGGAGGGGGGTCCCTTGTCCCACAAACAAGGGGGTCTCATACACCAATTTGGTGTGCTGGCTTGACCCTAACCTTAAAAATAGATTATTAATACAACCTGAGTGGTCCTAATGGTTAAGAACATGTGTTTCCTCTTAAGAGGTCACAGGTTCAAATCCAGAGGGGGGTAGGGTATGTATACCTTCATAGACTTTACCAGTCAAATCGTTGGGTGAAGGGGGCTCCCTTGTCCCACAAACAAAGGGGTCTCATACACCAATTTGGTGTGCTGGCTTGGCTGTGACCTTAAAAATGGATTATTATTATTATTATTATTATTATTATATACATAGAGATTTACCTTGGAGACCCCATTAGGAAAACCATCAACTTGCTATAGAGTTGCACCTCTAATTCTATTATCTTATCTTCATTGTTTACAATACAATATATATAAGATCCCATGGAATCCAAGAAACCCCTAATCAATTAACCTTGGATTGGAACTCAAATGTAGTTCCTTAACCAGAATTACATTACAATGGACCACAAAACCATGTGCCATAAAACTGCCAAAGCAGTAAACCATACTGAGAGAAATTGTTCGATAAAAACCTATCAATGATTTTTCTCTCAACAAGGCCCTTCAAGCCTAATTATGGGGCCCTACGACCCCCCTTGTGACCCCCCACCCATTGAACCATGTGAAAATAATATAACACATACCCAACACTCATATGTTGGTACAAGAATTGTTCAGGGATATTGATCCCAAGCGGATTTAGTAATATCTCAAGCAACTTATTTTCCTTCATCAACCATGGTCAAGTTCGTACTACCCATCCTAAGTGTTGAAAATATATTAATTGCATATATATCCAACCTTGATGTTAAACAACCCATAGAGAGGGTTTATGTTGTGGTTTTACAAGTGTTGTTCATGGTGACTGAGCCAAAGAAGTGGCATCTAGGGCCTAAGGCCCAAGTGATTTCCTCCCCTAACCACAATGATAGAGCTCTAGAATAGCTTAATTTAGGTATTGAATCACTTTCCTCCCTTTGACCATGTTTATACCTTGAAGATCATTTCTAGTGCACAAAACCTACACATAGATTCTCTATCCTACTCATATGCTAAAGAAACCCAACCATGGACTAAAGAATTATTGATGGTGTGGGATTGAGATAAAATGTCATTTATGGAATGTGTTGTGGTTTAATCAAGGAACTTGTAACCCTCTAGTAGGCTAAAGATATCATACAAGGGTCTTGTGTGGTCATTCAAGAATGCACTCAACATTGTAGCTGTTTGCACTCTTTTCGTCAATGTGTGAGCAAAAAGTGAGTGCTTACATGCCTAGTTGGGCTCTGCTAGTCATGACAGTTGTGATGTAAAAGGTTAGAAAGAAAACAACTAAGCTATTAACAAGAATTAAACAAAAACTAAATAAAACTTTGAGCATGGAAATAAAAATAAAGACAAATAACAATGGACCAATATCACCAATGTATTAGCTGGTCTGATAGATGAAATCCAAAGATACACAATGGAGAAAGAAGACTTGGGTCCCTTCCCTCTCCAATGGAAGGCTCTTTGAGGCCCTCAACTGATTTGATCTCCTTACAAGAAAAGATGAAATGTGGATGAAAGAACTCCAAGCTTATTCACACAAGTGAGGGGTGAATAGCTTATGAAATGCAG
>ML776801.1:1408990-1437649 GCA_009831015.1 Picea engelmannii
TTAGGTCTTTGACCAGCCTCCCCACGCAGATTGAGCTTGGATTTGATGTCAAATCGACTTGGGAGCCGATCCATTAGTGGTTGGGAGGCCGACCAGCTTCATAAATGCGTCGTTTGGCAGGCGCGCGGGTTTTGCACCCCACAACCGTGCATATGCGCTCCAGATACGAATATGTTGCGCGCGCGCGCACGCGCTCAGTGGATGCATAGCGCTTTTTAATTTTTTGGCCATTTTGCATAGTTTTGACCTTTTTGCTGTGCTGTGGAGTTAATCCTTGTGCCATGAACGACTGTTTTTCTGTGCTGATGATGCAGAGTTCTTGTCACCCTGCGCGGACGAAATTTCAGTGATAACAGTAGCCATAGAAGATTTTTGGTTAATAGGCATTGTTTATGGTGATTGATCCTAATAAGCATAATTTAGGGCATAAGGCCCATTATTATCCTCTTTTGACCTTGGATACACCTCTACACACATTCTCAGTGCATAAATAACCTGGTGATTGAGCCCATAGCATTCTTGGAGGTGATTTCTAATCAATATAAGTCAGATGTGGAGTTTTAAAGATTCGTCCATGGCACTTTAGCCTAAGAAGAAATATTTAGGGCTATAAGTTATTATTTCCCTCCATTGACTATGGTCATGAACCCAATGACTAGGATGTGATAATGATGCCCATATTCAAATCGGATGTCAAAGACTCCCTAGATAGGTCTCATGTCATGGTATCTAGGTGTTGTTCATGATGCTCAAGCTTGATAAGGGTCAATAAGTATTGAGGCCATTGTGTCCCCTTTGATGGTAGTTATGTATCAACATGTGTTTGAGTTATTTTTCAAGGATCTTAATTTTTAGAAGCTTAAATAAGATATTAAGACACTTTTTTTTATCTTTGATGATGATGAAAGGCATGCAAACCATTTGTTCTCCTATGTGGTGTTCTGAAAATATGGTCATTGCGCTTGAGATAAGAAGCTATGTTTATGGCTTGAGGATGTTTTTTTCCTCCCCCAACCAATGATAAGGTCCTAAGGATGTTGTTTCCCTAAAATGACTGTGGTTAAGGCCTCAAGACCCTTCTATTGTATGTGAAACATTTTAATGCTACCTGTATTCAACTCCTAGGGAAAAGACATCTTAACAAGGGCTCATGTCACTATTTATATGGTTTTTTCATGGTGCTTGAGCTCAAGAAGGTTCAATTAGGGATTAAGGCCCTTATTTATCTCCTCGACCATGTGGCACCATCCAGACGCATTTCTAGTGCACAAAACCTACCCACAACACCCATATTTGACTTGAAGACATATAAAGAACCCCTATAATGGACTCATGTGTTGGTATGAGGACTCTTTCTAGGCTGTTATCTAGAGAAGATTCAACAATATCTCGTGTCATTGTTTTACTTCAACGACCATGTTCAAGACCCTCTTACCCATCCTCAATGTGAAAAATATCCTAATGACATCCATATCCAACCTTGATGCCAAAAAACCCTAGAGAGGGTCCATGTTGTGATTTTTTAGGTGTTATTCATGGAGATTGAGCTCAAGAAGTGGTGTCTAGAGCCTAAGGCACAAGTGTTGAGGATGTTTTTTCCTTCCCTTGATGTGAAAATTTATGTGGACATTTATAATATTCTAAAATATTTTATTATGTAGTTTATTACCTTAGATATCAAATTTAATATTACTAACATAACACTCAAAATTATGGAGATAATTGAAAATGAAATGAAAGAAACAAGAAAATAAACACACCATCCACACAAATA
Organism: Picea engelmannii; assembly: GCA_009831015.1. NCBI lineage: Eukaryota > Viridiplantae > Streptophyta > Pinopsida > Pinales > Pinaceae > Picea > Picea engelmannii. Next base: position 1,410,765 of record ML776801.1, read on the forward strand.
AATACAAGATGTGACCTAGGAAACCCAATACAAGGGAACACCCTACTAGAAGGTGATACCTATGCTCTACTCTTTTTAGTTGAAGCCAGAGGTTAGAATATTATTTCAGTCTATGAACACCACCATTTAATTACTAGACTAGAATAGAAACTTGCATTATTATCAATTGAGTATAATAAGAATTTAGAACACATCAACAATGAGGATATGAAATCAAAGGTAGATATCTTAAAGAAAATACAAGAGACCAATAAAAAGGATAAATATTTAGACAAAATGATAGATACACATGAATAAATTTCTAAACAAGCTAATAAAATGCTATCATACAGACCTCTTGCAAAGGTCTATCCATTATACACAAAAGAGTTGTGGCACAAGTTTTAAAATGAATGTTGTGTATCAATGATACAAACATATTTTTGAAATCCATGAGAATTTTGTAATTTGTATTATGATATTCCTCTAAAGAGGAGAAATATCCCCTGTGAATTATATTTACATTGTTTCATTTGACAACAACAATAAGTTGGTTTCCAAAGCCTTACATTGGATATGTACAACTGAAAGCCTTTATGTCTTGGTTGGATAATGAGAGAGCCATTTTATATGCAGTAAAGTTCTATGAAGATGAAGAAAGGAATGAAGAGCTATAAATAAGAGGTGAAGGAGATATACCCAATGAATTATGGAGGAACCACATCCAAGTGATAATAGACCCACTTTCCCATCCATTGTTGGAAAGGAGGAAATTAGAGGCTACAATATAATGCAACACATTCATCAACATTTATGGGTAAGAATAATTAAGATAGATAGATGTAAGATGATAGGAATTAATAGAGGAATTGAAGTAGAAGGAACCACACTCACTACATTTTCTAAGAATAGATCTCTACATAGTTGAACTATACATTTAAGGTATTTGAAAAATCACCTCCAACTAGATAGGTCTAAAATACATGTTCCCTCTCTTGGTACATTATATTCCCTACTTCATAAGGTCAGGAGAACCTAACATTGATGCTAAGAAGGATAAATGGAACGAGGTTGTGAAATTTTTGGGCTATCACAACAAAGAAAGAGACCCACCACACATCCTATGATTTAAGAACTAAGTTCTCTTTTGTACAGATTTCTATAGAGGAGGACATATCTTTACAAGGCCAAATTGTGCCCTATTTAACTAGGGTGAATGACACTTCAAAGTTCTTGATAGTAAAATAAGAAGAACTAGTAAAAATGGAAACAAGAGAAAAATCCCTAGCATCAAGGGAAGAAGTATTTGTAGTAGTAGCAACTGAAAAGAAAAAAACAACAACAACAATAGACAAAGAAGGATCGGATAAGAAGGATGACTAAGCAATAGTCAACATCCAAACCATTTCCATTCACTTTTTGTCGTTTTCCTTCCAATTTTCACAAGATCATATAAACCTTTAATCCTGTGGGTATCATGGGCTACTGGATTATCCCATATTTATCCACATTGTATAACTAATTACCCCTATAACATTGATGTTTTGTCCATTATTTAGCCTAGTAATTACTAAAGTGACCAATTTGCAGTCCACAACATTATGCTAATTAGTAGTTTAACAATAGTTTACTTTGGTTGTATTTTATGAGTTTGAAATGAGAAAATGATTGAGTGTGCCTACTACTGATGGGTACGGGTTTTTGATATGCTTGCTATTTATTTGTTCTCTATATATTTAACCATTAAGGATGTGGAAAAATTACTTTGTTTGTTTTTTTAGGCTTGATCCCACCTTTGAAATCTTACTCAACTATAGCTAGGAGAAGGACAAGCCAATACATGCTCATCAATGCAATGGATAAGGAAATTATTCGCAATCAAAGAATTAGGGAATCAATCGATCAGCTATAGTAACCTAAGTGAAACAGTAGTTGAGACTATAGAATACGTGTTCCAAAATTCTCTAGTTAAAGGAATAAGGGATATGGATATGCACTCTATGATATCCCATTAAAATTACTAGACTAATGAGAAGACTAGTACCATTAGTTCTCTAGGAGGCTTCTCTCCCTAGCCTGAGAAGAAGGGAGAAAACCACTCACTCCACAACCACCATTTAATTCAACATATTGAGAAAAAAATGTTACCATGGATCCTCCATGTAGATCTTTATTTCAATGCCAAAAAAAGGTCATGCACCCTAGAATCCCATTCCTTTATGACATGCCTTAACCGATGAAGGAGGAACTGGCCATGGGGTCTCCACTTAATGAATTTGTGACATAGAACATGCATTCATGGAGTATTAAAGAATACCTCTAGTTTCACTAGATATTGATAAATACCTCCTACAATATTTTTGTTGATGTGGGGTTGTTATATTCTTTAGAGTGAAAGAACAATCATCCAACTGGCTAGTCGAGGTGGATCGACTGGGTGATGGATTGACTGAAGCTTCAAGTTGATTAGATGGTCAAGTCGAAGGTTGAAGTGATTGATAAAAAATAAAAAGGTCGAAGTGGTCAACTGAGAATGTTGAAAGGCAAACCGATAGGCGGTAGATAGGGGGTTAAGTGGCAATCAACTGGAGATCGATTGTGTAATCAACTAGTAATTGATTGGTAGTCGAATGTAGTAGAATCCCGATATTCATAGGATTGCATCCAATCATTTGAATGTATATGTAACCATTTTTGTGTGTCATGATTTAGGTTTTTCCATGTTGTAAATCCTATAAATAAGCCTTTTTGTAATACCATAAAAACTAATCTTTATAAGAATCGTGAAGGTCATGTAGATGGAAGCCAAACTGCCCGCATGTTTGTTCTTGTGTAAATAAACAGAGTAGGAAGATGATTGTGTCTTAGGTGTAGAACAAGGTTAGTCATGTAAATCTTTATTCTATGAATGAATAAGAAAAAAAGAGAGAAATATGCTCAAGGAATGTTGGTTTTCCCGGTTAAGGGTTTCTAGGGTAAAATCTCTGTGTATTGTGTGTGTTTTTCATTTATTTTCTCCTTAAATCTATCTTCTCTTTATTGTTTTTTTTAGTGTGAGGATCATTTTCTATACATGTGGTGTTTGAGCATATCTGAGAATTTCTATTACATTTGGTATTAGAGCTCGTTTTGTTTCTTTTTAAAAGTCATATCAGAGTAAGGTTAAAAAGATCTTGGATTTGAGCTAAACCTAGGTCCAATGGGAGTTGTAAGTCAATGATATTTAATTTGTGCTTGAAATAATGGAAATCAATTCAAGGATAGAGATAAAAAAATTAAATGAACATAATTTTGATCTTTGGAAGCTCAAGATGGAACATGTCCTTGTATATTGAGAACAATGGATAGTTGTGAGTCCTAGAACAATTCCAACGGGTGTGTCGAATGAAGAATGGGAGAAAATCGAAAGGAGGGAAAGGTGTACGATTAATTTTTTTTATTGAAAATTCAATATTTCTTAATGTCTTAGGTGAATAATATGCAAACAAACTATGGCATAATTTGGGAATTTTGTACCAATCGAAATCCCTGGTAAACAAGATATTCCTTCAGAAGAAATTGTATCTTTTGAGGATGAGTGATGGGAGATTAGTAATAGAGCACTTGAATGAATTCAATACTATAATAAGTCAGTTATTTTCTTTGGATATTAAAATCATTGAGGAGGAGAAATTTATTATCCCGTTGTGTTCATCGCCAGACTCCTGGGATAGCTTATCCGTGTCTATTGGGAGTTATTCGACCACATTAACACTTGGAAACATAGTTGCATCTATGTTGTCAGAAGAAAAGAGATAGAATAACATGGAAGGATTGATCAAGGATGCCTTGATGGTGAGAGGTTGATAGATCAATGGAGATAAAGGAAAATTTTCTGGTAGAAAATATAAGTCGAAGGGTAGATCTAAATCCCTAGTCTAGTCGGCAAGAAGAGACTGGAAATGAGGTAACGATGAGAATTACAAGAGAGATTGAAAGTTGAAAGCGATTGAGATCATCCGAAGATCCAAAAAAAAGCAATCAACTAAGAGAAAGACTACTCTGGATAAAGGAGATGATGTGTATCTAGCGTCGACTAGTACACAATTGGATCATGATGTTTGGTTGATTGAATCAGGTGCATCCTTTCATATGAAACACAACAGAGAATGGTTTTGTGAATATGAGAAATATGAAGGAGGGGATGTATTCTTGGGGGACTACTTGATAACCAAAATTGTTGGATGAGGAAGAGTCTAACTTATGCTATAGGATGGGAGGAGAAAGACCCTTCCAGGTGTGCTACATATTCCAATTTTGTCAAGAAATATGGTATCTATAAAAAAAATGAGTGATGCAGGGATGCACACTTTATTTCAGAAGGATAGATGAAAAATGGTCAGCGGATCAATGGTATTAATGAAAGGAGTTTGGATTGGAACCCTATACAAGTTGTTAGTGTTGGAATACTGAGAGGGGGGGGGTAAACAATAATAGAGCAATTTAATCCCTTTTCACCATAAAATGCAAGTGTTATATCAATGTAGCATTATCATCCAATAATTGCAAAGTAAATAAATAATGAACAAATGAGCAATCATACACATACATAGTACACGAATGTTTTTACGTGGAAACCCAAAACGGGAGAAAACCACATAATGTTTTTTTTTATATGTCTTGACGAATTATAGTCATTGGAAGCACCAACTTCCTTTGTTTTCCAGCTACAACTGGAAGGAGGCTCCAACCCCCTAGTTTCTCAGGCTACAATATGAAGGAAGCTCCAAATCCCCAATTCTTTGGCTACAAACAAAAGGAGGCTACAACCCCCTATGTTCTCCGGCTACAACCGGAGGTGGATACAACCACCTGTCCTTGCCTCATCCAATGTCCCTGAAGTATAAGTAGAATGATGGAACCACTGTCACATTATCACTTTGAGATATAGTGTTATAAACCTGTACCAATAAACCTGCACCAAACAACCTGTACCAATAATCTGAACCATGCATCAACCTGTACCTCAACCTGTAATCAACCTGTACCATAAACAAGTGCATCAACCATGCACCAACCTGTACCAAACAACCTATAATCAAATTGTATCATAAACAAGGGCATCAAACATGCACCAACCTGTACCTCAACCTGTACCATGAACAAGTTCATCAACAATACACCAAACCTGTATGAATAACCTGTCACAAAAACATGTCCAAACAACCTGTCACACCAACCTGTCTCATCAATTTCATCATCCAAATCTGATTTGTAACTTTGTAATAGACCTGGTGTATATGATCACATACCTACAAACCTTCCTTAACTTTAACAACAAGAGACTAGCATTTTCATCAAAATTTACTTTAGTCTCACATGACTAGTTTTGGATTAGTCAATAACCCTAACTTGAAATAATCATAACTATGTACCTGTAATGAATAAAGATATGAAAATAGTACACAATTTTCTTCATTGTATTTTATGCAATTCCTTGAGGTGTTACTACTTGGAACCTCTCAGAAAATGAGTTATAACAAAAATGGAATACCTTGTTGAATTCTAGCTTATTCTAGAGAGAGAACTTGTAGAGCGTGCCCTGCACAAAATATTTATTGTATGGATCTGAAAATTGTACAAAAAATACTAAATACTGTACTATAACTAAAAAATTTGGTCTTACCAAATTTGGATCTGTTATGAAGTAGTTACAATGTTTTTACCTGAAACACCTATTTTAGACTAGTTTCGGGACTAGCCACAAACCCTACTTTCCACAGAGTGTAACTCCAAAAATACAACGACCCACATGGTGAAATTTGTACCAAAGCTACTTGGATATGTTTCCTCAATGGAGTCCCAATTTCACGGTTTGACTCATTCTACAAAAATAGTTATTTAAAAAATGGTGATATGACCTGTAAATAACATACCTTAGAAAGCATCATCAAAAGAATTTATCCTCCCTTGAATTTAGGCCTTCTTTACTTCACCTTCCCTCTAAAATTCGGCTTAGATATACTTTGGTTACCTCAGTCACCTGTAGATATTTAATATTCTCAAGTGTGATTAAAATGAGAGAGCCTTTCCTCTTATTTATACTTTCATGTAGCTTACTCAAGGGGTTACCTTTTAACCATGTTAACCCACTTTCCTTATTTTAGGGTTAACCCACTTCTAACCACTTGTCAACTTAGTAATTTCTCCATTAAATTTATTATTTAAATAATTTATTTTGTATTCAATTTGACTTATAGTACACTCATCACTTCACTTTATTATTTACCTTCTAAAATCACTTAAACCACTTTGAATACTTTGACCTTGTGGGGCTTCTAGATGACTTATGAGGGTTCTCCAACTTCACATGGACATAACTCTCTAACCATGAGGAGTTGTGTGACATTCAACATACCAACGGAAATGGAATGACATGTACTATCCATCTAGAACAGTCTTACCTGAAAATAGATCAAAACTCATACCATTATCCATCAAACAAACTTGGGTCCATTACCCAAACCTGGGTTCTCCAACTTCACATGGACATAACTCTTTAATCGTGAGGAGTTATGTGACATTCCAAATACCACCAGAATTCGTTACCGAACTTTCTCTAAGGATTGACATCAATCACTAAGGGTTGACATCAATCTACAACATCACTCTCCAATGGTTGACATCAATGACAACCAACAATCCATACCAATTTTCCATCAACCTAAGCCAACTGTCTGACAATATCCCCCTTTGGCATTGATGGAAACACCAACATTGATGGAAACACTTAGTCATGATAACATTCATGTTTAGACTCCTCATCAATGTTTCTATCTCTCCCCCTTTGACATCAATGGAAAAGGGTATCTCCCTTTGGGGTTGCTCCCGCTGACTGAACTCTCCTTGGGATGATCCCCCTACCTACATGCCTTTGTGCTCTCTCTCTAAGAATTTCTATCCTTCATCTGATAAATATCTCCCCTTTTTTCATCAATGGCAAAGGTATATTTCCATCTGGGGCTACTCCCCCTAACTGAACTGTCCTTGGGGATACTCCCCCTGACTGAACTCTTCCTGAAACTGATCTCCTAACATGAACTATCCTCTTTATGGTGCTTCCTCGTGTAAATATAAGAAAATAAGATAAGCATTCATTTTGGAGTAGAAATTACTTCGAGTCTCTAGCGAAGATACTCAAAGGCTTCCCATGGAGGAAGTTTTGTAAAGATGTCTGCCACTTGTTCTTTTGTGCCCACATATTCAATTTTGATGTTCTTCTCTACAATTTGTTCCTGTAGAAAGTGATACTTGATTGGAATGTGCTTCGTCTTGGAGAGCATCATCGGGTTCTTTGAGATACTGATGGTGCTTGTATTATAACAATAGATTGGAATGGGCTCATCCTACTCAACATGTATATTTGTCAGAGTTTGTTTCATCCATATAACTTGTGTACAACATGTTGTTGCTGCAATATACTCTTCCTTGGTTGTAGATAAGGATACTGATGATTGTTTCTTGCTTATCCATGATACTAAACACTCACCCAAGTAGAGTGCTGCTCCACTGGTGCTTCATCAGTCATCAATGCAACCTGCCCAATCTACATATGTGTAGGCAATAAGTGATAGATCCTTTCCTTTTGGATACCATAATCCAAACTCTTATGTTCCTTTGAGATATATGAAACCCTCTTCACTGCTACGACATGTGTTTCCTTTGGTGCTGCTTGAAGTCGTGCCACTTGTCCAACTGCCTGCATTACATCTGGTCTAGATGTTGTCACATATAGTAAGCGGCCAATCATTGACATGTATTGTCTCTGGTTTGTAGACTTTGAATCATCATATTTTCTCAACTTGCAACTGGTTTGGATAGGAGTGGTAAATGGTTTTCAATCTTCCATTCCGAACCTCTTTAGCATTTCTCTGATGTAATTAGTTTGAGAAATAAAATTTCCTTAGTTGTTTTGACGTATCTGAAGACCCAAAAATAAGGATAGTTCTCTGAGTAATGACATTTCAAATTATTTTTCATATCCTTTGCAAATTTCTGGCTTAACCTGTCATCATTGCTTCCAAAAATAATATCATCAACATAAACTTCAATTAATAAAATACTATCTTGAGTTACCTTGATGTATAGGTTGTTGTCTGCACTTCCTTTTCTGAACCTTGCCTATTGTAGATATTTATCCAGTATAGAGTACCATTCTCTAGGAGCCTGTTTTAGGCTATACAAGTCCTTCTTCAATTTACACACATAACATGTATTCTCTGACAACTAAAATCCTTATGGCTGTTCAATGTAGACTTCTTCTTCAAGTTCCCCATTTAGAAAAGCTGATTTTATGTCCATCTGCTACACTTTAATATTCTTGGAGCAAGAAGAAGATAAAAACATTTGGATTGCTTCCATTCTGGAAACTGGGGAAAATGTCTCTTCAAAGTCGATTCCTTCAACTTGTGCATATCCTTTACATACCAATCTAGCTTTGTTCCTTGTAACCTATCCATCTTCATTCAATTTATTTCTGAATACCCACTTTGTGCCAATCACATTCTTATTCTTTGGTATTATAACCAGTTCCCAAGTGTCATTCTTTTCTATTTGATCCAATTCTTCATCCATGGACTTATTCCAAAATTCATCTTTGCTGGCCTCTTCAAAACTGCTTGGCTCAATCATAGATGAGAGTGTTGGGTGCATTTGTTCTATTTAATAGATTCTTCTTCTAGTCTCAACTCCTGCATCTTTGTTTCCTATAATCTGATCTGAAGGATGCTTCTCATGTACTCGGTTTTTAGGTGTCTTTGGAGGCACTTGTTGAACTTGGTCTTTTACTTTTTTTTGAGCATCTTCATCTTCCCCTTCTACTTCTTCTTCATCTTCTTCTTTTTCGTAAAGTTGTTCCATTGATTCATTTTCTTCTTCCTTTAATTCTTGTCCACCTGTTTCATCAATTGTTACATTGATGCTTTCCACAACTTTTTTCAACCTCATATTGTAACACTTGTATGCTTTCCTTGTACTTGAGTAACCAACAAGTACTCCTTTTTCCACATGAGATTCAAACTTTCCCATTCTTCCATCTTCTTTTTTGATGTAGCATTTACTTCCAAATAATCCGAAGTGCTTCACATTTGTCGGTCTTCCTTTCCATAGCTTGTAGATATTTTTTTCATTGTTGTTTCTGAGAATTACTCTATTTTTAATGTGAACCGTTGTATGCACTACATGTGTCCAAAAGATATCTGTCAATTTGGAATCCATTAACATTGTTTGAGCCATTTCCTGTATTGTCTTGTTCTTTCTTTCAACAACTCCATTTTGTTGAGGTGTCCTAGCAACAAAGAATTGCCTTTTATTCCATGTTTGCTACAGTACTCCATAAATTCCTTTGAAGTGAAATCTCCTCCATTATCATATCTCAAACACTTGATTTTTGAATCCATTTCATTTTCAACCATTTCCTTGTATACCTTGAAGTTTTCAAAATATTTTGACTTATTCCTGAGAAAGCAAACTGTAGTCATTCTTGTATAATCATCAACTAATAACATAAAGTATTTCTCACCTTTTAAACCCTTTGTTGTAGTTGGTCCAACTAGATCAATATGCACAATTTCCAGTGGTCTTGTTGTTGAATATTCCTTTGATTTAAACCTGGTCTTTGTTTGCTTTCCTTGTTGACAATGCTTGCAGAAAGTGTTGGTTGGTTTCGTAATCTGGGACATTTCTCTAACTGCCTCCTTTTTGATGACTTTGACAAGGTTATCAAAGTGTATGTGACCCATTCTTTTGTGCCATAGCCAAATTTCATCTTCCTTTCCTAGACAACACTTTTCATTTCCAATTTCACTTAATACATATATGTTGCTTGAAGTTCTTGCAGTTGTTGCAATAAATTTTCCTGAAACTTATTTTCTTATCTCACACTTTTGTGAATTGAAAGTAACTTTATGACCTTGGTCGCACATTTGACTCACACTTAGAAGATTATGTTTCATATCTTCTTCTAGTAGAACATTTTTTTCCTTGGTATTCTTATTTCCAATTCTGACTGTGCCTTTTCCAATGATTTTAGTTGAATCATCATTTCCAAAGGAGACTGATTCATCTCTTTCCTTTATTAATGTAAGAAACCTGTATTTATCATCCTTCATGTGTTTTGAAGAGCCACTGTCAACATACCAACCAAATTTCTTCTGCTTAGCTTGTAGAGAGATTGTGCATTCTTCCTTGCTATATTGATTCTACTTTCTTATCCATGTTCTCTTCTGAGGTTCCTCTCTATGACTGTTGTTGTTATGGTGTGGTTCTCTAGGATGAACTGTCATTCTACAATCTTTAGCCATGTGTCCAAAGTTGTTACACTTGTAGCATTCCACTTCAGTGGTTAATGATTCAAACCTGTTGTAACTTCTTCTCTGTGTTTCACTGGGCCTTCTTAGATAACCCTTTTGGGTGTGAATTTCAAAGTTGTTTATGTTCCTGTTGTTAGCTTTGCAATTCATAACCTTATGTCCAAAATTATTACATGCATAACATAAACCAAAAAAGATAGTTTGATACCTGGGAGTTGGAGATCTTCTGAAAGGATTTTCTCTTATGAATCCCTCTTCTTCATGAGGCCTATATGTCGGTCATTGATTCTGAGGTCTGAATCTTGTCAGTGGAGGATTGTCCCTGTAATCTTCTTTGTAGGTCTTCATATCCCCTTTGATTATTTCTTCGTAGCTTTTTGGATATGTTTCTTGTTCTATTGTTTTGGAGCTTGATCCCTTTTCTGTCTGATTTTATCCAAGTCTGGACTTGTCATGATGAGGCTTTTGACTGTTGATAATGTTATCCAAAACTTTTGAGTTGTTCTGCATATTTTTCTCTTGAAGATCCTTTCTTAATGTGACAATATCTTCTTCCAAATTTCCAATGATCCTGTCTCTTTCTTCTCGGTGTTCTTTGAGTACTTCTTCAATTCTTTTATCTTCTTCTATTTGAACCTTCAAATTTGTTATCATTTGTTCTAGTTCCTGACTGTCTTCTTTCTTGTCTAGTTCCACTTATAGCTTCTTGTTTTTCTTCTTTTGTCTTCTTATAACTTCTATGGCACACAACAATTCTTCTTGGTAGTCAACTTCCGCCTCTTCATATTCTTCTTTGGTCTCTTCTTTATCAGAGTCTTCTACTTCCATGAATAGAAATATTTCTATTTCACTGTCACTGACTTCATCTTCATCTGATGAGGAGATGTCTTGTTTGTTGCATAGGCTTTTCTTGAAATCTTTTTTTGTGGTTCTTTTTCCTTTATATGTTTGTTTTCTATTTGAGTAATCTTCATCATTCCTCTTATTTTTCTTATGAGGACATTTGTTAGCGAAATCACTAATACTATCATAATTAAAACAAATTAATGGAAACTTACATTTGTATCTGTCATTGGCTCCTTTGTTCAATATTTTGACAAAGTTGGCCATTTCTTCATCATCTTTTGAGATGTCACTGCTGTTGCTATGTTATTTTTCCTTTTTCTTTCCATTTTGTTTTGACCTTTTGGATGCTTTGAAAGTTTCTTCTTTTATATCCATATTTTCTTGTTCAGTTCTCATTTCATATGCTGTGAATATTCCATGTAGTTCGTCCATGCTTATTGAGTCTAGATATGCTCTTTCTTCTAGTGTTGATATCTTAGGATGAGATCTTAGTACCTTTTGAACAATTATAGACTCTTTAATTTCTTCTCCCAATCCTATGATTGCATTTACTGTTTCACCGACTCGTAAGAAGTAAGCTGGAATATTCTCTTCTTCCTTCATCTTTAGTTGTTAGAACTGACCTTTGTAAGTTTGAAGCTTTGCTGCTTTGAATTTGAATCTCCTTCATAAATATTTTTAAGCTTGTCCCAAATCTCTTTAGCAGATTTACAATGTATAAATTTGGTGTATATTGATTCACAAAGACCATTTAGAAGTGAATTTGTGGCTTTAGAATTATTTTGCTCGAGTTTATTTCTCTTTCATTTGTCGGTAGAACTGCTGGTTCTTTGTATCCATCTACAATAGATTGCCAAATTTCAAATCCATGTGCATGTATATATGTTTTCATCCTTCTGCTCCAAAATGCATACTTCTGTCCATCAAAATGTGGTATTCCATTTTTATACATGTTGTTTCTCTCCATGATCTATGTTTCAATGGTTAAACTGATTTATGAAGGAACCTTCTATGATACCAATTTTTGGATTACTAAGAGGGGGGGTGAATCAATAATAGAGAAATTTAATCCTTTTTAACCATAAAACGCAAGTGTTATATCAATGTAGCATTATCATCCAATAATTTCAGAGTAAATAAATAATGAACAAATGAGAAATCATACACATACATAGTACACCAGTGTTTTTACGTGGAAATCTAAAGTGGGAGAAAACCACAAAATGATTTTTCTTATATGTCTTGAAGAATTACATTCATTGGAAGCACCAACTTCCTTTGTTTTCCGGATGCAACTGGAAGGAGGCTCCAATCCCCTAGTTTCTCAGGCTACAACTTGAAGGAAGCTCCAACTCCCCAATTCTCTGGCTACAACCAGAAGGAGGCTACAACCCCCTATGTTCTCCAGATACAACCAAAAGGTGGTTACAACCACCTATCCTTGCCCCATCCAACCGCCATGACATATAAGTAGAATGTTGGAACCACTGTCACACTATCACTGTGATATATACTTCTATAAACCTACACCAATCAACCTACACCAAACAACCTCTACCAATAACCTGAACCATGCATCAACCATGAATCAACCTGTACCATAAACAAGTGCATCAACCATGCAACAACCTATACCAAACAACCTATAATCAACATGTACCATAAACAAGTGCATCAACCATGCACCAACCTGTACCATGAACAAGTGCATCAACCATGCACCAAACCTGTATGAATAACTTGTCACAACAACCTGTTCAAGTAACCCATCAAAACAAATTGTCTCATCAATTTCATCATCCAAATATGATTTGTAACTCTTTGATAAACCTGGTGTATATGATCACATACCTACAAACCTTCCTTAACTTTAACAATAAGAGACTAGCATTTTCATCAAACATTACTTTAGTCTCACATGACTAGTTTTGGATTAGTCAATAACCCTAACTTGAAATAATCATAACCACATACCTATAATGAATAAAGATCTGAAAATAGTACACAATGTTCTTTAGTTTTTTTTATGAAATTCCTCTAGGTGTCACTACTTGGAACCTCTTATAAAATGAGTTATAGCAAAAATGACATACCTTGTTGAATTCTGGCTTATTCTAGAGAGTGAACTTGTAGAGCATGCCCCACACCAAATATTTGTTGTATGGATTTGAAAATTGTACAAAGAATACTATAGACTGTACTATAATCAACACGTTTAGTCTTATTGAATTATTATTTGTTATGAATAAGTTATGATGTTTTTACCTGAAACACCTATTTTAGACTAGTTTTGAGACTAGCCACAAACCCTATTTCCACGGAGTGTAACTCCAAAAATACAATGACCCACAAGCTGAAATTGGTACCAAATCTACTTGGATATGTTTCCTCAATGGAATCCCAATTTCACGATCTGAATCATTCTAGAAAAAAAATTATTGCAAAAATGGTGAGATGACCTGTAAATAAAATACCTTAGAAAGAATCATCAAAGGAATTTATCCTCCCTTGAATTTCAATGTTCTTTACTTCACCTTCCCTCTAAAATTCAGCTTAGATATCCTTTGGTTACCTAAGTCACCTGTAGATATTCAATATTCTCAAGTGTGATTAAAATGAGAGAGCCTTGCATGTTATTTATACTTTCATGTAGCTTCCTCAAGGGGTTACCTTTTAACCATCTTAACCCAGTTTCCTTATTTTAGGGTTAACCCACTTCTAAGCACTTGTCAACTTAGTAATTTATCCATTAACTTTATTATTTAAATAGTTTATTTTGTATTCAATTTGACTTATTGTACACTCATCACTTCACTTTATTATTTACCTTCTAAAATCTCTTAAACCACTTTGATTACTTTGACCTTTTGGGGCTACTAGATGACTCATTAGGGTTCTCCAACTTCACATGGCCATAAATATCTAACCATGAGGAGTTATGTGACGTTCGACATACCACCGGAAATGGAATGACATGTACTATCCATCTAAAATAGTCTTACCTACAAATATATTAAAACTCATACCATTATCCATAAAAAAAACTTGGGTCCATTACCCAAACCTGGGTTGTCCAACTTCACATGGCCATAACTCTCTAACTGTGAGGAGTTATGTGATGTTCCACATACCACCAAAATTTGCTACCGGAATTTCTCCAAGGTTTTACATCAATCACTGAGGGTTGACATCAATCTACAATATCACTCTCCAATGGTTGACATCAATGACAACCAACAATCCATACCAATTTTCCATCAACCTAAGACAACTGTCTGATAGTTAGGGAATGCCGACTCGAATATATGCAATGAAATTCCTTTTATTGAATTCAACTTGAATACAAATTGACTCTAATAAACTCAAGTTGAGTCAATAAAAATTGACTCTAATGTTCTTCATCAAGTTGACCTGACCATGTTATGGCACTAGAGGATGGGACATATTCGAGAAAAAGGACTTTGAGCTATGCACAACAAAGATATGGTCAAATTTTTTCTTGATTTTAATTTTGAAGTCAATTTTTGTGAGAATTTCATATATGAAAAAACAAATTAGGTTAGATCCCCATCTGAAGCTACAAGGGAAAAAGGGATTTTGGAATTGATACACAGTGCCATGTTTGGGCCTATACTAGTCTCTTCACCTTGGAGGATCTTTGTATTGTGTTTCCTTCATAGGCGATTTTCCAGGAAAACATGAATATATTTCATGAGGAAGGAATCAAATGTTTTCTAGAAATTCAAAGAGTTTAAATATCTTGCGGAAAGCCATACATATAAGAAGATCAAGGTGCTAAGAATTGACAATGGAGGTGATTTTTGTGGAAAGGATTTTGAGTATTTCTGCAAGTAGTGTGGCATAGCATGATAAAATACCACACCATATACCCCACAACAAAATGGAGTTTCTTAAAAATGAACATGATGTTGATGGATAAGTCAAGGAGCATGCTCAGTGGTGCTAGGCTCACACAAGAATTTTAGGTAGAGGCAGTCAACATTGCAAAGCATTTGGAAAATATGTATCCTTTATTAGTGTTAGTCGACTTGAATCCACATGAGGTATGGTTTGGTAATAAGCCTTTTCTTTCACATCTCAGATTCTTTGGCTATGATGAATTTGTGCATGTTCCCAAGGAAAAGAGGAACATGTTGGACATTAAGGAAGTCAAGTGTATTTTCATCGGCTACAAGGATGGAATGAAAGGATATAAACTATGGGATCCACTATTGAGAAAATAGTGTATAGTCAATATGTGGTATTTAGGGAAGTCAGAGGAATTTCTAAGTCAAAAGTGGTTCAAATAGAGAAATAACTACACAAGTCGGTGTTTGAATTGAGGAATGAAGAACATGATTTAGATGAATCAAGTAAATTAGATGAAGAGGTGGAACAATTGACTCATTTTGTAAGGAGGTATGAACGAGTAAGGAAACCATATGAAAGGTATAGTCCATCTGATTTCTATTTTTCATTTGTGTTATCTACCATTGACGAGGATCCCAAATCAGCCAAGGAGGAAATCTACTCGACAAAGGGTAAACTTTGGAAGGAAGCCATGGTCGAAGAAATGGAATCCTTGCACAAGAATGAGACATAGGATTTGGTCAAACTACCTAATGGAAGGAAACTCATTAGCAGAAAGTGGGTGTTCAAGAAAAAATTGAATGCAACAGGTCAAGTCAAGAAGTTCAAATATCGACTGGTAGAAACAGGGTATTCCCAAGTTGAGGGAGTCAAAGTCAATGATATTTTATGTCTTGTTTCAAAATGAACTTCCATTAGAGTACTGATGTCTTTGGCTACAACATTTGATCTTGAAATAGAGAAAATGGATGTGAAGACAATGTTCCTACATGGGGACCTAGAAGAAGAAATCTACATGAAACAACTTGAAGGATTTTTAGTAAAGAGAAAGAAAGAGATGGTGTGCAAATAAAAAATATCCCTTTATGGTATAAATAAATCACCAAGAATGTGGTATTAAAAGTTTGACACTTACATCCTTAGTTTGGGGTTTGTGAGAAGCAAGGTTGATCACTGTGTATATTCCAAGGAAGAAGGTGGTCATTTCATATATGTACCTTTGTATGTCAATGACATGTTACTGGTTGGAAACATCATGGATGCTATAAAGGAGGTGAAGACTCATTTTTCCTCCAAATTCAACATGAAGGATCTCTATGCAATGAAATTCATTCTGGTAATGGATATCAAGAGAGATCAGATAGTTAGAAAGCTTTGGTTAAATTAGAGAAATTACATTGAAACAGTCTTAAAGCATTTCAACATGTAGAATTGTAAATTGCTCAAGCTACCAATTCCAGTGGGAGAAAAACTAATTGTTGAACAGTTTCCAAAGACACAGAAAGAAATAGAGGAAATGGATCATGTTACCTATACTAATGTCATTAGTAGTATGATGCATGTGATGGTCTACACTTGACCAGACATTGCTCATGTAGTGGGAGTATTGAGAAGATACATGTTGACACTTGGGAAAGAGAACTGGTCTGTTTTCAAGAGAGTGTTCAGGTACTCATGTGGCATAATGCATTGACTATGTTCAGGGATTGGGTTTGAGTAGAGAAATATGAAGATAAATCACAACAGTCAAATTGCAATATTTCTATCAAATAATCCATCTTACCATTCCAGGACAAATCATATTGATGTACAATACCATTTCTTGAGAGACATGGTGGAAAGTAAGAAGGTGTTGTTAGAGAAAGTAGACACTTTGGAAAACACAATAGACCCTTTAACCAAGTTTGTGAGTGATGTGAAGTTCTCTGTGTGTTGAGAAGAAATGGGAATTGCTACCCTAGGTTAGTGAATATAAGTTCAGGTTCTCCTATACTAGAAATGAATAAAACAAGTGGGAGAATGGTGGGTTGTTATATTCTTTGCAGTGAAATAACTATCATTTGACTAGCCAGTCGAGGTGGATCGACTGAAAATTCAAGTCAAGTTGATGATCAAGTCAAAGGTTGAGGTGGTTGACCAGGAAGGTCAAAAGGTCAACCGGTAGGAGGTAGATAATAGGTCGAGTGGTATCCGACTAGAGACTGACTAGGTAGTTAAATGGTAACTGACTATAGCATAATCCTGATATTTGTGGGATAGCATCCAATCATATGCATGGATCCGTAACCATTTTTGGATTCCATGATTTAGGTTTTTTCATGTTGTGAATACTATAAATAAGGTATTTTGTAATACTATAAAAGATAATCTTTGGAAGAATCATGAAGGTCATCTAGATGCAATTCGAATTGGCTGCATTTTTGTTCTTGTGTAAAGAAAGAGAGTAGGATGAGGATTGTGTCTTAGGTGTAGAACAAGGTTAGTCCTGTAACTATTTATTATATGAATGAATAAGACAACAAGAGAGAAAAATGCTTAAGGAATATTGGTTTTCCTGGTTAAGGGTTTCTAGGGTAAAATATATGTGTATTGTGTGTGTTTGTCATTTATTTTATTCTTAAATATATATTATCTTTCCTGGTTGGTTTAGTGTGAGGATTATTTTCTCTATAGTTGAACCCCCCTCCCAATACATATTTCCAATGATAACAACCCATATTTTTACTAGATACCCATTTTTATATCCTTGGTGTTTATAACCCCCCCCCCCCCATACTATGCATCACCCCAATCCCCCCCGATCTAGATGGATGCCAGTGGCCTCCCACCTATTCCAACTGGCTCATTTTGGCAATTTTCTAGTTTGATAGTTTTTTCCTAGTTTTTGGGTCCTTGACTTCCAGGCTCGTTTTGAGGCCCTAAAAAATGTTTTTAGGGCTCGCCACAGTCAATCTATAGATGTAGTTAGATTTTGATGACAACATGTGTAGTACTCAGATAGACCTTTACAATGGGCTATCATGCGCCTAAAACATAGATCATATGAAAAAGTTACAACCATGGGAAGTTGATGTACTAACTTACCCAAACAAGGCCCACATGAATTTTGGCGCTTCATCTCCTAGGGTTAGGGTTTTGGATGTCTAGAGTTTTTGACATTCCTAATTATTGTAAAAAGGCCTTCAGAGCCTCATTGTAATGATATTCTTGAAAATGAGCGCAACCATCACATCTCATCTCAGAGATAAGCCGTCACCATTCTAGCAAGCTTGTTTTCCACTGCATTTTACAGTTTAAACTTATTTCCTTATTGAATATAAACCAAATTTACTGTATATCTGTTATTCTGTGTTAAGCATATTTTAATTATAATCTATATTCATTCTGTTCTTCTCATAAAATCCATATCAGTGGCATCAGAGCGGTCTACTCCTTGTCGTTCTTAATGCATGTCCCCAACGAGGTCAGGGTACAAAGAATTGGGTCTCGATCTTGTTTCTCTTGAGAACAAAATCTCTCGCACGCGTAAGTGACCTCTCATGGAGGGATAAAAGAAAGACAATGGGACATGATATCCCTTCAAAATTTTGATCGAGGAAACCCTTACACAACAGAGGAATGAGATGATGCATAGTTTTGCGCAAATCCTTTGGTGGCTACCAATAGGTGACCCATCTTCCTCAGACAGAGGCACCAACCCCTTAAAGGTACAAATCAACTTCGATATTCCTATATTTGAAGTTCATATAGACACAGATGTTGTAGAAAAATGGTTGAATTTTCTAGAAGTGTATTTCTCTGTCCATAACTTCTCGAATAGAGAAAATATTACTTTTGCACTCCTCAAAGTCATTCCCCATGTCAAAGATTGGTGGGAAAATTTCTGTGAGTAAAATGAAATAGAGGAACCCTCATTATTTGCAATCGAGGTTAGCTAGGATTCCTTTAGGGATGTTATTAAGGAACAATACTACCCTGTTGGAAGTTATGATGACCTGTACACAAAATGGACCACACTGCAGTAGGAAAGAGACCAAGCAGTGCCCGAGT
The DNA here is from genome assembly GCA_009831015.1 of Picea engelmannii. Taxonomy (NCBI): domain Eukaryota; kingdom Viridiplantae; phylum Streptophyta; class Pinopsida; order Pinales; family Pinaceae; genus Picea; species Picea engelmannii. Next base: position 1,429,859 of record ML776801.1, read on the forward strand.
TCACAAATATCTTCCATACCTTGCACACCAAGATGGGTATCAAATATTATGAGTGACATATGGTGTCTATGAAGTATCACAGTGGATACATAGATACATTATCTATGAAGTATGCAGACCACTGCGATACTTAATAGATACATCCAGGCCGAAATGGAGTTTTTGGACATCTCACCCTTGTGCGCGGCTTACCAATATGCCATCAAAATTGAGAAGAATATCAAACAAAAGATGTGACAATTTGGACTTGGGAAACCCTCACAACAAAAACCAAGAAAGGGTGGCCCCAACTTGTAGAACAAAGGATAGAGAAAATATGGACAACCTTAGGACAACCAGTCCAAGCCACAAGCAAATAAAGATACTGTGAAGTGGTGCGACTTCCATAAGAGCCCCATGCATAGAACTGCTGATTGTTACTCAAAGAACTTGTTGGTGGCTGAGGTGAAAGCCTCTAAATCAAATGAGGGTTCTGACTCCAAGTCAGAAACAGAAAGGGGGAGACAAATCATTGACGCAAAACCAAGTGCTACTGTTTCTACCAACAAGCTCCATCTTGGTGAACTAGATGAGACAGAGGAAGGACAACACCTTTTTCATTCACAAATGTGGGTGAAGGGTACCCCACTACACTTCATCGTTGATAGCAGTATCCAGAAGAACCTCATCTCAGAAGAGGTTTTCAAGTGACTCGCCCTGCCGAAAACACCGCACCCATAACCCTACACCATCGGATGGCTCCGCCAAGGAAGCGACATCTGCATCAGCCAACAATGTCACCTGTCATACAAAATCAATCCATTCAAAGACGAGGTATTGTGTGATGTTTCCCCTCTCGAAGTTTGTAATTTTCTTTTGGGCCAACCATATTTATGAAAATGTCATGATGTATATGAGTCTAGGCCTTGTAATGTTATTATTACTTTGAACATGAAATTGTACAGGATACCTGAGGCAGTCCCACATAGTGATATTTCCTTGATCTTTTCCAAGCAATGCAGGAAGGTCATCTCTCAGACAGGGAAGTTTGTATTCTTTGTGATTCGCTCTTAGAATGAGCAAAAGATCGCAACCACATCAAGGGTCTCCGCTACTGACCTCTCCAAATAGTAGAAGCAAGTGGATAAGGTTGGGGAAGAATACTCGAATATATTATCCTCACCTATCGGGGTACCTATACACTATCAAGTCAAGCACCCCATTGATCTAACCCCCGATGCACCGTTTCCCAATGGGCCAATCTACTGTCACTCTCTGTTAGAGAATGAGGAGATCAAGTGGCAGATCCAATAACTGCTCCACAAGGGGCACATATGTCCCATATCATCACCTTGTGGGAGCCCAATTGTGTTGGTACAAAAGAAAGATGGAACCTAGTGACTATGCATTGATTACCGTTCCTTGAATAAAATCACAATCAGAAACCGATACCAGATTCCCCGAATCGACGACCTCCTTGATCATCTCATGAGGGAAAAGTACTTCAGTAAGATTGATCTGAAGTATGGATACCACCAGGTCCTGATAGAATAGACATATGTATGGAAGACTTCCTTCAAGTCAAAGGAAGGTATTTTTGAATGGTTAGTCATGCTCTTTGGTTTGAAAAATTCTCCAACCACTTTCATGAGGATGATGGACGATATCCTGCAACCATTCACTAATAATTTTGTAGTGGTGCATGTGGATGACATCCTCATTTACAACAAGACTTGGGTAGAACACTTGTAGCATATTCAAGAGGTTCTGCACACCCTGTGGAAGCACAAGCCATATGCCAACTTTGAAAAATTCTCCTTTGGCATGGACAAGGTCCATTTCCTGGGATACATCATTGATCAACATGGTGTACATGTGGATCCAACCAAGATCCAAGTCATTCATGACTGGCTAGCCCCAACCACACTCACTGAGCTTCAAAGCTTCTTGGGCCTTGCCAATTTCTATCCTATGTTCGTGTTGAGATTCTCCCATATTGTATGGGCCCTTAGCCAAGTAACCAAGGGTGGTTGTAAGGATACATTTGTGTGGGGTCGGTTCCAAAAACAACCATTCGATGATTTCAAGCATCGCTTGTGCTCGTCCCCAATACTTTCATTACCGAACCCGCATCATCCCTTTGATATCAAGACAAATGCTTCAGACTATGCTGTGGGCACTGTTCTCACTTAGCATAGCCACACCATGGCCTATTATAGTGAGACATTATCAAATGTTGCCCGTAAGTACCCTACTTACGACAAATAAATGTACTCCATTTTGTAAGCCTGCTGCCAGTGGAGACATTATATTATTGGGAAGGAGACAGTCATCCACACTGATCATAAGCCATTGTAGTTCATCTAGACACAACGAAAATTGCAGAATGACCACCATCAGAAGTGGTCCACATACTTGCAGCAATTCTATTTCAACATCAAGTATAAAACAAGAAGCACCAACTGCGTCGTTGATTGCCCCAACAGACCACCAATCACGACACTCATCACGGTGCTATACTATTATGGCCACGATACCTCTAGATGGCCCGAACTCTATGAGACAGAACCGAACTTCACCACCACCTACCAAATGTTGGGCGGAAACGCAGTTGTCGCTAATTTCCATATTCAGGATGGGATATTGTGTCATATGGGCCATATCTTTGTTTCATCAAGAAAGTGAGTGAAGATGATATGGGAAGCCCACTATAGTTAGGTGGCAGGACACTTCAACATCGAAAATATAGTGACAATGCTGCAGAAACATTTCTACTGGCCGAAACTTCGACATGAGGTGAACAAGTATATCAGGTCCTGCACTACCTATGCTATTTCCAAACCGACCACTAAGAAATAGGGCCTGTACACCCCTCTGCCTACTCATGACAGGCCATGCGAATCCATATCAATAGACTACATGTTGAGCCTCCCATCCACCAAGCGAGGAAATGACTGTGTGTTTGTGGTTGTTGATTGCTTTTATAAGATGGAGATTCTGACTGTCTGCAAGAAGAGCATCACAAAAGAGTCCACTTCCAAGATATTTTTTGAACGAGTCTGGGTACATTTTGAAATCCCACAAAACATTGTCTCAGATTGGGATAGTCGATTTCTCAACACATTTTGGTTGAGCCTATGATCACTGTTGGACACCAAGCTCACCAAATCCATGACCTTCCACCCCCAGACAGATGGCCAAACCGAGGTCGTAAATAAAATGATCGTTCATATCCTACGCATGTATAAATCTAAGAGCCATTGCACATGGGATGAGATTCTTCCCTATGTTCATTATAACTACAATCGATCCCTGCATAGCTCAACTGACTACAACCGCTTTCAGGTGGGGTTGGGATTCCAACCATTGGGTCCCATAGATGTTTCACTACCCCTTGCAGTCACCTCGACCGACTCCTCTCCTGCTCCAACTGAAGATGACAAAGCCACTCAGTTCATTGAGCAGATCCAACACATCTTCCAATAGGTTCAGGATATCCTACAGAAGTCTAATGACAAGTGCAAACAGTGCCATGATCAACACCGGATGCCACATAAGTTTCAGATGGGCTACAAAGTTTGGTTTCACTTGCAGAAAAAACGCCTTACATGACCCCATCAAAAGCTTCTCCCACTCCATTATGGTCTGTACACCATCATCAAGGTTGTGGGTGATAATGATTTTCAGCTCAACATTCCTCCTTTCCTTGGCCTGCACCCAATGTTCAATGTGGGTCTCATTCGACCTTATTTCCCACCATTATTGGACACCTCAGAGATAACATAACAGATGACACCAATAGAGATCAACCTCGACTACATACAACATGCATCCAATGATCATATTATGGAAAAATAGGTCAAGGGAACTCACCAACAAAGGATCCAGCTTTATCGAGTTGTCAAAGCAAGGCAGCTCCTACACCAAGTCAAGTGGCTCGCCCGGGACCAAATTCAAAAAAAAATTCCTCATCTGATGGGGGAACTCAACGCAATGGAAACCATTTCTTCCTAATGGGGGAGGATTGATCCATATGGATTTCGGTGGCCTCCCACCTATTCCAACTGGTTCATTTTGGCATTTTTTTCCTAGTTTTCGGTTTCATGACTTCGAGGGTCGTTTTGAGGCCATAAACAATGTTTTTAGGGCTCTCCACAATCGAATTGTAGGCAGATTCGAAGTATAACAACAACATGTGTAGTCCTCGGATAGAGCTTTCCAACAGTCTACCGTGTGCCTAAAACAAAGATCGTATGCAAAAGTTATGACCTCGAGAAGTTGATGTACTGACTTACCCAAATAGGGCCCACATGACCTTTTTCACTTCATCTCCTAGGGTTAGGTTTTTGGATGTCTAGGGTTTTTGACATTCCTGATTATTGTAAAAATGCCTTCAGAGCCTCATTGCAATGATATTCTTGCGAATGAGCACAATCGTTGCATCTCTTCTCAGAGATAAGCTGCCACCATTCTAGCAAGCTTGTTTTCTGCTACATTTTACAGTTTCAACTTATTTCCTTATTGAATAGAAACTAGTTTTACCGTATCTCTGTTATTCTGTGTTAAGAATACTTTAATAATAATATGTATTCATTTCATTCTTCTCATAAAATTCGGATCAGCCCCCCCCCCCTCCCACAATACCTACAATATATTGACTCTATTTTTCACAATTTTAAAACCCCCTTTATGAATGAACATGATAATATATTGGTCAACAACGTGAAGCCCTCATAGAACTGGATAATTTGGGGGTATGACTATTATTTCATAGCCTCAATTTCCTTAGTAGGGATCCAAGTCTCTCTTAGTATAAATATGCTCATTTGTAGCTTTGTTAGGGTAGACAATCATAGGTTTGAGTTTGTTTATAGGCAGGCCTGAAAGAGCTACTGACTAGAGTTTTTAATTCTAAATATTTTTGATGAAATAAAAATACTATCATTCTTTTGAGTTAACTCAAGCCATATATAAGCGATTTACTAGTCCTCTTCAAGAAGGGCTTGCTTGGAGAGACTACTAGTGAGCACACCTTCATATTGTTTGTGCATTACATATGTATTTTATGGTGTGACTGTTTCTATTTTTCTATAGATAGCACATTTTGTTATCTTTTTAATGTGATTTATTCCTTTTCCAACATGTCATAAATCTATGAATAGCAGGGGATCTATTGTGTGATTCAATGCACTATATATTCTAGCATTGAATTTGCCTTTCAGTTTCCATTTCCTTTTTGTAGCATTGAGAATTCAAATTTTACTTCAGTTTCAACAATGATGTTTAATTTTGAAGGAGATAACGAGTTATGTAGCATCAATCAGTAATCCTTAAGACATTCCATGTCTGGAAGACTCATGCTACAAAGTTCTGGTTCTCTGTTGTAGATAACTACATATTAATTATATATTTTTATTTTCTAAAAAGAAAAAAACACAAAATTCTTTCAGCATCTCATTTCTCCACTTGATGTTTGAATTTTTTTTTCATAATGCTTCACAAGTTTACAATTCTCCTAGTTGATAATATATTTGTGATTATTAAAGATTCAATAGCCTTTATTTCTACAATATTTGAACTCACCAACAAGTATGCATGTAATGAGAGCATCGATGTGGGACAATTGCACTAGAACAATAATGGATGACTTGACCTAAATTCCCTACACCTAGTGATCTAACATCATAATATAATGTCTCTTGATGAGAAGCTACCATAAACATTCCATGTTGAATTAGACTGTGTATTAGGGATGATATCACAATACTAGTGGCCTAAATCCTATCTCCAAGATAATGTAAATTTTTATTTTTATTTTTTGTTTTTTGGGGAGGATTAGGTAATAACGTAGAAGTGGGTGGCCCTATCAATGGGTTACACTTGGAATTTACTCGATCCTAAACAGAGCTAAGACCAAGCCCTTGGAATTCTCTAATGATTGACATGGAGACCCAAAATAAAATCATCCCATAATTTTCAAAGAAAATGCAAGGAATCTCCCTGTTGTTCCAGGGAGGTTGATCAAATACCATAAACCATTGATCCATCCAATTGTCTCTCCAATATGGAAATGTGCAACAGTCCATGCAAAGACACCTCTTTCTCGGATCAGGTGGTTGATTGTTTCTAGGGCCAATGAACAATTGAACTGTAGTTCTCTTTGCTTATATTCATTTTTTTTGACCCATTCCTTACTAATGCTAGTTGAGTAGTACTCTCTCAACCTAGCACTATATTCAGATATATCAGATAACTAGCCAGGAGGATCATCAATGGAAGCAACAATGGTGTTAAGTGAACTAGCCAATGAAACATTAGATGACTCTCTTGTGTTCCTACTCTCCCCAATTAAGTTTTAAAGTTCATTTAGACCTTAATTAATTTCATTGTATGGGTCTTGTCGGTATTTAGGGTTTGATTTTTTCATCACGATTTTTCTCCATGGTGATAGAATACCAACTGCAATTAAAAAATAACAATTTTTTCTTAAAAAATATGTAAATTTCTCATTTTTTTTTTGGTATCTAGGGGAATCGGTAACTACGACGGTATCTGGATAATGCGTGACACGGGGTCGAATCCTTGCCGACTGCCTTATAACCCCTAGGGAGAACCACACTGCCCACAAGCCTGGCCTCCAGATAAGACGAGGTTTGAACTCGTGACCTGCTTAGCAGCACGAATGCCTTAACAGTACATCTGTTGGCCACTAGACCGCACCCCTGCGGACGTAAATTTCTCAAATTTAGAAATGATAAAAACAACATTTAAAATCAAATATATATATGGACATCAGAGCTTCTGTTTGCAAGATGTTGAGTGCCAATGATGTTGATGTTTGGGCCCTACTTTTCCTCACCGATTTTGGGCCTAGATGATGAAGCATGTTCATGTTGTTGGAGAAAAAATCGCCTTAAATTAATGGATTAATGAAAAAAATGAAGAAAAAAGAATTGTGATTTTTTTGTTTATGTTTTTTACATATAGAAATGCACATACACGAAAAAGACTACACATATTTTTGATGCGTACACATTGTTTTTAATAAAAAATAGACATGAAATCTTATAATCCACTATAGAGTAACTTGTATGAAGCTTCGATTTGAGGCTATTTAAATAAAAACACATGCATGATTTGAAAGGCATATGCATTCCTAACCAAATAATGATCACATATTCCTGTTACAATTAAAAAAAAACCATCTTTATGCACCCATTCACATATGCATGTCATCGGTTCCTCTCCCCACATATAGTGCAACAATATTGGAAGAATGGGGTTCAATGTATGAGAGGAGGAACACCTAAAGAGCCCACTTAAATCTTTTAAATAAATATAAACACATATACACACATTTTGATGATAATGAAAAAAGCGATAAATGATCGGAGAGAGAGGGGTCACTAAATCTTTATGAAGTGTCATTGTGATTTATTGGAAAAAATAATTCTTAGAGGAAAAGTATGGAAATAGGGGTTTGATCAAAGAAGAAATAATAATGAAAGAGAATCCTACTAGGAGATAGAAGCTAATACTTGGAGATAAAAGCTAAGAGTGAAGAAAAAAACTTAGGAAAAAGGAAACAAGAAACTAAAAACATGAGGTAATATGATAAAAACAAAATTATGTGTACTACTATGACTTAAATCAACCGGATTTTAATATAATAGTTCAATGTGATTTCTTTAAGAGTAATTTGATTTAAATGTTTAAGTGTGGGTTTTTTCCAAATTAAAAAATTAAATGTATGTTGTATAGGGGTTTTATGATATTTTTGTATATATAGAATTAGATTTTTTTTTTTTTTTT
>ML776801.1:1438427-1479535 GCA_009831015.1 Picea engelmannii
AGCTGAAGGCAAAAAAACCCCTGCCTACTGCATATAGAGTAACATTTCCCTGTATCAGTGTCTTCCAACGATCTTCCATCCATGCCTCCACTGATTTGGGGCTTGGCCATAACCCCGTGAACTTTCCTATGAGGGCATTTTCTATTAGAAGGAGGGCAAGCTTGCACGGGCCCTCTGGATCTAGCTCCAGAGAGGGGATCTCCTCCATCTTCTTAACAAACTTAGACTTGATAGAAGGCTTGGATTTAGGTCCCACTGAGCGGACTAACTTTTTGAAGGCTTCCATAGGGTCTTTTTCCATCTCGGCGTCCACTAGCAAGCAACTTTGTATTCAGAAAACGCGCCCTTGCACTTTGATCCGCGGCCCTGGATACCTTGGTCGCTGCTAGCCGCGTCCCTGCAATCAAACCCACGGCCTCCTGCTAGCTGAGGCTAAAACCGCTTCTCTTGCGTGCTCGCTCAGGCATGACGCTTCTCCAAATCGCGTGCACGCTCAGGCAGGACGTTGAAACGCTGTCCTGGACCAGACTGCTACTCCAAAGCACATGCAAACACAGACGAATCGTTGGGAGCCGAACCCTGGGTGCACGGCTGCTGCAAATCGCGTCCCTACACTCGAATACAGAGCGAGGCGGCTAGGGTTTGGACCCTAGCCGCGATGTCTCGTCTCGCTTCATCTTCCGGTAATAGTAATTTTTTTTTTTTAATAATTGATTTTAAGTGAATTATAATTAATTTTAAAGTGGAATTAAGATTTTTTTTAATCAATTTTTTTAAACATATTTTAATTAATTTTAAAATAATTTATTTTTGTAAAAAAGTGATTTCTAATGTATTTTCCTTATCTAAAAAAATGATTTCAACTTTTATATGGAGTGATCATATGGTTTTATATTTGGGCATCTACTTGGATAAATAACACTTTCAGAATCATTATTATTATAAATAACACTTTCACATGTGAGATATATAGATAACAAACACTAATTGTTTGTCATGTTGTTCACGTACATGGTTCGAATTGGGAGGAGACATGATAGAGCTTTGGAGTCTACCCCAAACACAAACAACATGTTTCCAACTTTGCTCCGACAAAATCCTTTTGGACACTTGTACTACCCCATGCTCCATTATATCATTATTTGTTTTGGAATATCCATTTCAAACCAGTGTTGAGACCCATGAAACATAGTGTTACATATTTTTCTCATAAGTGTCTTTCAACAAAATAACTTATAAAAAAATATCATATATTGGAAAATATAAAATTGTTTGCATAGTTGCATATAAGTGTTGTTATATATATATATATAACAACACTTATATGCAACTATGCAAACAATTTTATATTTTCCTCATAAGTGTCTTTCAACAAAATAACTTATAAAAAATATCATATATTTTGATAGCAAATAATGGTATTAGGTTATAAAATTTATTTATAAAGAAAAATTAATACAAAAAATTTAAATGCCATTTATATATGAAAAAAATAGCATATGAGTTGTTGGCACTTTAATAAGATATTTTTTTAGGAAGGTGGAAAAACCTATTATAATTTGGTTGTGTAAGAATAACCATTACTAGCTACTATTTGTAAATGTGGGTTGACTCATCATCATCATTCAAGGAAAACCCTGTCACCTAAAATGATCCATTGGTGGTTCACAAAGGGGAATTTTTTCACTAGTGTGAGATGCCTCTAGGTCTTGGACCCTTGAGCTTTTTCCTTACATTTGAGGAAATGAGCTCTTAGCTAATCAAATGAAATTTTACGTCTTACTCCAAGACCAAGGTTGTTTCATCCTATATAGTATATGCAAGAAAACAAGTATCTTGCATTGTCATCACTAAGGCGACAACAATGTGCTCATAGAATTTTTTTCAGGCTAGAGATGTGCTCCAATATCTTTAAATAACACAATGATCTGTTGTTCCATGGGTAAAACTTTAGTTGGGGAAGAATACACATAGGAAATACAAGTGCAATCATGTTGTTGGAAACCCTTGTAAACCATGTTGGTACCCCTTTGAGTGGTATTACATCAAACAACACCTATATACACAATATCACTTCCATATACCTTTGTGTATATCAGAAGTCTCCTAGGTATACTTGAAACCAACCTTAGATCAACCGATTAACCATGTTGTTGTTATATTACACTAAGAACAACACAGGGAGATCACTCTTTAGAACCTGGGTAGTCACTTCATACAACTAAGGACACAATTGAGAGTCTTTAGTTAGTGCCCTGAGATAATGGGCCAAGTACTATTGTTGGACCCTATAACTATATCAGAGAGATATAACACCTAACACTCCTATATCTCCAAGACCTTGAAAACCCTAACTTCTGTAGTCAATTAGCGAAATTCCTATATCTTTGCATCTAGATGGAATTTGAATATTCTATCATTGTAGTAATAATCAACTGAGATTAATACTCCCACAAGAGTAGTACTTAGGGAAAAAAATTGGGTCCCACTAGCACCATTTTTTAGATATTATGATCCTAAATTAATTAGTATAATATTATTTTATTATACTTGTAAATATGTTGAACTTGCACATAATAGATCTAGCTAGGAATTGACATACACAGTTGCAGAGAAAATAGAAGAAAAGAGAAGCAGGAGAGAAAGAATGGAAGAATTCTGATTAGCCAAATGAATAATTGATAATTTACACATGATATACTCTGTATAACTCAACCAATGTCAACTGGAGGAGAATCCAATGCGCCATAGTGGTGGTATAGAGTGATCTGGACACACACCAACAATTATGGGAGTAAACTGCCACCTAGTCTAGTCTCTCAGGCAATTATGGGAGTGAACTGCCACCTAGCTGAGTTAACTAGTCTATCAGTCTTCAATTGACTGACTGAAACCGAGTGAAGTGAGGAGGAGATCATGGAATCATGAGTAATGCACTAGTCTGGTGATGATCCCAAGGACAATGCACAGTAGCTGGCGATGATCCTAATGTTTCATGGTGAAAATACCAATGTAGCATCTAGAATCCACTCAACTGATCAAACTGAAGAGAATATTCTCCATAGAGGAATATTCTTCCTAAAATATAGGAGACTGAATAATGACTAATAAAAATAGGAAAAATAAATCCTAGGTGTGTGTGAAGTAACTCCAACATCCCCCCTAAACATCACTATGGTGAAAATAAAGAATGGGGCCCGACAACGAGGCCATGTTAGGTACCCAAATACAAAATATACACTGAAATAAAGCAAGGAAAGAGGGAAAACCTCATGGGAACCCCCCCTCAAAGTACATTGTATGTAAAAAGAAGAAATGACAGTTGCTAGGAAACTACGTCCTTCACTCCAAGATGACTTCACAAAGAATGGAACTTCTTCTCAATGAAGGTCTTGGTGAAGATGTCTGTAGTTTGTTCTACTGAAGGACAAAACTTTAGGTTGATGATCCATGGAAATTCTGCTTTTATACCATGTAAATGTGTTGAACCTGAACATAATAGATCTAGCTGGGAATTGACATACACAGTTGCAGAGAAAATAGAAGAAAAGAGAAGCAGGAGAGAAAGAATGGAAGAATTCTCATTAACCAAATGAATAATTGATAATTTACACATGATATATTATGTATAACTCAACCAATGTGCATTGGAGGAGAATCCAATGCGCCATAGTGGTGGTCTAGAGTGATCTGGACACATACCAACAATTATGAGAGTAAATTGCCACCTAGTCTAGTCTCTTGGGCAGTTACGAGAGTGAACTTCCACCTAACTGATTCAACTAGTCTATCAGTTTTCAGTTAATTGACTAAAATAGATTGAAGTGAGGAGGAGATCATGGAATCATGAGTAATGTGCTAGTCTGGTGATTATACCAAGGACAATGCGCATTATCTGGTGATGATCCCAGTATTGCATTGTGATAATACCAATGTAGCATATAGACTCCACTCAACTGATCAAACTGAAGTGAAATCTGAAGAGAATATTCTCTCTAGATGAATATTCTTCCTAAAATATAGGAAACTCAATAATGACTAATAAACATAGGAAAAAACTTAGGAAAAATAAATCCTAGGTGTGTGTGAAGTAACTCCAACAACCCCCCTAAACATCACTATGGTGAAAATAAAGAATGGGTCCTTGCAACGAGGCCATGTAGGTACCCAAATACAAAAGATACACTGAAATAAAGTGAGGAAAGAGGGAAAAACTTATGGGACCCCCCCCCCTCAAAGTACAATGTATGTAAAAAGAAGAACTAATAGTTGCTAGGCAACTGTGTCCTTCACTCCAAGACGATTTCGCAGAGAATGGAACTTCTACTCAGTGAAGGTCTTGGTGAAGATATTTGTAGTTTGTTCCACTGAAGGAAAGAACTACAGGTCGATGATCCCCTCATGTACTAAGTATCGTATGTAGTGCATGTAGATCTCGATGTGCTTCATCTGATACCTCTAAACTAGATCTCTACAAAACTTCAGAGTGCTCTGGTTGTCACATCAGTTGACGATCGACTGATGAAACTGAATGTCCAACTCAGTGAGAAAATGTTATATCCACATAGCCTCAATGGTTAGGTTAATTACCCATTTGTACTCTTCATCGGTTGAAGATAGAGAAATAACAACATGCTTCTTGCTCGACCAACAGATAGGCCCAGAACCAAGATTGAGTGAGTAACCATATGTGGACTTGCAATCAATACTATCACCAGCCTAGTCATAATCAATGAACCTGATGAGATCCAATGTATATTATGTTTCATAATGAATCCCAAAGGTGATGATTCCCTATACATATCAAAGGATATGCTTTGCAACCTTCCAATGTAGCTCATGAGGCTCCTACATGAACCTGAAGACTGCACCAACTGCATAGGAGAGGCTTGGTCCAAAGTGTGTGAGATATAACAAGATCCCCACTAGTTTTTTGTACAGTGTGTTTTCAACCAATGGATTTTCCCCACCATCCTCAAGTTTGATTCTTGATAGGAAAGGAGTCAGATTAGACTTGCAGTTTGTCATCTGAAATCTCTCAAGGAGATCTCGTGCACACTTTTCCCGAGACAATTTGATTCCTGATGCATCCTAACTGATCTGGAGTCCAAGGAAGAAGTGGAGTAGACCCATGTCTGTCATCAAGAAACTGTCATGCATAATCCTCTTGATTGCATCAATCGCTGAAGTCGAGCAACCGATGATCAACAGATCATCAACATACAGAACTAGGAGTAGAAGTGAACTAGCCATCTTGAGCATGTAAATATTCAGGCCTGAGTTACAATGAACAAAGTTCTGTGACAGAAGGTAGGAGTCCATCTTGGCATACCATACCCTTGAAGCCTGCTTGAGGCCATAAAGAGATTTCTTCATTTGACATACCAAAGAGGAATCCTACATAAATCTTTGGGGATGCTCCATATAGATATCCTCAAAGACATCGTCGTGAAGAAAAACATTCTTCATGTCCATTTGATGGACTTCCCATCCCTTTGTTGCCGCAATGGAAAGTTCCAAATGTATGGAATCCATCTTCTCTACTGGAGCGAAGGTCTCATAATAGTCAATGCCATGCACCTGTTGAAATCCTTTGGCATCAATCCTGGCGTTGTATCTTCTAATTTTTCCATCAGCTACACTCTTGGTCCTGTAGACCCATATGCACTTGAAAAATTTCTTTCCTGAAGGAAGGGGAACCAAATCCCAAGTATGGTTCTCGAGAAGGGAGTTGTACTCCTCCTGCATGGAAGATTCCCAAAAGGAATTTCTAGTAGCCTCACCATAAGAATATGGATTTGAATACTAAACCAAGAAAATATTCTTGGGAGGAAATGGTTTAGTGGCAGTGAGTGAAAGAGGAGGCTCCTTGAAATTATATCGAGTCCTCCTAGTATCATTTGGATCACCAACAAGATCCCCTACATCCTAAAGAGTAGTCTGGGCTCACTTGGGCCTCTGCTCTAGCTTTGCATCTGTATATGGATGCACTGAATCTGTATCTGATTGTACTGACTATATATCTGGATCATCTGAATTCTCTGAATCAGAACTCTCATCTGAAGAAGAGTCGACATGTGCATTCTCATCATCTTTGACATGTGGAAGAATAAAGGTGTCTGCATGCGACTGCTAAGGTAAATGTGAGACACTTTCCTTGAATTAGAAACTTCACTCAATGATGAGACAGTCTGAGGAAAGATCAATAAGTTTGCATCCCTTCACATTGTCGGGGTATCCAACAAAGATACACTCTATGCTCTGTGGGTCAAGTTTCTTCATCTTTTCAGAGGGAATCCTGACCCATGCACATGAATCGAAAATACAAAAGTGGGTCACTTAAGGTTTGAGGCCACTCCAAGCCTTGTAGGGGGTATTATCCTTGAAAGATATATGGGGAGATTTGTTTTGGATGTAGGTTGCACAATTAAGTACTTCGGCCCATAATATTTGTGGAAGTGACTTTGCATGTAACATGCAAGATGCCATCTCTTTTAGAGAATGATATTTTCGCTCAACAACTTCGTTTTGCTGTGGAGTATAGGGAACTGTGTGCTGCAACTAAATCCCTGCCTCATGAAAAATATTCTAGATATCATGGTTGAAATACTCTCCCCCGTTATCAGTTCAGAGGATTTTGATTTCCTTTCCTGAGTTTGTCTCAACCAGGGCTTTGAAATCTTTGAGGTGTTGAAAGACCTCTGATTTTTTCCTGAGAAAGAAAATCCATGTGAAGCATGAGAAATCATAAAACAAAATGAGAACGTACCTTGATTTTTTGATTGATGGATGTGGAAAAGGGCCCATGAGGTCACTGTGGATCATATCTAAAGGAGAAGAATCCCTATGTGTCTTTCCTTTGTCGAATTTCTCTTGAGGGTGTTTTCCAAGAACACATCCCTCACAAATTCCTTTGGAGAAATGGATTTCTGGTAGACCATCAACTAAAACTTGCTCTGATACCATGTAAGTGTGTTGAACCTATACATAATAGATCTACATGGGAATTGACATACACAATTGTAGAGAAAATAGAAGAAAAGAGAAGAAAGAGAGAAAGAATGGAAGAATTCTCATTAACCAAATGAATAATTGATAATTTACACATGATATACTCTGTATAACTCAACCAATTCTCACTGAAGGAGAATCCAATGTGCCATAGTGGTGGTCTTGAGTGATCTGGACACACACCAACAGTTACGAGAGTAAACTACCACCTAGTCTAGTCTCTTAGGTAGTTACGGGAGTGAACTGCCACCTAACTGAGTTAACTAGTCTACCAATCTATAGTTAACTGACTGAAATAGAGTGAAGTGAGGAGGAGATTATGGAATCGTGATTAATGTGTTAGTATGGTGATTATCCCAAGGACAATGCACATCAACTGGCGATGATCCAAATGTTGCATGGTGACAATAACAATGTAGCATCTAGACTCCATTCAACTGATCAAACTGAAGAGAATATTCTCCCAAGAGTAATATTCTTCCTAAAATGTATGAGATTGAATAATGACTAATAAACATAGGAAAAACCTTAGGAAAAATAAATCCTAGGTGTGTGTGGAGTAACTCCAACACTCCCCCTGAACATCACTATGGTGAAAATAAAGAATGGCTCCCAGAAACGAGGCCATGTTAGGTACCTAGATACAAAATATACACTGAAATAAAGTGACGAAATAGGGAAAACCTCTTGGGAAACCACCCCTCAAAGTACAATGTATGTAAAAAGAAGAACTGTCAGTTGCTAGGAAGTTGTGTCCTTCAATCCAAGATGACTTCGCAGAGAATGGAACTTTTTCTTAGTGAAGGTCTTGGTGAAGATATTTGCAGTCTGTTCTGCTGAAGGACAGAACCGCTGGTCGATGATCCCCTCATTTACTAAGTCCCAGATGTAGTGCATGTGGATCTTGATGTGCTTCATCCGCTGCCTATGAAATGGATCTCTACAGAACTTCAGAGTGCTCTGGTTGTCACACCAGATGACGATCGATCGATGAAACTAATTTCCAAACTCAGTGAGAAAATGTTGTAGCCACATAGCTTGAATGGTTATTTTAACTACCCCTTGTATTCTGCCTCAACTGAAGATAGAGAAATAGTAGCCTACTTCTTGCTCGACCAACATATAGGCCCAGAACCAAGATTGACTAAGTAACCAGATGTGGACTTGCAATCAGTCCTATCACCATCCTAGTCGTAATCAATGAACCTGATGAGATCCAATGTACAAATGGGTAGTTAACCCTTCAACCAACTTATACTCTCAATGGTGATGAAGGGCCAAAAAAAAAGTAAGAAGGTTGATGGAAATTGTAAATTTTGTGGGTGAGATGGTCATGTGGAGCCTATTTGTTTTTAAAATATGGAACCCTTAGAAGCAATAATGAAGAAGCACAACATCAATATTGATTTTTCTTCTTCTAACTCTTATTCTTATGGACATGTACTTTCTTCTTCTAGTTTCTCCTTCAATGAAACATCTACTTGTTCTTTTGATGAGCATCTTATTGATTCTGGAGAATTTTATCATATAACTAAGGATAAATCAATTTTTTATGCTCTTTTTGAATGTAAAAACAAACAAATAATTGTTGGTGATGATAGATCTCTTAATGTTGTAGGGTCTAGAACAATTCAGGTAGATAATGGTCATTTCAATGATGTATCATGTGTTCCAAGTATTTTTTGCAATCAGTCCACTAATTCAGGTGAAAGTAAAACCGTGGAGTTGTCACCTTACTAAGTTGTAATCAAGGATTTAAAAGATCCTAAGCATGTTATAACAATTAGAATTGTTGATGATATTACCAGGTTTTACAAATTTGACAACTTTGGGTCATCATATTTTCCATTAATTTTGATTTCCCACAATGATGACTTGAGAAAAATTTGGCATGAGTGGTTTGGTCGTCTAAACTATCACTCATTTACACAACTATGTAATCAAAATACAATGAATGATATTCCTCTCATTTCTTGAAAATATGATGTTTTCCAGTTGTTTTCTTGGAAAAAATCATCGAGACATTTTTGACAAATTTGCCTCTTAGCATACCTCGACCCATTTGCAGCTCATTCACAATGATTTGTGTGGTCCACTTTATTCTCCTTTTTTTGGGTTCAAATACTTCTTAAATTTCATTTATGAATACTGTAGATGCACTTGGCTTTACTTATTAAAACTTAAGAGTGAAGTTTATGACATTTTTTTGGGTTACAAGGCCCTTGTAGAAAAACAATCTAGGCATAAACTTTAAAGGTTAAGAACAAACAATGGAGGTGAATATGTGAACACTAAATTTACAAGTTACTACCTACATAGGGCATTCAAATGAAACACACTGGTTCATATACACCATAGAAAAATTTTATTGTTGAGAGAAAGAATCACACATTAAAAGAAATGGTTAATTTTATGATCCAATAGAAGGGATTAAGTATTCATTATTGGGTGGAAGACATCAATTGTGGAAACTATATAGCAAATTGCACTCCCACAAAGGCTTTAAAAAACATGACATTGGAAGAAGCATGGAATAAAATTAAGCTATATGTAATCCATTTCTATGTATTTGGTAGTATATCATGGGCTCACATTCCTGATAAAAAAAGGAAAGCATTACAACCTAAAAGTAAGAAGTGCATTTTTATTGGATATTTGAAGATGTAAAAGGTTACCGACTTATTCAACTCCATCTCCATGAAATAATTGTTAGAAGAGATATTAAATATGATGAAAATATCTTGGCCTACAAGCCCAATTCAATGTTTTTTCCATCTTTGGTTTTGATCCATCTTCGATGATTGTGCCATCTTCCTACTTGCTTTCATTCCTCCTTATAAGTCCATTGAAAATGAACCTACACCAACATCATTGATTCTTAGATGGGTTCAATCAACATGAGAAAAAGTTGGTGATATTGTTGATGAGCCTTTGAATTAGTGTCAGACACAGTCACAGTTCCAACAAGCCTCCTCTATTCTGTCTCAAGTTTTAGAGACTCATGATATAGATACATGTTGGTGCAATTATTTGCATAATATATTACCAAACATAAATTATCAACCGAGATTCGTAATCAAAAGAGTTGATGCACTATATGTGCCGATAACAGATAGGTTCCTATGTATGATGAGTATAGTTCAATAAAGAAAACCATATAAAAACCAATACTCTATCTTCACACTTCAAAGATAACACTCTTCACACAATTCATAAATTAGAAAACAAAACTTGCAATCATGCACTCAAAAGATTTTGCTCAGATAATGCCTTGTCCATTTACAAGCTCATGAAGTGGAAATATGGACTTTGAATTAGTTATCTATAGATGCTACTCTTAACAAAAACTAGCAAACAAATCTGAGCACACTTCAACAATACCACTCCAAACTTAGAAGAGAAAACTGATAACAAAACTTCTCAAGCAAACAGTGAATCGAAAGGTTCTTTCTTAGGTAAAAAATCTGTTCATTAGAGGCTCATGAAATGAAAATATGAACTTAAGATATATCTCCTGGAGAAACTAAACTAACAAGTGGGATGCTCCATTAAAGATCATGTATGGTGAAATATGGAGATCCAATTGTTCCTGCATTACCACATTTTCCAACAAATTCGAATAGTGAAATCAAACAAAATATCATGAAATCAAAATAACAAATACATGAAATGAAAATCTACACTAACAATTTACAATAAGCTTACCAAGCTAGATCGGTGGCCCTTGCCGATGCCAACATGGAACCTTTTAGATCACCATATGTTAACTTCTAAGAGAGACAAAATCACCGAATTCAATCTTGCATTAATCTCCAACAAGTAGGTTTACAAAAAGAGTCTTTTCATGAATCCATTCTACATCATAACAATTCTCCTTTAAGAACCATTATTACATCATGATAATTCCTCTCTACTCAGACCTATGAGGTCTTATTTATACATAAAATCCATGGAGGAATGGATGAAACCGAATCCCCAAACTAAGAAAACAATTTTTACAATTTTAGGATAAATCCCAAAAATCTGTGTTTTTTAACAATTTGGGCAGATTCGAGTTAGTCCCCTACCCATATCTCCCAAACCAATTCCAATTTTGAAAAATGGCCAATTTGTTACTCAATTTGTCATATTCTGGACAAAACCCATGTATTATAATTTCTAGATCTAATACCATATGCACAAAAATCGAGGCGCAAATTGGAAGTTTGAATTTTTTTGATAATTTTGGCAGAATCATTCCCCCTAAGATGTAGGTTCACACGTGTGATATGGGTGAATTCTGACACATGTGTCCACCTGAAAATATCATTGTGGACAAAACCCATGTATCCAATTTTCCTCTAGAATCTTTTCAAAATTTTGAATTATTTCTAGTACCGGATTAACACAGGCTGGTACCAGAATAGGTGGAGCCTTGGTACCAGAATACACTGGGTACCAGATCATGCTGCTTAAGATTCAAAGTGATTAGGATCATACATAATCAAGCATTTAATCGAATTAACTCAATAAAACTAAACAAATCATGCTTTAATCATAAGTTACCTCTTATGCACGTGACCAAGGTCATCGAGTGTATTTATGGAGGAGCTAGTCAATTAGATACACATGTAATAGGTATAATAGGCTCAGATAGAGGGTAATATAGGGCATTAGAAGTGTCAAAACTGAGGCTCAACAACACATTTGCAAAAGATTCTAGCCATCCAAATTGGGACACAACAATGAATAAAGAATATCATTCCTTAATGGAAAACGATACTTGGGATCTTGCACCTCTCCCAAAAGGAAGAAAAAAAGTTATATGTAAATGGATGTATAGAAATAAGTATGCATTAGATGGAAGTGTTGAAAGACATAAGGCCTGGTTAGTTTCTAAATTATTCTCTCAATTTCAAGGAATTGACTACAATGAAACCTTTTCCCCTATAGTCAAAATGAATTACATCCACCTTGTCCTATCCCTTGTTGCCTCACATAGATGGGAGGTCCATTGTATGCATGTTAAATCCACCTTCTTGCATGGGGATTCACAAGAACAAATATACATATAAAAATCTCCTAGATTTGTCTAGAATGACTTCAACTTTGTATGATACCTTAAGAAATATCTCTATGGTGTTAAGAAAGATCCTTGAGCTTGGTGTGCAAAAATGGATATATTTCCTCTTGACATAGGCTTTTATAGATGTCATTATGATCCTAATGTCTATACCAAGAAAGTTTGAAGCAATCTCATATTACTTGTTATTTATGTTGATGAACTTATCCTCACTGGTAGTGATCCTAAAATTTGATCCCATGTGAAATCTAGCCTTAAAAAGCAGTTTGAAATGGTAGACTTAGTCTATTTGCATTATTTCCTTGGACTCCAATTATTGCAAACTAAGGAAGGGATTTCCCTTTCCTAGTCTAAGTATGTTTGTGACCTTCTTTGTCACTTTCAAATGAAATATTCTAAACCAACCCCTTCTTCCTTATAGTCTAGAGTCAAACTTCATGCCACCTATACTACTCCTGAAGTCAATGCCACTTTGTAGCATCAGTTAGTTGGTAGCCTCTTATATTTGACTTATACCTATCCTGATATTTCCTTTATTTGTTGGTATTATTTCCTAGTATATGGAAACACCCCATGAAAGCCATTCGAAAGAAACAAAAAGGATACCTCGGTATGTTTGGGGTGCAATTTAGTTTGGGATACAATATAGGTTAGAGGGGACTCCATTATTGGTTGGTTTCATTAATTCATATTGGGTTGGAAACATTGATGATCGAAAGTCTAATGCATGTTATGTTTCCAGCCTTGGTTTTGGACCTGTCACTTGGGTTTGTAAGAAACAACAAGCCATTTCTCTTTATTTAGAAAAATAAGAGTGTTGAGCAACTATTATTGTAAGTCGAGAAGCCTTGTGGATTTGATATATCCTCTGAGAGTTTGGATTCTAGTAGCAACATTTGACCACCATCTAGTCCGATAATCAAATTTCCATCAAATTATCCAAAGATCCAATTCAACATCATCATATAAGACACATTGAGCTAAAGATGAACTTCATCAAAAAGCTCATTCATGATCGAGTTATTGAAATGATATTTTTCCCTACATAATATCAAGCTGCAGAAAATTTCACTAAGTCTCTTACAGAAGAAAAGTTTTCCAAAATTTGATCTATTTTAGGAGTTTAGGAAGTTTTAATTAAGGGGATGTTGATCAATCAACAAACCCTCAAAATTTCAGAAATTTTGGGATACCACTTTACTTTAATTTCATCCTTATTCTTTGATTTTCTCATGGTCATAACTTGTTTTGAGGTTTCCTTTTGTTTTTTTCTTATTTTAGTGAAGTATCGGGTTTAATATACATTATCACTAGAAGGGAGAAAGGTCTAGATAGTTCCAATACTAAGAAAATGGGTACAAGACTTAGTATTTTTTAAACTTATCAGAAAATCCTTCACATTTCTTGACTTCCCCGATTCTCGATAGACATTTTTGTGAAATGTCAAAGTGATAATTGGGTGTAGACCATTTCCTTATGTAAATCATGAATTATTCAAACTAATATATCAATCTATGATGTGCATCGATCATTGACACCCAATGTCTAATGTTATGAAAATCCAGAGGCAAGATAGGCCTAGATGGTGATGAAGAGAACTTATCATAAAAATCATGTCCGTCTAATTTTTAATGATGAATTATTCTCGATTGTTGATTCCTTAGACTGAAATTCAACTGATGTCAACATGATGAGAAGCCACATAAATTTTTTCCACATCATCGAGCCATGTTATCACTAACACATCATTAGCCACATAATGCCCATACTACCATTTCATCTAGCCAAGACATCCAGTTAGTTAGGCTAAGCCACATCATCATAATCCACACCATATTCCATGTCATCACATATGACTTGTGGGTGCATAGAGGTGTGGGAAATACTTTTGGGTTAGTCTAAGGGGTGAAAACAAGGACATGAACTCACCGAATTCGATGAATATCAGTGGTCAGAGAGTAATTCATTATCTCAAAACATCTAAGGAGTAGAACCTTGACCTACACCAATGTCACATCGGTCACCGACAAGAAACGCACTCAATGACCCAAGTTCTAAAGGCACATGTTATTTTTCGATGGACGGTAGCTCATCGACAATGGTAAACCAGAAACCATGGCCAGCCTATTCAATGCATGAACAAAATTATCGATGATCAATTTCATTGGAACGAGATGTGATTTGGACCATTCATGCTACTACCCACAATCAATCTGGACTATTTAAAATTTGAACAAGAGACCTTGAATCACCTAGTGTTTTAAGATAAAATGATCCCCTGAATCAAGTCTTATCTAATGGTTTTGGCCTGTCCACATAGGCTACATCAACTTAGGAAGCTCTCTAACTTCATGTTGCGCAACACACACAACATGTCAGTACCTTGGAAAATGTTATATAACACTATACCACTATTGTTTAATGCATTTCGCTAACACACAACCAAATGGATTTCACTATACCACTGATGTTTAATGCATGATGGGTCTCACAAGAAAAGGTATAAACATCCAAACCTGTTTCTTTTGGTAACATTGTCATACGTCGAGTTATTAGGAGATTTTATGTTAGCAAAGGTTTCCTAGGAACCATGTGCCTTTCCCATGTATAATAGCTATTGTCAATTTCAAGTTACTCAACTGAGATTGGTAAGTATTAGAGATAAAACCATGTTACAACACTCGGGTATCGTTAATTTTGGTTAAAGTTTGTCATGTTTATCATAATTGTTGGTAATTTACAAATCTAATAGCATTGTTTTCTACAGAGAAAATGCCTCCCTGTCGGTCAGTGACCCGTCAATCACCTAAAGTGTTGAAGGGAAAGAGTGTATTGGTTGGAAAGGATTTAAGTTTTTCTTTAGTTGAATAATCATAACCCACGCCTAAGTTAGAACCAGTGATATGAATGTCATAGAATAAACCTCCAACGCCACCACCACTTTAACTTTACAGAGACACAAACCCAAGCACGATATCCAAGGTACCCATTCCCATCTGGCACGACCTATATAATAAGATTCATCATGATGATTTTCCTGAGTTTATGCCTCATAGGGTTTCAAAAGTAAGGATATTAGATGACTAAGTATTTCAAAACATCAAACTATCATTGCCATACATGGTAGCATCCAAGACCTTGATATTTCCTTGTGTAGAATCCGTTGAGTGGATAATTAACCATATCGATGCTGATAAATGTTTAATAAACAATGTAGATTCAAAGTGTGTTGGTGTTTTTTTTTTTGCCAGTGGAGATAAAAAAATTTACGAACTTAGAGAGCCCGAATTCAGGCTTAACACCGATTTCATGGTCAAACATTATGAAAATCACAACATTAGTCAACTGTTGCCAGCTTGGTGGAAGGAGGACAGGAAATTTATGAACAAATGCTTGGGATGGTATAATAGCATAAATATCAGATAACCCTATTTGTTTCTAATAGCTTTAATATTCTGATTGTATGGAGAAAGGGATTCCTCTAAATTTTCGGAAGCATGGATTCCTTGGTTATTGTTAAGACTCATAAATGTCCATTTTTCACTATATCTTTTACCCTTTCAACCTGATCATTTCTATGCTAAATGCCTACTTTAATGCTTCCAAGACCCTTTTCCCCAAGGTATGAGTCATTAATCTTGCTTTGATATTCTTATTCACTTAAATCGTTTGATTGGTAGTATTTCTCATATTTTACCCAAAAATGTGCAACTAATGATCAAATTGTGTAGAACAACCAAGCCTTGAAGAAAGATCGTTGCTGTTACACCAATTGTTATAGCTGTGTGCTAATCTTGCATGTTGTTACACGACTGTGCACCTTTTCTGGAAGCTATCATACTTGCTACAACAGACGCCCACTGATCCTGGAAGTTGTTACACTGACTGCAACAAATGCACACCAATCCTAAAAGTTGTTACACTCGCTACAACAGATGGCCACCGATCCTAAAAGACAATCCTGAAGAATGATCCTCTGCTATTACACGTTTTGGCTTACACTGATTCTTTCTCTAGATTTGGTGAATATGACAGATCTCTTGTATCTTATGAACAACTTGAGAATTTGGGATTATCAAGGTTGTTCTGAGTCTATTTTGAACTAAACGACTCTCTCTTTAAATAACGGGGATTTTGTAATCATTGATACCGAAATATAGTTGTGGAACAAAGAGTGAATAAAGAGCATATTGTATTTGAACCCTTTTTCGAATGAATAAAGAAGTGCATTGAGTTTCTTTAACCTACTGTAGCCTATTTTCGAGTGGATTCAATGAGAAGGAAAGGGCCCACCTTCCTCACAGACTCCCCTTTGTTTTGATGTTTTGAGTCTTAGCTTAGTTACTCCAATTTGTGTTATTAATCCGTTAAGCATTCTTAAGAGTACAATTGTTTTTACAGTTCAATCCCCTCCTGTCAAATGTGCATTAGTGTGTCTCATGAGAATTAGAAGTCAAGTGTTTTATACTGCTGGAGAATCATATTTATGCACTAGGTAAAACTATGCTTTCAAGTAAAATTAATTAGAAGTGTGAATTTCCTTCTTGCAATTAAAGTAGATTTCTTCTTGGAAATTAGCACATAATTCCCTTCTGCAAGAATAAAATAGAAAATTAGAATAAAACTGATAATCCAGGATTCTTATACACTCAACAATTTAGATCCCAATTCTGCAACAGTAGATTGGAACTCCAGATGTATCGACAACTTGTGTTAATGTTCAATTTTCAAAAATCTATTTCTTTCAATAATGCAACTTGATTAGTGTTTGCTTTCATAAATCTAGCATAGACTGTGCACAACTATCTTGAAAATAACAAAACTTCCCCGGGTTTGACAATTTATATTGAACACCTTAATTATCTATTTATTTAGACAATTAAAGTGCCCAACATTTTGGCGCCGTTGTTGGGGAAGATAATTAGAGATTCTTGTAAGCACACTAGTTTTATTTTTTTAGGAATGATTAGTATGCATGAATCGAAGAAGAAGAGGACATATCCTAAAAAATACTAACCCTACAGGTGCGAGCGGATGTGGATGAAGGAACCCTGCATTGGGAAGGCCAACCTTTGTTGATGAGATTATAGCCAGAGCAGATTCTTCTTCAGGATCTATCTTTCACCCTTCAAATCCTCCAATAAGACATATTCCTCAGTCAATAGAATTACCCCATTTTGAGACATCATTTTTATCAAGGGTTGAAGATGAATATTTTTCACCAACAAATAAACAAGAAACATTGGAGAGTATTGAAGATCGAGGAAGTGTAGTGCAGAATAGGGAAAATCTAGATGAAGCGGTTTATCAGATCAACGAATAGATAATCATAAAAGAAGAGTGGGACACTGTCCATATTGAGTGGAGAGAAAGAGAACATATGGAAAATCAAGGGGAAAATGAAGAAGAGTTCCACCATGAGATTCCACCAAACAACGAAGATCAGGCAAATGATGAAAATACAATCTCTACCTTGGTATTTCCTATTTATGACATTCCCACACGAGGGATGGATCCTATGAAAAACATACCTCTCTCAGCTCTGCCAAATTTTCATGGATTATATATAGAGGATCTAGATGTGTTTTTGTTTGAATTTGATATTCTGTGCAGAAGCTATGACTACACTACCACTGCGGAAAAGCTTAAATTGTTTCCATCTACATTGAAGGGTAATGCATTAAGATGGTTCATGAGCCTTGGAGGAGATAATATTTCAACATGGGGACAAATGAGGCATCTTTTACTGAACAAGTACCAAGACTACTGCCGAAAAAGGGAACAAAGAGAAGAATTGTTCAAAATGTCTCATAAGGAGGACGAGACCCTTGAAGATTTTGTGGAGTGACTCCAGTATAATCTACAAAGGTCTGGACATTCGGATGTAAGGGCATTCTGAAAACTATTTTTCTAAAAGGAGTTAGAGATGATTGTTTAGATATGCTGAATATGTTGGGCAAGGGAGATATATCTAAGGAATCCTATGATGACATTGTAAATCTTTGTAAAAGATGCTCTCGAGGATTTACAAGGAATAAGTCAGCTACCAGGGATACCACTTTTTCAAGGGTACAAAAATCAGCCAATAGAGGGGCAACTAGAGCAGAAATAGGTAATCTGTTAGAAGATTTCAAAACATAGATGATTAATTATTTTTCTTCACAAATTGATACTCTGCAGATTAAACAGAAACAAGAAGAAGAAGAAAAGGCATTGTCCATTTTATGTCCGAAGTGCAGAGACAAACATCCAAAAAGGGAGTGCCCATTGAACAATGTTCAGGTATGTCTTATCTGTGAATTGGATCATCCCACCGACACATGTCCCTCCTTACCAGGTGTAAAAGAATCAATGAAGGTGACTAATGAGGAAGCATAGTTTGCCTATCTAATTAAACAGAGGAGACAATGGTAGCCACGAGGTCAAGG
Organism: Picea engelmannii; assembly: GCA_009831015.1. NCBI lineage: Eukaryota > Viridiplantae > Streptophyta > Pinopsida > Pinales > Pinaceae > Picea > Picea engelmannii. The sequence continues at coordinate 1,456,929 of ML776801.1, forward strand.
TACAAACTCTCAATTCTCTCCTGCAACACTTAATTATTGGAATAATATGAACAATCAACTTCAATATGGCAAGATGAATGCCCCCCCTCTGAATCAGATTCCACCTCCTTATTAGGATCCCAATGCATGGTTACCTATGCCCCAACAAAAAAATCACCTTGGACAATGGAACCCATATTGGAGAAGCCCTCAACAACGACTTATTTATCAAAACCATCACCAAACGAACCCCTATCAACAACAGTTTCAACCTCAGTACCAACAACAACAACTGCAGTTACCTCCCAATGCCCCATAGAAAAATCCTCCCTTGCGACCTCAGATGCCTGTGCAACCTAACCCAAATCCAAATAATAAGGCTATTCAAAATATTGATATTCATAATGTGCCAGTTCTATCTATTACTCCTATGCCTTGTGATGAGATAAAATTGAGATCAGGGAGAATAGTCGAGCCAATAATTGAAGATGCCCCATCTTCAGAATTAGACAAGGAATCAGGGGAAAAACCATCTACTGATATAGAAGAAATTGACCAACTGATCATAGAATTAGCAGATCCTCGATTCCCTGAAAGACTGGAAATTACCATCCTTCAATCTCTTAGGAGAATTGCATAATTTGCATGTTAACATTCCATTATTGCAAGCGATTAGGGATGTCCCTATTTATGCGAAAACTGTGAGAGACCTCTACATCAAAAGGCCTGGAAAGAAACCTAGGGACCCCCTGACAATACACGTAGTGGGAGAATTGTCTGAACTGATGTTAGGAAAAACCCCACCTATTAAATATCGTGATCCAGGAAACCCTACAGTTACTGTCAAGATTGGGCAGACATTTATTTCCCATGTGTTAGTTGATTTAGGGGCATCAATTAACATTATGCCAATAGAGACTACACAATTGCTGGAACTCATAACACAATTTCGACGTACTCCTACTGTCTTAGAATTAACTGATCGTTCTACCATCCGACCAAAAGGAGTAATTGATGACCTAGTTATTTCAGTTGACTCATGGGAGTATCCTGCTGATTTTGTCGTATTGCAACCCAAAACCCATCTGGGAGGCCACCCTGTAATTCTATGAATACCTTGGTTAGATACATATGTTTCTTTCATTGGCTGTAGATCTGGTTCAATGACCATCTCTGATGGTTATGACACCAAGAAACCTACCCTTTATCCTCATGCTACACCCAGTGTGTAACCCGAAAATTCTTTATGGATGGAAATTGAGGATGAAAGCGCTCTACCCGTGTTAACCAAAGGAAAATTCCTGAGTTTCAAAGATGAGACAGAGGATGAGTTAATCAATTTATCTATCTGTGACCCCTCGGATGTTACATAGAGCACACACCACCTATTAAGTAGAATCTTCGACCCTATCCCCCAGGAAGGAATGAGCCCATAATTGTTTTATGAAACTGCTGTAAATCAAATTAATTCATCTAAAACAACAAATGTTGTAACAAAAAACGCTGAAACAACCATTACTGAAACAACTGAATTATTTCCTAAAGTCATTTCTAAGAGCATCGCTGTAGAAATCGAACCTGGAAAGACCCTGAACATCAATCCCGATCTATCTTCTGCTGAAACTTGCCATTTGATGAAGTTATTAATTGACCATAAGGAATAATTTTCCTGGGATTATAAAGATATGAAAAGGATTTCCTTTGACCTATGAACCCATCATATATACATCAAGGAAGAATGCCGACACATTTTCCAACCCCAAAGGAGGATGAACCCTAATCTTAAAGAGATCGTTAAGGAAGAACTACAAACACTTCTAAATATTGGCTTCATATACCCTATATCAGACAGTGATTGGGCTTCACCATTGGTTGTCATACCTAAAAATAATGGTAAGTGGAGAGTTTGTGTGGACTATAGAGCCCTAAATAATGCCACGCAAAAGGATCATTTCCATATGCCATTTATTGATCAGGTTCTAGACAACCTATCAAGGAAAAAGTTTTTCTCTTTCCTAGATGGCTTTAGTGGCTATAACCAGATAAAAATTGCTCCATAGGACCAGGATAAGACCACCTTTACCAGCCCTTGGGGTACATTTTCCTACAAGGTTCTCCCATTTGGCTTGTGTAATGCACCAACCACTTTCTAGAAAGCCATGATTGGTATTTTCTCTGATATGGTGAATGACTGTATGGAAATATTCATGGATGATTTTACACCTTATGATACTGATTTTGATGAAGCTTTGACTAATATAGAAAAAGTGCTCAAAATATGTATATAGTCTCATATTTCTCTAAGTATAGAAAAATGTCATATGATGATGAGTGAAGGTGTGGTGCTCGGACACTTCATTTTCTATGCAGGAATTTAGGTAGACCCAGCCAAAATCCAGGTAATTTTGGACATTCCATCCCCATCAACTCAGAAAGAGGTAAGAAGTTTTTTAGGGCATGCTAGATATTATAGGAGATTCATTAAAAAAAATTCCAAACTTGCATCTCCCTTATTTTTCCTATTAACAAAAGATGTTGACTTTTGTTGGACTGACAATTGTGAACTGTATTTTGCATATATGAAACATAAATTGTCCACATCTCCCATTTTGAGAGGGCCCAATTGGGCTCCGCCTTTTCACATTTCTTCAGATGCCTTAGACACTGCAATTGGTGCAGTACTTGGGCAACGGGAGGATAAGGATCCCTATGCTATCTACTATATCAACAAAAACATGGCTCCTGCAGAGTTAAATTATATAGTTACTGAAAGAGAATTCTTGGCAGTAGTTTATGCGAGCAATAAATTCAGGCATTATATCACAAGTTATCCTACTTTTATTCATACTAATCATACATCAATTAAATATCTGATGAATAAACCTATTACTAATGCCAGAGTAACAAGATGGTTGTTATTACTTCAAGAATTTGACATCACTATAGTAGATAGACCAGGGAAAGAAAATGTGGTTGCTGATTTTCTCTCAAGACAACATATACATGATGATTCACCAGTAGATGATTCCTTTCCAGATGAACATTTGTTTTCAGAATCTGCTCACTCACCTTGGTATGCAGACATTGCTAATTATTTGGTTGCAGGGAAGGTACCTTCACATCTATCTCCAAGAGAAAGAAGGAAGATCATTCAGAAGAGTGCTCGATATAGTTGGATAAAGGGATACTTTTTCTACAAAGGCCTTTATCAAGAAATCAAGAGATGTGTGAGGGATGATGAATTTTATGATCTGCTTAAAGCTTGCCATGATGGCCCTTGTGGAGGTCATTTTGCTGATAAAAGGATTGGGCATAAAATTTTGAGGATGGGCTATTTCTGGCCCACAATATTTCAAGATGCGAAGAAATATGTCCAAGCCTGTGACAGTTGCCAATGCATGGGTCAACCACATCATAGGGATGAGATGCCTCTTCAGCCTCAAGTAGTTTTAGAGCCTTTTGAGAGACATTCCATGGATTTTATAGGGCCCATTAACCCACCTTCAAATCATAAAGTCTATATATTGGTCTATATAGATTACATGACCAAGTGGGTAGAGGCAAAATCACTCATCCGGGCCTCAGAAGAAGTTGTCTTAGAATTCTTGTTTGAAGATATATTTGTTAGGTTTGGATTTCCCATAGAATTAGTAACAGATGGGGGACCACCTTTCACATGACATAAGTTTGAAGCCATCCTAAATAAATATCATCTTCTGCATAGAACAACTTCTCCATACCATCCTCAAGGTAATGGCTAGGTAGAAAGTACTAACAAATTCATAGAATATATTCTTATTAATATAGTGAGGGCACATCGTAGGGATTGCTCTGACAAATTTTATGAAGCTCTATGGGCTTATCGAACTACTTGGAGGAACACAAATGGTTTTTCTCCTTACGAGATGGTATATGGAAAGAGCCTTGTTTTTCCCATTGAATTCAAAATCCAAACCCTCAGAACTGCATCAACAGTCAATCTTGACTTGACTATGGCATAGAAGGCCAGTCTGCAACAACTCAATGAGATAGATAAGAAGAATTTAGAAGCTATTCATCAAACCACAGTGATTCAACAACAGAGAATAAAATGACATGATCGAGCCATCAAGAAGAAATTGTTCAAAAAGGGAGATTGGGCTCTGTTGTATGATTCATACTTTAAAGAATTCCAGGGCAAGATGCACACATGATGGTTAGGACCTTATGAGGTGGACATTATTTTCCCCAACGGGACAGTCAGGTTGATCACTATTGATGGATCCAATATACATTTGCATGAAAATGGTCATCGCTTGCGCTTGTATCAGCGTCCACTTTCCAAGACAGAATTTACATCCAGATGTGCAGCCGATACATGTTATCAATTTTTGAAGGAAAAGGAGCTTGCTCCTTCCCCTTCTATTCCTTAGAATTTTTCGCTTTTTCAATAAAACATTGTATATAGATAAACTCTGCGAAACTCAATTTTTTTTTTCTATTCTCTTTTTCAAAAATTTTATGCTTCGTTAATAAATTTAGCCTAGGAAGGTATCAGGTAGTTGCTTGTGTGTAGATAAATTGAAGAACAACAAGATAAATTGTAGGGGAAGAACCAAAGGATTAGTTCCTGGAAATTGAAAAGCTTCCTAAAAACTAAGTGATTCTGTGGTCGGAGAGGTTACATGCTGTTACACCATGTGTCGTTACAATATTCTCCAACCACATGACCATGTGTCATTACACTGTTTTCCGACCATATCACCATGTCTCGTTACACCATTTTTCGACCACATGACCATATGCCGACCACATTCCTGACTCTTTTGCCTTGCATGTTGTTGCACTCTTTTACGAAAAATTGGCCAATTTACATACTGCTACACCTAATTCCACCTTCCCGGCGAAAATATCTGCTGATACACCTACTACTATTATCCCCTTTGGCTATTTTCTACACTACTTCACCCACCTTCTTTAGCATTTCTTCCATTTCTACATATGACAACATTGTTGTTTTTTCCAAAATTTCGCCATTTTTCAAAAATACTTTATGCTCTCTCTATCCCAACAAGAGCATCTTCATCATTACTTAAACTCCACATCCACAGATTTCCAACTGTTCAACCACAGAAAGGACTCCACTTATGCTCCACTTGTCATATCGTCATTTCTCACGTTCCAGAGCCATCTTTCATTATTATAGCTATTCCACGCAGATCAAATGGCGGTTGGATAGTGTAGTTACTCCGACAGATTATTTTAGGTGGTACATTATGAGGTACACTACTAATCTTATGTGTCTAAGTGATGTAGACATGAAAGAATTCTTTGATTCCTACCTTCCGATTGTCCTAAATTCATTAAACCGCGAGCCAATTATATTAGTTGTGGGGGGGGGGGGGATGAAAACTCCATGTTAACCTAACAGAAAAATTCTTTTTTATATTTCACCTCCGCCACCTTTCAACCATGCTTATTTTCATTGTGACACTGTGCTCTTCATGCAAATGAATGTTTGACCTTACTTTGTCTCTGGTTAAGGTGTTGGTTTCTCCTCCTAATTCATTGTGGAATACAAACACAACGTCATGGGAGGAACGCCCGTGAGATATGAATAAGAAAATATGGACGCATTGCTGCTGCACCCGAATGTTTATCAAATATTTCTGTAGGCTGGATGGATTTCTTGTTTTAAGAAGCTACAAGGGTTTAATGAAGAAAAATTCTTAGAGTTCATTCAGAATCTCGCAGACAACTATTCCATGGTGCATGGAGTGCGGATTCCAGTAACAAAAGAGAGCATAGCCGCTGTGACAGGGTTGTCAACCACAGGAGAAAAATGGTTTAATAGGAAAGCACATCTTCCTGACACACAAAGGGGTTTTCTCATGGGAAATGAGTGAGTACAAATGAAAGGTCGGGGTGAAGATGCCAGTTCCTTACCAGAGACATGGGGGAAGGTATCAAAATTCGTCAAAAGGTACATTACATGCGAAGGGAGATACCAAGTTGTTTATTTTTCTGATTTTGTTTTATTGTCACATTTGCGACATCAGAAGTTAATAAACATTCCCTATTACCTTCTTCATTGCTTGCATAATATGGCTCACTTTGTCAAGAAATCCAAGCACCCCATAAATTGTCTTTCCAATCACAGACTCATAGGATTATTGATTCATAGAGGAATGGGAATCCCTAATGACCCATTACCTGAAGTGTCTGTGCCAACTCCTGTGCCTACTATAATAGCCAAACCTGAACAACCAATTCCTATGCCTGTTGTTATAGCCAAACAAGAACAGTCAAACCATGTACTCTCGACTGCAACAATAGTTAACACCCCGACTGTAGCTTCCCATAAGTCAACTCTGAATACCAAATGAAAAATCAGAAGCAACTCCCACACTACTCAGAAACGCCTTGACAGTATTGAACCAGAACAGTTGAACCCTATGCCTTCAGTTGTGATTGAGCCAAAAATTGACAACACAATCCATGGACCAAGTAATGAGTTGCATACCTCTATTGCAACAACATTTATTCAAGAACTCCCTCTGATCCCTAAATCTAAGAAAAGGAGAACCCTTCCTTCTGTCTTTACACTACACAAGACAAGAACTAGGTTAGAGTGACCCACTGAAACAACAGATCCAGCCTCCACTATAACTGCAAGTACCTTGACTTCTTCTCCTATGGCACCAACAACAACTCAAAACCATCCTGTTGCTGTAACAACAGTTCCAACACATACTGTATCTACCAATGACTCAATTCAGAACACCATACGTCAATCTAGACGAAAATCTCAGAGGGGAATTGACAGAAACAACCCTCCTCATGCTGCAATAGCAGTTTATACCCCTACTGTCACTGCTACTGACTCATCTCAAAAAATAAAACGACAACCTACAATAAAATCTAAGAGAGGCATCAACAGGTTTGTACCAAATGCTGCCACAAAGTGTCCTGATTTTTCTCATACTCAGACCTTACCATAATTTATGGAGGTACGTATTCCAGGTTTCACCTTGTGCAAGGAATTTTAAGAAACCATTTTATCATTATAAGAGGAATGTACACGAGTAATAACAGAATCATCAGCTCTGCTTGATGATTTTGTTCATCACTCGATGAGTGATGAGGTACATATTATATCAGACCCCAACATCCTAGAAGTTTCTCCTTGTATGATTGTTGAAGAATGTCGTCCTTGTGAGATTGCTGAAGAACACCCTCCTTCTCCTAAAGCAACGAAAAATAAAGATGTTGTTTTTGTCTCTACCTTACCTAGGAGGGGAACTTGGTCAGCGAGGTCTATTAAAGCATCAGTTGGTTGGAAAGATATGGAACATGCAATACCCATTCTTCATCCATTATCCTCCATTGTTAAAGAGACGACCACACAAGAACCAATCCCCTCAAATAACATGGTTGTTACACAAGAACCAACTGCCCAGGATGACACTGTTCCACAAGATACAACCATGCCAAACTTAGTTCTTACACAAGAACCAACTACCCAGAGAAAGATTATTCCACAAGAACTAGTCATGCCAGAATCAACTATTCCAAAGGAACAAGTCATGGCTGTATCTTCCACAATAGAACCAGTTACACAAAATATTGAGGATGTGCCACTTGCTCATATTTTTTCTCAAATTGAGAAGACGATCAAGGATATAGGAAATTCATAGATTACTAAACTATTGAAGGAAAATGATAGCCTCAAAGCAAAGCTGGCTTCCTTAAAGGAAGAATTGCAGGTTTCTCATCAAAAGAATCCAGAGGGGATAGCCTTAGACATATTATCACTCACAAAAGTTGTTATGGACCAAAATCGAGAGCTCATGTGCTTTGAATGTGGTAATATCTATTTTCAGGCAGGGTATAAAGTAGTAAAAGTACCAGTCACTGTTCAACCCGAAGAACCAACCAATCTCTTAGTCAAGACAAAATATGACCTTACTGTTCCACAAGAACCAATAAGGCAGAAGAACTCTCAATGTAATAGAGTAGTTGTTGGTTCACCAACAAATCAACAAAAGAACCTCTGTTACACACTTAAAATAATTATGTTCTATAAGACAAGGCAAGCAAGACAATTTTTTGAGATACTAGATATTGGGGGGTACACACAGTTTTCCATACCGACACTTAGCGATTTGTCTTAACTGTTTACATGGGAGGAGTCATCTCCCTAACTCAGATTCAGTGTAAGGTTTGAAAGTGTTTTTCATGAGGACATGCAATGTCTTCATTTGAGGGGCATGTTAGGACCCATAAATGTCCCTTTTTCACTATATCTTTTACCCTTTCAACCTTATCATTTCTATGCTAAATGCCTACTTTAATGCTGCCAAGACCCTTTTTCCCAAGGTATGAGTCATTAATCTTGCTTTGATATTCTTATTCACTTAACACGTTTGATTGCTAGTATTTCTCATATTTTACCCAAAAATGTGCAGCTAATGATCAAAATGTGTAGAACAACCAAGCCTTGAAGAAAGATTGTTTCTGTTACACCAATTGTTACAACTGTGTGCTCATCTTGCATGTTGTTACACAACTGTGCACCTTTTCTGGAAGCTATCATACTTGCTGCAATAGATGCCCAATGATCCTGGAAGATGTTACACCGACTGCAACAGATGTGCACCAATCCTAAAAGCTGTTACACTCGCTGCAACAGATGGCCACCGATCCTGAAAGCCAAATACTGAAGAATGATCCCCTGTTGTTACACGTTTTGGCTCACGCTGATTCTTTCTCCAGATTTGGTGAATATGAAAGATCTCTTGTATCTTACAGACAACTTGAGAATCTGTGATTCTCAAGGCTTTTTTGAGTCCATTTTGAACTAAATGACTTTGTCTTTAAATAGCGGAGCTTTTGTAATCATTGATATCGAAATATAGTTGTGGAACAGAGAGTGAAGAAAGAGCATCTTCTATCTGAACTCTTTTTTGAATCAATAAAGAAGTGCATCGAGTTTCTTTAACCTACTGTAGCCTATTTTTGAGTGGATTCAATGAGAAGGAAAGGGCCCACCTTCCTCACAGACTCCCCTCTATTTTGATGTTTTGAGTCTTAGCTTAGCTAGTATGATTTGTGTTATTAATCTGTTAAGCATTCTTAAGAGTACAATTGTTGTTACAGTTTTGTCCCTTCCTGTCAAATGCGCATCGATGTGTCTCATGAGAATTAGAATTCAAGTGTTGTATACTGCTGGATAATCGTATTTCTGCACTAGGTAAAACTATGCTTTCAAGTAAAAGTAATTAGAAGTGTGAATTTCCTTCCTACAATTAAAGTAGATTTATTCTTGGCAATTAGCACATAATTCCTTTCTACAAGAATAAAATAGAAAATTAGAATAAAACATATAATCCAGGTTTCTTATACACTCAACAATTTAGATCCCAATTCTACAATAGTAGATTAGAACTCCAGTTGTATCGCCAACTTATGCTAATGCTCAATTTTCAAAACTCTGTTTCTTTCAATACTGCAACTTGATTAGTGTTTGCTTTCATCAATCTAGCATAGATTGTGCACAATTATCTTGCAAATAAAAAAACGTCCCTGGGTTTGATAATTTATATTAAACACCTTAATTATGTATTTATTTAGACAATTAAAGTGCCCAACAGGTATATACTATAGCTATCTTTGAAAGTGTTTTCAACTGGGGTGAAATTATTTCAAAACAATTAATTATCAGAGTAGAGAAAGATTAGAAACTGAAAGCATGAGAAGTGCCTTCCTTTTTCATGACATCTTATTTATTGGATGTAATATGCACAAGAAACATATTCCCAGGACTAGGATTAAGTTGGCATATTTCAGAATTACATGTCCATGTGTATTTTAGCATGTTATGGGAAAATAGGTATACAAAATCCTATGCTACGATCTATGATAAATTCTTTGCTAGGGTATACTCCCTTATTTTCAAACAAAATTTCCTAAGAATTTCAGAAGCAGTAAAGAAGTTCATCTCCAGGATAGGACACTGGTATTTATAAGAAAATAATACTTATATCAGGATATTTGGAGCCACTAGGGCCCAACACTTTCTCCCATATTATGTACCAGATAAGATGGTACTGGGAGATATTTTCTACGAGACTATTTTGCAAGGATTCAATGCCTCTTTGATGGAGGATAAGAAAAGAGACTTTATTTTGTATGGCTTCTACATTAGTTATTATTTTGTAAAAGACACTACAAAGGTAAGGAAAGAAGGTCACAATCATCTAGAGTACATATTTTACATAGGTAGATACCAAAAAAATTATCCTAAGAACGTAATGTCTCAACATGACGATCAAGTGGTATCTCATTGGCCAGATTCCCATGACAACTTTAAGGATGAAATATTCACAGAGAATGCACAAGATTGGGAGGAAGTCCTTCAGAGGAAATCCAAGACAGAACTAACTCGATTTAAGGCCATGCCAATGAATGAGCATATGGATTTGATAGAACAGAAAATGGAAGAAGTTGTACGAGAATAAAGAGAGTGTATGGAACAAACAATAATAAGGGATGAAACAAAGAGACTCCTAGCATATGCTGAGAGAATGTTTTAGCAATATTCTCAAAACCCAACAATTTAGGTACTAGGTCCACCAATAGTAACCCCAATAGAGGTATACAGGGGAGAAGAAGAGTAAACACTCCCAAGAGAAACATCCCATAAAGTGGACAACAATCAACTAGAATTAGGCACGAAGAAGGTACAAGAAGGGAAATTAGAGCCTGGGGTAACAATTGTGACCTTAAAAAATACATTAGGCACAAGAATTCTTGCTCCCGTAATTGGAGATCCAATAAATATTTATGATGATGATATTGATGATATAGATACCGTAGTGTTCCCAATTATCAATGAGGTTGGGCTAGTATAGAAGTACAATACACCCAACCACCCCAAGAACCACAACCGATGGAGGTAGCAATAGTCTCGGGCACAACCAAAAACATCACAACTATCCTAGAACAAGGATCACAGCCTCAGAGAACAGGGTAAGATAATCAATAGTATAAGGAACAAGAAAATGGCTCAAGAGATATCACCTCTGAAGGAAAGGACAATAAAGATGCTGAAGGTCACGATGAAGATCGGGGAGAGGGTCAAGAAAAGAAAACAAAAATAAAAGTGGAGGGCCCAGTCTAGAGGGGAAGACTTTAGATAAAGACGAGAATGAAGAATTTGTAGATTCTAGAAATTATATTGGTAAATCCATACTCATAAACAAGGGATGTAAAGAACAAGGTTGACCAAGAAAATGAAAGAGCTACAACTGAGTCTCTAAATTTTTCTTCACCTAGAGGAATGACACTATCATCTATAGAAGCAATAGAAAATGAGTTCGAAGGGACTACTGACTTCGAGCAAACAAAAGGGATGTAAAAAAATGAAGAGACAAAACCGAGTTGTGGTATAGGGAAACATTCTACTGTGTCAAGACATGAGCAGGAAGCAGTCAACAAAGAGAGAAACATTAGTAGTCAAGTTCCAACAATTGAAAAAGGTAAGTAACCGACCTTGGAACATTTTCACACTCTAGGAAGTTTAGGTAATTCTCTCTCATGGGGTGAGAAAAAAATTCCATAACCAGTTGATGAGGTAGATGATGTCTAGGACATAGTGTATGATATGAAGAGACAAGTGTTGGTTGAAAGAACTAGCAAGAAGAGAAGGATTACTTTAGATTGTGTTGTAGTAATCACCACAGAAGAAACTTTTCTTGGTCCAAAGTAAGTGAATTATTAGGAGTTGGGATAACCATATCTAGTGCCACCATTGATAGAGAAAAGGAGGACATATGAGAGGTAGAGTCTATGGGGAGAGAGCTTGAATACCTCATGCACCAGTTCAAATAGTATTGGGACAAAACTCAAGCAATCATCTTCATGAGGGATGGGTTTCAAGAAGGATATAATTGTTTTAGTATAGAAAGGGATATATTTATGGATCAGGCTATGGGTTACTAAGAAGATACTCTTCTAGGTATGATAGAACACAAATATATGCTAATATTTTTTGAGAGGGTGAAACAAACTTTGGCTCGAATAAAGTACGTTAGGGAAATTCAAGAGGGACAAGGTGAAGAAGAGAATGACATCATAACACTTACAAATGAAAACCTAGTAAGATTTTAGAAAGTAGATGAGTATTGGACATAGGTTGTGATGGAACCACAACAAAATATGAAGGACATGTGGGAAAAGTGTCTCAAGAACTAGGGAAAGATAAATGAGAAAATGAAATACATTCGACTGCTTGATTTTAGTATGCCCGATAACTTTGTATACCTTAACGATATAGTTAAACAACTTTTTGTGCATGATCGAAAGATTGAAGCTTAAATTCTAAAAATAACTACCTTGGAAAGAGGATAAGTGAGGAAGTTTGTTGACGGGTCGATAGGAGCATCGATGGTCCCATGGTACTTGAGTGCCAAGATGGAAAAATTCAAACATGGGGTGATGTAAATGAGATACGAGTTCAACAAGACAATGGAGCAACACCGATTCCACTATCTCCATACTTGTGAAGATCTTTTCGTCCATGGGTACGAATATGACAAAGCAAATCCATTGAGATAACTAAGATATGATTGGAAGAATACACATGGACTAGTCCACTCTTCTATTTTTTTTCTTTACCTTAAGTGAACTTTAATCTATTTTTAGTATATTTTGATTTTCCTCATTCTATTTTCCCCCTTGTAAGCATGATGCAAACTATGTATTCTGATATTGGGATGCAATGAGGTTATTTTTTATAAATACATAAATTGACCATGTTTTAAGGGGCTGATGGTTTTGTGTAAGGACCAGATGGTAAAGCTTGAGAACTATTTTTGAAGTTTTAATTAATTGAGAAGCTCAAATGAAGCCAAAGATATTTTTTCCATGTTTGTGGGTGTTATTTGATCTGTGTATTACTCTTTGAATTGTTATCAGCTACAAGCCCTTTAGTAATATCACTATCATTTCTTAGTCATATTTAATGATTTATGAATTCTAGATGAATAATGGTAAAACATGGATGATGTTTTAGTTTATTATATGAGAGTAATGTGGAGAATTATTTCTGGTGCATTTTTCATCTTATATATAATCTTGGTCATGTTATTTCTTTCTTCTTCTAAAACAAAACCTGGTATGGTCACTAGAAGTATTATTGCAAATATTAGATTTGTTTAGGTTTTGTTTACATACCGTTGGATAAAGGTTATCCTTAGGCCCATATTTCTTCCAAAGTAAATTATTTCTTAACTCAATTATGAGTTTTGCATGTTTAAACAGTAAAAGGAAAATTAAACCTTAAAAAGAGATTTACTGTTAGAAAGAAAACTTTGAGAAACTAATTAAATCCCATTGACACTCATTGGAACATCACTCTGGAGAATCATGCCACCCCAAATGGAGAAGAGTATAATTGTAACACCCTAGGTTTTGAAACCCCATTTTAAATAATGTATTGTTATGATGCTGAGAGGACAGAGTGCCCAAGACATGTAATGTTTCTATCATTATTAATAATAAATACTTCGTTGGCTGCTAGACAGACAAGGACTAGAGTTATAGGGGGCTAGGATTCTACAGGAGAGGGGGATTGAGAGGCTAAATGTTTATTCCTATGTTAATTACTTTTTTTCCTAAAGGGAGGGGGGGGATCAATTACTTGAGCTTCTTGGGGAGGCCAGGAGGTTCTTAATTTCCCCACGAACATACTTAAACCCTCCCCTGGTCCGATTGTGGGGTTTGTCATTGGCTTGTCCACTCCATCACCTTTGTGTTACCTCATTATTAACCTCATGCACTCCCATGCACTTACTTCCATCCATCCTCACCTGCGTATTGGTCTTGGGAAGGGGATCGAACAACAACATAATTAGCCACAAGATAGTTGGCTATAGTGGTTGTTGGTGTGATCCAGTCATGCCTTGATGCCTGCATGTCTAAGATGCAGTGGCCTGTGTCTAGCATGGCTCAGAGCTGTTGGTCCTGAGAGTTCCAACATTGAGATTCTAGACCAGTTGCACTGGAGGCCCGAATAAGGAGAAGGACTGCCCGAGGGACTGTGTGGCAGAAAAAGGTGGAGGTCTATTCTCTCGGGTGGTGCAATATGGGTAGAAGAGAGCTGGGTAATTGGATTGCTGTGAGTGTTGGGAAGCCTGTGAGTGCTTGAGAGATGATTGGTTTGAGAAGCCAAGTTCACTTTGGAACCATCCTTGTGGATTCATAGCCCTGGCTCGGGGGTGACGTTGTTGTTGAGATTTGGAGTAGTAGTGTCTACGGTTGGGTGGAACGTCCTTTGTCTGCATCCATTTGATGTCATTTTTCATAAAGATAAGTTCTCTCTTTTGTGATATTATTATCTGTGTATGAATGTTTTTCCGTTGTATATTTAATTATCGTAAATTGAATCTTTAGAACATGCATGTTTGTTGGATATTGTTTTACATGTACTTAATTCTCTTATCTTATGAATCTTTATTAAACAAATAAGGTATCAGTATGAGAAAGAATTCCAAGGGTGGGCTTGCAGATAGCATACCCCGGCCTATGGCTGGCTGGGTATGTTACAATAATTGGGCCTCATCTTCGGGAATAATTTCTACTATTGATTCAAAGAGAATTTCGACTTCTCAATAAAGTTGGTGATAGAGGAAGGGCCTAGATTAATGCATGGCTAGTCAGATTATTGATTCTAGTAGAAACATATCCCAAAGAGCCTATACATCCAAAACAACCCACATTCATGGCTAGTTCTTCTCAAGACAATCTTAACAACGAAGGTACTCCCACTACTAGTAACTCACCCCATACCGAGAAAGATATATACCTTCATCCAAAAATACCCTACACGATTTCTCACAAAGAAATCAATGTATTTAGAAGAATTTCTAGAGCTTATGCTTAGTAGATTGGAGCATTACCATTACCTCCATTCCTTCCCCATAGAAAGAAAACTGTGAGACTTGTTGTTGAAACCCCATACCAAACTTTCATCCATATAGTTGGGGATCTGGTATATTTTTATTTAACTGAAATTGATCAACCTCTCAGTTTTATTATGAAAACATTGGTTGTCACCCCACCAGGAAGTACCCACTCCGAACTAGATAATTTGAGTATGAGGAATTAGGATCCAATTCAGATGCCTCAAATGATGAATCAAATGACATGGGGGATAAAAATGAAAGCATTCTAGAGGGTAATGATCAATCTGAAAAAAACTAGCCTTGGTTGGACAGGGATGCCTTGTCTATACTAGGATAGTTCCATAACTTACCTAGGCACCCATATGTGCTTCTCCCCAATTTTGACCCCGAAACATTTGGATTTCCTAAAAAACACATCAAGAAATTCATACTAACAATAATATTGATGAATGTACAACATTAATATGTGGTGTGAATAATTTTCCCATACACTTTTGAGAAATCAGCCCCAAACTGGTATTTTAACCTTCCAGTTGGTTCCATAACCAACTGGACAAAATTCCAGAAGGATTTCCTAGATAAATTTGCCGAGGAAACAACTACACGAGCCTCGATGGATGAAATATTTAATTCCACCATGGGACCTAAGGAAAAGTTCAAATATTTTAATCAAATGTTTCTAAAAATCCTTAATAAATTTCAGCGAGAAGTCATACCTGCTCAAGAGCTATAGATTGGGGCATATGCAAATGCACTACCAACCTCTATCTCTATGTTCGTTAAAAGAGATGATAAACCTATTCCAAATGAGAACTTTTAAGAGGCCAAAATTATTGAGTTCCAGATGAAAGGTTTTAAATAAATTCATATCTCCTTAGCAAATCAAGAAACCCAACAACCACCCAGAAAAAGACTTTTTCTAACTAGACTTCATGGTAAACAAGTTGAACATAATACCAAAAAAGACAATGTCGATATGGAAAATATACAAAGGATGGTAAATAAGTTATTTAATGAGAATGTGCACATGAAAAGAAATGTAGGTGAATGAACCTCCAACCCAAGGGCTTACAATCCTTTCTTTAGAAAACCATCACTTTACAAGACCATTGACTCTCCCCCATCCAAATAATATTGACTTGGGTGAAGTAGCCTCCGATTCCTTTTGTAATTATCATCAAGATCACCATTCAAAGAAATATTCTCCCCAATGGGTGAGCGCCATGAATTTATTAGACAACTATTACTTATATGGTTTTACCTTGATAGAGAAACTTGATAATCAAACATCAAACACTACAAAAAACGAGGTTGGCAAGCCACGTGAACAAACAACTATGGTTTTGTGGGATATCAATCATACATTTTTTCTTGATGACCCCACCTAATGAAATGTTGGTAGTCCAAACAAGGAGTAAAGGTCCCATCATAAAAAATCAGTCTATCATAGCCCAGGTTCCCAAAAATCCGGAAAAACCAACCTCTTCGAGCTAGTCAGATCCTTTTCTTGGATCTGCCTCTAAATTCCAAAATCAAGAAATATCGAAGTTAGAATACAATATCGTAGAAGACTTGAAAAACATGAAAGAAAATATTTTTGTCATGTATCTATGAAAAATTCCCCTGCAAAATGACTTTTTGTTGCAATATCTAAAGGAGAGTGACAAACCTATAATAAACCCCAATTCAAATAATGGAAAAACTGCCTCTGGGGAAACTAGAAAGTCCAATATAAACTCAACATCTAGTGATAGTAAATATAGGTTATCTGTCCCACCCTTTTTATTGAGTTTTGAAATTTACAAAAGAAATCTACATAATTGTTTGGTTGATTCCAGTGCATCTTCAAACGCCATTCCCTATTTAGTATGTAAGAATTTGAACGCAAATTGTTTCAAAAGTGATACACACATTATAAATATAGACATAACTAAGGTCAAAGTATTTAGTGAACTAAAATATGTTATGATTCACATTGCTTCTAACCCAAAGTTTCACTAGGTTATTGATATCATTATTGTAGATATTCCAGAATCTTATAGAATGTTGTTAAGTCGATATTGGTATGAAAAACTACACAGATACTTCAGTACCAAATGGTCCCACTTATGGATACCATTAAAGTGACATCCCAACATGTTCAAAATTGATAGGGAAAAGTATCTGAAACATATTGCCACTGACTTGGAAGCCCCACATTAACCCTCTTCAATAAAATTTCCTATATTAGGGAATTATTCTTGTGACTTTGACTTTGGGAACTTATCACCTTTCTTATATGAAGTATTATTCTCACAAAATTCAGAGCTATCCCTACAAGAAGACTCATAAATAATCAAGAAATGCAGTGAGCCCAACCAGATTCTCCAAGTCCATATTTTAGAAAACAATAACAGAGCCCCAAATGTGGACCCTAACAAGAGAGTGTCGAACTTCACTTCTGGGATTTGGACTATGTTCTTTGACGAATCCAAATTCCAAGAAGGAGTTGGTGCAGGATACATTTTCATTGATACAGTAGGGAAACATAGTTTCTTATCATGTAGAATGGGCTTTGAATGCACAAATAACACGACTAAATATGAGGTCCTGGTTCAAGGACTCAAGAAATATATTGACCTGAACATTAAGGAACTAGTTTTTTTTCGATGATCTCGAAATCGTTGTAAGACAGGTAAATAACATTATAAATTGTAGTTCTCCTCACTTAAGGAACTACCATAATCAAGTACATAGATTGATAGAAAAATTTCAAGCATTTCGCATCATAGATATCCCTCTATCTAAGAATTTACTTTATTGATTCTTTGGCTAAAGTATCCTCAAGACAATCTCCCCTTGAAGATTATGAGGCCTCAAGGTTTTCCATAGAGTTATTATACAACCCTTTGGTCTCGGATAATATTATCAATTGGAGGGTGTTCAAAGGAGATGAAAAAATTATATCCTTCTTAACTAATGGAGAAAAATTCAAAGACTTGTCTATTGATGATGACGTTTTCCAGAAAATGCTTGATGAACAAGAAGGTGGGGAGCATGATTCAAATAAGGATAGTAGTAGGAACAAACCTAAGATACACACCATGCCCAGAGGGGTAGTCAACCTTGAAAACCTTTTTGACTTGTGAGAAAGGTTTAAGAAGACCAAAAATTTCAAGACTAGTATTTCTTTCCCTGCTTACGAAGTCATAAATTTAGGGACTACTAATAATCCTAAAAACATTAACCTTGGAAAATCACTATCTCCTGAGGAGAAGAAGGCTTACCTGGAATTATTTAAATAATATCAAGATGTTTTCCATGGTCCTACCAAGACTTGAAAATGTATGACACTAGGATCATTCGTCATACCATTCCACGTAGACCAGAGGTCAAACCATTCCAACAAAAAATGAGGAAATTTCATCCATACCTCGAACCTCTGATGCAGAAGGAGTTCAAAAAACATTTGGATGCCAAAATCATATTTCAGGTGAGTCACTCTGCATGGGTAGCCAATTTAGTGCCCACAATTTTTTTAGGGGAAATTCATTTATGTGTTGACTTCAAAAATTTGAATAAGGCCTCATAAAAAGACAATTATCCCATTTCCCCCCATGGAACAACTTTTGCATATCATGTCCGGATCTGATATGTTCTCCCTTTTGGATGGGTTCTCAAGTTATAACCAAGTTTTAGTATAAGAGGAATATAGATTGAAGACAACCTTCTGGACCAAATGGGGAACATTTTCCTATAACCGCATGTCGCTCAGATTAATCAATGCAAGAGTTAATTTTCAAAGAGATATGAATGTATCTTTTAGAGGGTTAATAAAAAAATATGTAGTGTTCTACTTAGATGATGTAACAATTTAGTCTAGTAATAGGGAAAACCACATTTCTCACCCTACCCAGATTTTTGAAAGGTGTAGGAAGTATGGGATATATTTGAACCCAAAGAAGACCATATTTAGTGTGGATGAAGGAAAACTCTTGGGTCACATTATTTCTAAGGATATCGACCCTGAGTGAGTTTAGGATATTTCTCAACTCCCACCCCCTCATAAATAAAAGGCTATGCAATGTTTCTTCGGGAAGATTAACTTTGTGAGTAAATTTACCCTCGACTTTGAAGAAACTATTAATCCATTGAAAAAAATGATTCACAAAGATGAAGAGTTCAAATGGAAAAAAGAAGAGAAGGAGGCCTTTGACAGAATCAAAACTTCCATTTCCCAGGCCCCCATATTAATAGCCTTGATTTTACCAAAGAGTTATTTCCTTAAACCTTAGCTTCATATCAGTCTTTAGCTGCAGTCCTTACTCAAAAGGATGACAAAAACAATGAGGCTCCTATCTCTTTCATGAGAACCAACCTCAAAGGAATTGAACTTAATTACCCGACTATTTATAAATAAGCATATGATGTCTACAAGGTAGTAAAACATTTCAGATCGTATATTCTGAAGAACCATATAAAATTTATAGTGCCTCACCCAACAATAATATCACTTTTCACACAACAAGATCTGGGAGAAAGGAGAGGGAATTGGATGATTTTCATCCAATAATTTGACCTGGATATCAAACACGAAAAAATAGTTAGGGGTCAAGGTTTATGTAAACTGGACACATAATCCCAAGACCTAATAGAGTAAAAAAATTCGTTGGGACAATGAATTATGTACATCTCACCCATGCAAGACTCTTGGTATGCAGATCTATCTTTCTTCCTTCATCATGGTACTTTCCCTAAACATATGAAGCATAGGGAGAGGAGAGCGATTAGGTTAAAATATTCCTAGTACCGTCTCATAATTTTGTGTTGTTCTGCATGAATTATGATGGCATGTTACTTAGATTCCTGGAGAAGGAAGATGCTGAAAAATGTGTTAAGAGAACTTCAAGATAGTCCCACAGGTACACTTCGCAGACGAGAATACTGCTCATAAAATATTAAGGGAAGGGTATTATTGGCCGATTTTGTTTAGAGACACACACATATATGTAAGAAAATGTTATTTTTTTCAATTGAGTGTTGGAAAAGAGAAGAAAGCATCTATTCCATTGCAACTAGTAACCATTTCTAGACCCTTTGAATAGTGGGGGATAGATGCCATTGGAGAGATAGACCCAAATTTATCCAAATAACACAAATAACACAAATACATATTGAATGCAACTAATTATTTCACGATATGGTTGGAATTCATTCCCCTCACCCATGTTAATGAGAAAGTAGTGATACAGTTTCTAGAACAACACATAATAACAAGGATTGGGGTACCTTCCGTTCTTGTTTTAGATAATGTTGCATACTTTTATTCTACTTTTTTGACTTAATTTTCTCTGGATAAAGGGATCTCTTTGAGATACTTTGCTAACTATTACCAACAAGGAAATGGTGTTGCAGAGTCAACAAATAAAAACCTAGTAAGAATTATTAAAAAGACTATGGTATAAAACCATAGAAATTGGCACAACGCACTTCACAATTCTCTACCAGATAATAGGTTAAATCCTAAAGAATCCTTAGGTAATTCTCCTTATCTCCTAGTTTACAAACTGGAAGTATATTTTCAACTAATTTATATCTCCCATACTTGCAGCTTTCTCAGGCCTCAAGAGGCCAACCATTGCCAAGGATACACTAAAGGATAGATACACTTTTAATGGTTGAGGAAGATCAGAGGGAAAGGGATAGGAATACATTTGTAGTTGAACAACCATTATTTAAAAGATGATTTGACAAGAATAAATATGAAGACAAAAAATTCAAAGTAGGGGACCTAGTTCTAATATAGAATAAAATCAATAAGCCTAAGGGAAAACACTCTAAATTTCAAAACCTTTGGCTTGGTCCTTTCCAAGTTGTTGAGAAAATTGGGGTAGGCACATACTGATTGCATAATATTATGGGTGAGTTGGATGCTCTTCCTATTAATGGTCAGACCCTGAAATGATTATTTCCTTATTCTCCTACCTTAGGAAATGTCTTGTACCATAGTTTACTTGTTTTGTTTTTATTTTCATTTGTTTGATTTGTATTTTGTAGTTTGTTTGTTTTCGTTCTGATTGAGTTATTTTCCTTTCTATTATGAATTTGATTTTTTGTTTATGATTTCATTTTGATTTTGGTTTGATCATGAGGGTGTTCTGTTCTAGTTCCTTGGTGAGATCTGGAAAACCCATTTCTCTTGTCTTAAGCTTCCACCATTAGAGACACATGAGGAGTTATCAATCAATGCGACATTCCAACACACAAATGATTCACATATCTATATGCATGTCACCTAGGTAATAAACAAGTTGTCTACCTCATGGTATGGAAACACTGAGGGAAAAATGGATAGACGTAGAGTATAGACTATACCCATGGAAAAATTGGATAAGGATCCCAGTTATTTTAGTAAATACAATAAGGAAAACATGGAGTTGACTCCTACTCCCTAAGAAACAAATATTCACCTCCCTAGCTCATTCTTGACACTTGTGCAATAAATGCCAGATGAAAATAACAGGTGAGATGAAATTTCATAATAAGTCAGAATGTAAAATTAGAGAGGGTATGCAGATCTCTCATTGGAAGCAAAGCAAGGTCTGTGATATCAGTGTGACTCCACTAGGGATATAGATGCTCATTGGAAACAGAGAAACACCATGAGGAGGTTTCTAACTTTAAATAATTAAAGATACAATGTCTTCCTACTAGTCGTTCTTTCCAAATCACCTTTTCCTAATAGGATATAGGTTATTGGTTTAATAGAAAAGAGGCATAAAATCATATTAACCCCCATAGGTAGACACAAATGAATGTTCCTTGGGCCATATATATATACAGAATTATAAATCATCTATGGGTTATTATCTTAAATTGGAAGCCAACTCCCAAAATGTCTCATTAATACAAGAAAGGAAAGGTACAAAGATGTTGGTTTCACCCAGTGAATCACCATTTGTTGAGAACTCAACAAATGCTCAAAATTTCATAAACTTTGGGGAATCACTTTGCTTCAATTTCATCCTTATACTTTTATTTACTCATGTTCATAATTTTTTTTAAGGTTTCCTTTTGTTTTCTACTTATTTTGGTCAAGTCTCGAGTTTAATATATATTATCACTAGGGGAGAAAGGTCTAGATAGTTTTTGTACCGAGGAAAGTGGTTTAAGACTTAGTATTTTTTTAAATTATCAAACAATCCTTCACATTTCTTGACTTCCCCGATGCCCGATAGACATTTTTGTGAAATGTCGATGAACTAATTAGGTATCGGTCATTTCCTTATGCGAATCACACATTATGAAGACTAATCTACCGATTGTCAATGTTCCACTTAGTCCAATTGTAGATGTGTTGTTATAAATATGAATCGTGTTTCATGTACCTAGTAAGCATCTCACAAATCCATCTCTGTCCATATGTCACAATATTTTCATAACCTTTCTACTCAACTATCCACAATGCTAACCCATTTGTAACTTTACCATCATGAAGACTTCTCTTGAATATACTACAATTGATCATCACATGTGTTGATACTGAGAGGGGGGTGAATCGATATCAAGTACAATTTAAAAACCTTTTTAAACTTATACTTAAACCATTCAATTATATCCAATGAGAAATGAACAATAGTATAAGAGTTACACCAATACACCACAATACACCATGCACAATATATGAGAAATAATCAATAGTTT
>ML776801.1:1482941-1535361 GCA_009831015.1 Picea engelmannii
GAGAAATGAACAATAGTATAAGAGTTACACCAATACACCACAATACACCATGCACAATATATGAGAAATAATCAATAGTTTTTGTTCAAGGGAAGTAATGACTTCCAAAGGTAGCTACAACTTCCAAATGTAAAGGGAGGGATGAACCTCCAAGAGGAAGATACAATCCTACAATATAAAGATAGATTTGAACTCTCTATCCTTGCCCCTTCCTTCCACCCAAGAATATATGAGAGATAATAAAACTTTATTCAATTCTGGTCTGTTCAGAAGACCCAATTTGTACAGCATGCCCCACGCTCAATATTTAACATATGATTCTGAAACTCGCACACAAGAAAATAAAGTCCGTACTCCTTCCAATGGAAGTGGTCCCACTGCATTTGGAGTCTGTATGAAAAAGTTATGACTTTTTTACCCAGAACACCTGTTTATTGACTAGTTTCAAGACTGGTCACAAACCCTATATTCCACAGAGTGTATCTCCATAATTATAGCGAATAAAGAGCTGAAATTTTTACCAGAGGTACCTTGATATGTCTTCTCAATACCATAGCGATTTCACAATCTGAATCGTTCTAGAAAACAAGTTATAGCAAAAATGGTAAGATGACCTGAAAATAACATACCTTAGAACACATCACCAAAAGACTTCATCCTCCCTTGAAAACCGGCCTTCTTTTTCTTCTTCTTCCCTCTGAAATTAGACTTGTATCAAATGAATGTATAATKATGTTTATTTATACCATTTATGTCACTTCCTTTTAACATTAGGGCCGACCTGACACTTTCTTATTTTGTAATTATTTTCTTTAATTATCTTCAAGGCCTACATGTACAATTCACTTTTTCATCTTCAAAAATTCATTTCTCCTCAACCATGAAGATCCACGTGACGTGCCACATACAACCGGAAACAACATGATGTATACTATCCATCCATGGGTGTTGTATCTGCATGTGCATTTTCCTTCATGTCCAAATAACTTCATCAATCTTGTGGTCCAAAACCCATGACTAGGGTTGACATCAATGACAACAACCAATCTTCCAACAACATGTTCCTTTTTATCAGACTGAATCAAAATATGTCCACTGATCTGATCTATATACTCATCAAACTCTCCATTTCTAGAAAAACCTGTACTAAAGATATCCCTGCCTAAAATAAACTTATGTATTCCAATTGATACTTGTGTGGGAACACTACTTCTCAACCAATCAATTTGTTACTCTATATTTCTTCTATCTGATTGCTCTGAATCTATCTCTGTAAAAAATTCATACTACTCAAAATATGGTTCTCTGATTTGTAGTGTCTACTACATGGACTCCCCTTGTTCAACATACATATTTACTGGGAGTCTCCAAGCCAAATGGATCAGAAAAATACCTTCTTTGATGCAGAGTAATCTTCCTCTTCTTCTGTAAACTCATCATCTCTCTAAACTTTGACTTCTTCCTTTCTTCTTGTGGAGTGATCTCGCACTACAATTACTGAAAGTTCAATATCTTACGCTTTTTCTTTATTTACCTTCTCTTCTTTTCTTTCTTTCACTACTACACATCCCATGATCTATGGGACATGTTCTTTATTCACTTGTTCTACTGTTTTTTCATTCCGTTTGTTGTATCTGACATTTACCCTTTTCCTTGTAGATTTGTCTTCATCTCATACTATTTCCAATCATGCAAGTGTGACTTCTAGGTGTCCATTCATCTGATCTTTCTTTTCTTGTTCTTGTTTTCTTTTCCAAACCTTCTTATATATGATATCAATGTTCTTTCTCAAATAAGTATCCATCATTCTTCTACAATCACGAGCTATGTATCCATAGTTATGGAACTTGTAACATTCAATGTTATGTGGGGCCACATAATCTTTTCTTGTTTGAACATTTCTCTCATAAGCCCTGTAATATGCAACCTTATGTCCAAAGCTAGTATAATAAAAACAATGACCATAACATAAATTCACATACCTAGGAGTAAATGATCTTATTTGTTGTGTAGTCCTTCTGAATTCCTTCCTTGGTTGATCATGATCTTCTCTTTTGTGGATACCTTCATTATGGTTGAAGCTTCCTTGTTTCTTGAATATGATAGGTCATATTGAAGATGTATCTCTATTATACTCATTCTTCTTTGATTCTTGTTGACCATGATTCCTTCCTTTGATTACTTCTTCATAATTCTTACTATTTTCTTCATTCTTTTTTTCTAGTGACCTAGAGGGATTCTCTTCAACATTCTCTAGTGATGAGATGAATGTTTATGTCTCTTCAACGTTCTTGTTGTGCTTGATGATTTTAAATCTCAATGTGACAACTTATTCTTCAAAGTTCTCAACGTCTTCTTCTTTTCTCATCATCTGACTCTTCATGAATTCTTTTGTCCTCATTGCTTCTTCAAGTTGTATCTTCAAGGAGATGATTTATTTTTCAATTATTCTCTCTTCTTGACCAAATTATGCTTCAAGCTGATTTAAGTTGGCATTTATTTCCTTAATATGATTTGTCAATATCTTCTCTCTCTTTTCTGCCTCTTCCTTCTGTTCTACTATTTTGATTTCCAAACACTACTTCTGATCCTTGAGAGTTTCTTCAGTCGTTATGGCTTCTTCTAGCTGAACCTTTAAAATCATGATCATTTTCTTGACTTCTCTGGAGTTGGTGTTATGATATTCTTATTTCTTAAACATTTGATTCCTTGTGTCTTCTTCTGTTCACTTTTCTTCTTCAACTTTGATCTTCAATGTGATTATTTCATCTTCAAGTTCTCTTTCTCATTGAATGAATTCTACTTCATGATTCTTTTCATTTTCAATCTCAGGGTTTTCTTCTATTTCATTGATATTTTTTGTCTCATTACTCTCAATATTCAAATAAGGGCATTCGATTTCAATATGTCTGTGCTCTTCATAATTAAAGAAAAATGACTCACTTTTATTGATTACAAACTCTTATGCTTCTGACTCTTTCTGACATGATGGGAATCTTACCTTTTGTTTTGTACATGCATCTTCTTTAGAAATATCTAACTCTGTGATGGGAGAAGAATAAATATTATATAGCGTATCCCAGAGTTCTTTAGCTGATGAACATTTTCCTACTTTTTCCTTTACTGAATCAGGTAATCCTTCCATGATGAAATCCATTGTTATTTTGTTGTTCTTATTCAATTCCTTCTTGAATGAAGTCCTTGGTTTCATTTATATCTTGTAACAACTAAATGCCAAATATCATATCCATGTTCCTGCAAAAAAAAAATCATCCTTCTGCTCCATGACTCATAGTCCAGACCATTCCGACCATCGAACATTGATAATCCATTCATACTCTACTCCATGATCTACCTTCCAATGGTTAAAATGTTTCTTGAGGAAACCTACTCTGATACCAATTGTTGGAATACTGAGAAGGTGGGGGGGGGGGGTGAATCAGTATGAGCACTTTATACCACTTTTAGCCACAATATATATTCTTTCACTTTATCAACAATGTTCAACAATTTATCATCAATGTATCATCTATGGTTGCATTCAATATATATATATATATGATAAGAACTTAATCATAAGAAACATCACATCAACATCACATCAAGAACACAGTACACCAGTATTTACATAGAAACCCAAATGGGATAAAACCACATAATTATTTCTTATATATATCAATAATTCATTCATAGGAAGCATCAACTTCCCAATTCTCTAGATGCAACTGGAAGGATGCTACAACCCCTCATTTAAAGGATCCAACCTAAAGGAATCTACAACTCCCTAAATTCTCTGGCTCCAACCAAAATGAGGCTACAATCCCCTGATTCTCAGGCTCCAACCTAAAGGAAGATACAACTCCTTGATTCTTCGGTTCCAACCGAAAGGAGGCTACAAACTCATTTCCTTGCCCCATCCTGCCTCCCTAAAGTACAAATGTAGACCAAATGTCACTAACAAAATCATTTCCACTGATATATCAATCAATTTTTCACTATAAATCTATCATTGTATCTAATGTTTCACATCAACCTATCCAACCTGTCACATCAACTGGTCTAACCTTTCATTGATCCACCTATCCAACTTGTCACATCAACCAGTCCAACCTGTCATTGATCAACCTATCCAACCTATCACTATCACCGATACTTAACCAAATCCTCTCAGATGGATCATACACAAAGTACACCTCTCAACTAGATGTCCAACATCACCAGCACATGCCTCTACCAAGAATGTGCCAAGATCACCAACATACCATCATAGGGTATGTGTCTCAACCATGTACCAAAGAATATACCAAACTATCAACCTATACCATACCAAGCATCAACCATGTACCAAAACCTATATCACAACAAATGCATCAACCATGCACCAACACCTTTATCAAATTGTGCATCAACCATGCACCAACACCTGTACTAAACCATGCATGAACCATGCACCTCAACCTATACCAAACTATGCATCAACCATGCACCTCAACTTGTATCATATGCATCAACCATACACCATTTAACCAAGTACCAATCAAGTATCATACCATGTATCAACCATGTACATCAACACCTGTACCATATACTATGAAATATGTCTCAACTATATACCATATCAATCTCAATCATGCCATGTACCATAAGATAAGCCTCAAATATATGCCAATATCACAAAGATGTGCCTCTAACAATGAACCATAACAACCATATACCAAGTACCAAGAGTATGTCTCAAGCATGTGACATAGTCATTTCAACCATATGGAATCATGTACCATCAAGGGCCTCCAAGACATGCCTTAAGCATGTGTTGTACCATCCAAGATACAAGCCTCAAACAAATACATAAAAGACATACATTTACTCATGAAAACATGAAGCATACAATCTCAGATCCTGTAGCAACCGTGTTGTACCATCAAACCTTGCTGCAACTCAACCAAAAATTCTTCTTCAGAAGGTTTTCCTCATGTACGCAATTTTTTCTCCTATAGCCTTTGGATGTATGAAACCTGTCCTCTTGCATATCACATATGTACACCACCTTTCCTTAGACAACCCACGTATAACCTCATAAAATTAGGGTTTCTAGTTTTCTGCAACTTTGAAACTTTCCCTCCTTAAGACATTTGTTTCCTCAAAAAATGCCACCACAACCTTAGCAAAAAGATCACTACTTCACAATATAGATAACCAATGAATGAGTGTGTGAGTGTACTTGTGAATGAATCCTCGAGGTATATTTATACTTTTTCTAAGTAACCTCTTTCCTTATTTTAGGGTTTTCTTGTTACAATCACTTTACCCTTTGACCAATACTTGTAACCAACTAGGGGCTTCTTGACCACTCTTTGGGGATTCCAACTTTACAAGGTCATATCTCCCTAACCATGAGGAACCACATGGAATTCCACATCTAATCGAAAATGACACAACATGTACTATCCATATATTATAGTATTCCCTGCAATTACATTGTCCTTCATGTCCATATTCATTAATCAACTTTGGGTCCCATAACCACACCTCTGAGGATACATGTAGACTACATTAGATGTACCAAACTAAATCACCATCAATATCGATAATACAAATGTCAATAAAATGTCAAACATCGCTGGACCTCTCCAAGGGTTGATATCATTATATAAGGGTTTAAATCAATCTATAAGGGTTGAAATCAATCTCTAATATTACTCTCTAAGGGTTGACATCAACGACAACCAACATTCAAAACCAACTGTTTAACAGGGTCCTCGTGATTGACCCCCAAGTTACCTTCAACCAAAAGAAACAAAATATTCGGTTGAGAACCTTCCAAATTCACGGATTAAAGAAAAGCACATGAGGACACATAGAAAGAGGTGAAGGATTTCAGGGATCTGGAAGAGAGAGAGAGAGAGAATGGAAGGGAGTTTGCATTGGTGAAAATGATGGACTATGTAAAAACACAATAATAAAAGGAGCTTGAGATTTGAATATTGGATTGGAGAACCCAAAATACTTTACCTAAGATAAGAGGAACATGATATTGATTCTAGGAGGGCATCTGATAAAACTCAAAGAAGCGCGATCTAGGTGGGTGTAAGGAAAATATATGCCAAGAGTAGAGTGAAGGAGAGTGACCTTCAAATCTTATCGAGAACTTGAGAGAGATTCCATAGTGGTATCATGGCCTAGCATGGGGCGAGCTAGAGTGTTATGATTGAATGCATATGAGCCTACAATTGGGTGGAAAGGTGAAAACCCACAGTCAGTTGGATGGATGTGACCTGGAAATCAAATACGCATATCTTCACTCTGTGTAATTAAATGGAGATAAATGATTGATGCCTATGATTTTGTATACATGGTCAATGGTGTTGATATTGTTCTATTGGAAGTCATTGCACTCGTATAATAATATGTTTGAATTGAATTGCATGTGTATTGCATGTATGAGGAGGAGGACCCTATGTTTATTTTAATTGATTAAGGAAATAATAAAATCGATTTCCCCTTGTGAATATAACCCTAGATACATTGACATGTTTGTGCCTACTAGGTGCATAGAAAAGTATTGTTGTGGTGTGATTCCCGTGAAAATAAAAGAGGTTAGAAAGTTAATAAATGAACAGTGATTTCCAAAAGGAATAGGATATTGTAATAATAACATGTTAAAGGCCCTAGAAGGCTGATAAACCTTGTGTCATTAACCTCTTCTTTTTATGAATGTTTTTGTGGAAATGAAATCCTCATTTTGGTGAATAAGTAGCAAGTCTTATTGCTTGCTAGAAGAATGGAGGCAAAAATGCCCGATAACCTGGGAAGGTTTATGTGCAGTATGGAGAGATTTAAAGCTATATGAAAGTCTCCTTATTGGAATGGAAAACCTGTTGGATGAAAATTTTCACCCAGGTGGTGAAGAGAGAATTTCTTAGTCAGTTTAGAGGAGAAATACATATATCATGAAGGCATCGTAAGCCTTAGAAAATATTGGGAATAAATCCTTGAAATTCTATGTCCTGAATCATACTGAAAACCTGGGGAAAAATCCATATTTCAAGCTTGAAGGAATCACAACCATTGGATTGGCATAGAGAATAGATCTCGACCCTTCATTGGAGTAGGATATGATTCCCTTAGAATATGTACCCCAAGTCAAGCAGAGACGTTGATTTTTTGGAGGATCAGAGGTAGGGGGATCTAGGAATTTGGACAAAGGGTGACGATTGAAGTAGCCCTAGCGACCTGGAGTGAAGGTACTTTGATGGGAAAGGCCCCAAGGGGAAATATGAATCGTTGTTCATAGTAGAGATGAGATTTATTCTTAGTCATGGATCTCCATAGGGTCTCATCTAAGTGAGGTTAAAAGGGAAGGTGACATCCTGTTGACGCCATGTTGATGGGGAATGCCTATGTACCCAAGGGTAATACATGGCATATTGTAATTGGTCGAAGGAATGGAGAATGAGTCCCTATAGAGCTCATACCTTTGAATGGGTGCTCTAAATTATTGAGCGTAGGATCTGTGGGTGGAGAGATCTTCACTATTGATCAAAGAGTAGTGCATTTCGTTGGAGGTTGGTACTCGGAGTAACGTAGGATGCAAAGGTGTAGGAACTCCAATGGTAAGGCTATGGGGGGAGATTTTGGACATATATCAGGTAGAGTATGAGGAGAGACCTTAGCCATTAGATCTATGATCCATCCTGAAGCGAAATAAAAGAGTACAATGGCGTCATGATGATGGTTAATACTAGCGTGGAAACTTACATGTCCCTTAGGATGACATGTGGTTATAGTCTATTGGTCGATAGGTTGAGCATGGACCCCACTGGGCAAGAAGGGCCTTAAAAAATCCACTTTAATTAAGGTCCCGAGAGGATGATGTGGATAATGCCACATGCTAAGCATAGAAGGTACCACTTGGCATAGTGATTGGGAACCTATTGGTGATATTTTGTGGGAAATATGGATGCCACATGTCAAGTGTGTTGACGATTGAAAACGTCAACGTAATTTCACCCACAAAGTGTTGCTAAGCCTATTATTATATAAGACTAAATAATGCTAATAGGTGGGAACCCCTTGAACTTTTGAAGATCGGGTCTATTCATTTTCAATGTTACGATGATGTGATACAAAGTTACATGGTTGATGAGGATATGGTTGTCATTGATATCAGTTAAGTTTTGAGACATTGTTCCTTCATGATACTACAACCTACTATTCACTCATGGTATTTTTTCTTCTCGTGTGTACAACAAAAATGTTAGTGAAAATTACAGAAAAGAATTTTGAGGAAAAGTAAATACTATATCTAATGAAAAAAAAAAGGAGACCTAGCTCTACATACCTATTGATAGTGGTTAAGTTCTAGCTAACAAAGAAATGGCTATGAAATATTGTTTAATCACATTTTTTATATATGCATATGGTGGGAATTTTGGTGGCCCACTTTGGCAAGGGACAATGTAATGACTATGCATTGATTAATGGGATCAGTGGTTGAATTACATATGTTATAACGTTGGTGGCTCATGGAAGTTATGGATTGCGTTTTTATGGTGATTATGCTATGTTTCGGTTAAATTTTTTATGATGATGTTATACATGATCATTGGATTGTGTAGTGGTCGAGTGATTTATTTGAGTTATATTGAGAATGTAAACATGGGTGGCGCATTTGGCAAAGTGAATGAAAATGGTTGGATTATTATGTGGACTTGGATTATACTATGGTTTGAATGTGTTGATACTATCAATTCACTTGTTGATTAATGGTGTTAATGGAAGGTTTGTTGACATGTACTATGGATTAAATGAGATATGGGTGGAGGCGACGTGCATTTACTGCACATCACCTTTACCCTTCCCGTTGGCTTCCGCACTAGTCAGACTGTTGTTTTGATGTTCGTGTTGTGTTCACGCTCCATATTTCTAGCAGGGTGAAACCGCTCGGAAACCTCTTGTCTTAAGGATTTTGATTAGCAGGTATGTCTCTTTTGGCCATTCTTGACTTCACTCTGGTTATGAAATTATTTTGGCTCAGTTGTGTGGGTTTGTGTTTGTCCTAAGTGCTGCAATTGTGTGGAATTTTGGATTTGAATGAAAACAGATGGTTTGGCTCGTATCAATTTAAGTTCGTTGGTTTGTTAGTCTTCCTGGGTGATAGTTATTTATTACCACTACATGTTGGTTGAAGGGTTTTGTTTAAAATCATGGATGGATGATTGTATTCTTAGTTATTGGGTTTGATTAAGAGCCCTATTTCCTTATTCGGCCTTGTCAAGGGACTGTCTCCCATCCACAAGCATCACAACCCCTTGCGCGTAAACCTTAGGCCTCAAAGTCTCACTGAAGTTAGCTTCATTCCTCCTATGAAGGCTACTGTGAAAACTCTAAACCCGCCCAACCAAGGTTGCATACGGAAACTGTTGAGCCTGTCAAGTGATTTCCAGTCACCGTGGTCTATTACCTTGGGTACGGGCTCACCCGTGGGTCGTATAGCCATCATGTTGGTTTAGTATCTCGTCACTACCTCTGTGATAATGGCATGAGCTCCGCATTTCCAATTTCACTACTAAGGGTCATGATCGCCAGTCTATTGTCAAAGAATCATTTTTTTTTTATGAAAGGGCCTCTGTCATTTTTTTTCTGGTTCGGAGGTACATACCGTTATCACGCTTGTTTGGTTTATTGCTTCCCTCACCACAATGATGAATTGTTGGTTATTATACAACTATTAGAGTGGTGCTTATGATGTTCAGATAATGGTTGGCATAAGTCAGAGGGGTTTGGTGTTGTCACACATGTCGCGTCCTGTAGGTGATGTATTGAAAATTAGAAGACTGGATTGGATATGTTTACTGCATCTTTTTACACTTGAATGCATGCGACCTGGTCACTCACAGATGACTAAATTAATGGCCCAGAATGAAGTTTTGAGTTATATCATGGTTATATATATTGCTATGTGGTTAGGGGGATTATGACACTGTGGGATTCTCTCATTTGTGCACAACGTATAATATGGATGGCTTGTTCTGTATGCCAAGTGATACCCCTGAATTCTAAGTGTGTTTGTCTTTTTTGATGGATCACTATTGATGACAGTTGTGTGGGACGTTTGGCCCAGTTTTGAATAGCACTAAGATACATTTTTTTTTATAGTGGCATGGTTACATGGTTTCATAAATTCATTTCTGCATAGCTTGTGTCTAAATGATGATTGTTGGTTGTATAGACAATTTCCTTTCAGGCGTGGCATGTGAGGTGTTGATTATTTTGATCTTTCTATTGCATATATATGTATGGGAACGTATAATTATAGATCTTGATTAGATTTGTAGAGACTCCATTATTATTTTTGGAACACACCACTTTCAAATACAAACATAGATTGGGGAATGTATGGAATGGTGGATATAGATTGAGTGTTGTTGTTGGCTGTTATAACATGCAGAATGTAATAATAAATGGAATAAAACCTCCTAGAAATTGTGTGAATTAATTTTTTTTTTTGATAACATTGTGTTGGATATTAATGGACAGTAAAATTAAACAAATGCACAAGAATTATTACTTAGTCATCTAATTGTCGGTTGATGCATTTTTTCCTTACTGCAAATATGTTATGGATTGCTTGATTAATATCATGAACAATAAATGTTTTATTTCCCCCTCATTATCTCATTTTTCGCTAATTATAAACCCCTCACATATCCCATATTCATTTTGTTCACGCCCCGTTCTGATATTGATCACAACTAAGGAAGATTATGTGTTAGTTTGGGTAAAAGTGGCAGAATTCTGTGTGGATTGCAGTAAGGTTTATTGGTTTGTTTACAATTGATTGTTTTTATCATTGAGTAGTGACCATATCTCTTCCATTTCATTATATCATATTTTCTCTAATTACAAACCCCTCATGTATCCCTCAACATTTTTTCCACCCCCCTGCTCATTGATTAACGTTAAAACAATTTATATGGATTGGATTGCATGAGCCTAATACATTCTAAGGAAAATCTATTTCATATTTTAAGAGTTGTCCTGCATGTCTATTCAAAGAGACTATTTTCTAATCGATTGCACACACAAGATTCTTTTGTTGGATTGGGCAGGAAGTAGCTTTACCTAGGCTTGAAAGGTCTCCTTTCCATGTCCCGCAATGACAGGTTGACTTCATGGATTTTGGACAACATGTTTTATTTTGAATATATGGAGTATTATTTTTGAAATAATTTCAATTTTCATGAGTTGAAATTGCCAAAAGTATATATGTTGATGGGAGGCACAAGGAAGTGTGTTTTCTTAACTAATGGATTATGTTATGATGGTAGGATAGTTATGAACTAAAGGGAGTCACAAGGGGTCCCACCTACTAGTTATTATTTAATGATGATCCTTATTATAATTACTACTGGCCCCCCTAACTAAAAGTTAGTTAAGGCCTTATGTTAACTTAACTAATAAGTTAGTTCAATTACTCTAACCAATTCTAAATTGTTAAAGGCTGAACTAAGGAGAGGAACATGAGAGAGGATAGAAGCACAAAGCATGCTAAGGTTTTCTCTTTGAGTTATGTTGAGATAGTTCAGTTTTCATTCATTCATATATTCATCATAGCCTAATTATCTTTTGTGATAGCAGGGTCTTATTGTAGACAACAACATTCAGGGCTGAATCAAATCATTCAGACACTTGTTCTTTAGAGGTGTTGATCTATCTTTGATAATCTGTGTAGACTTGTCTATTTGTGAATTAACTTTCATGACTGATAAAGGTTATTGTGCAGAGTCGAGTGGGAAACAATATGTGGCAAGCTGATCCATCTTTTAGAGTTTAGTTTTGGTTTTTTGTCAAAGGTCCTTTTGTATGTTCCATCAAGGATTTCTAAGTTTGACTTTGGTCCAAGATTTCTATGTGAAGTGTTGTAAAGACAATGACTCTTTGGTGAATTGAAATGAAATAAGGGATTTCTTTATGTCTCATATACATTGATTATGACCTTGGTGTCTTTACTTCTGTTCTTACATTTATTTCAACAACTGATATTTTCAGAAAAAATACATAAAAAGTGAATTTCTAGCAAGCTTTTTGTTGATAAAAGACTAGCCTAAGCACTTGTAATTAATACTTGTGAGTTAGGATATATATTTTTGTTGGCTATAAACATAGGGTGATATTCCCATCTACTTTACTTTAGACAAGTAAAGTCTGAAAATGCTTGAGTAAGATCAATTCATATCTTTTCCTCAACATTTATTTGGCAATCATATTGGGGAGATCTTCGATATCTCTCTGGTTAAATTCTATAGTCGATTTTTCATCGATACATCTTTATTTTCTGTTTTGATTCCTTGAATGTTTTGCTATTCATGTCTGTCCCTGTTGCAAGACAGCCAAATCGTGAGCCCGGTCTCCAAGACTAGACCAACATTGCTTTGAACCTGTTTCATACTATTTTAGACACCGCTAGGACCCGTTTTGAGCTTAATCGTTCTTGGGTAGAAATTGAAAGAGATATTAGTGTCCAAGAACAATTGGAAGCTAGACGTAGGAAGCCCAGAAATCAGCAATAACCTCTCATTTCTTTAGTTTTGGCCTTTCTTTCATGACCTTAGATTCTCGTGCTTCTAGAAGAAGAAGAGGCTTGTCACCTGAAATCAATCCTATTGCTGAAATAAGAAGGAGAAACGTTGTGTTATCTACCCAACAAAGTGCTCTAAGAATAAATTTATCTGATTCATCTAGTGCGTCTTTCTTTCCCTCACCTATCATCCACATAATGTCATCTAGTGGTGGGTCTGGTGGCACTGGAAGTGCTCCATCTTCCAAATCTTCATTGTCATCAGTGATTGGTAGCTTATACATCCACCATATCCCAGTCCAATCTACTACAAACCCCACCAAAGCCATTAAAAAATATGGCCTTTTTCAATTCAAATAAGATGCCACAACCACACCATGGAATGCGTCTTCTCCTCTTAACCTAGCACCTGCTACTCGCTTGCTTCCGAAGTTTAAAGAGTATTTGCCTAAGTTTCCAGGAAATAACACTATCAATACTAATGAACACCTAGTGGAATTTTTTAATGTTTGTCATAATATAGGGTCTAATGACAATGACACTTGGATG
This sequence comes from Picea engelmannii, assembly GCA_009831015.1. Taxonomy (NCBI): domain Eukaryota; kingdom Viridiplantae; phylum Streptophyta; class Pinopsida; order Pinales; family Pinaceae; genus Picea; species Picea engelmannii. Next base: position 1,496,071 of record ML776801.1, read on the forward strand.
CGCCTGTTTGTCAATTCCTTGGAAGGAAAGGCTGCGACAAATTTCTTTGACCTTCCTCCTAAGAATCTCTTGTCTACATGGGAGGAACTGATTTATTGGTTCTGATCCACTTACGGGAAATCCAAAAGCCCTGCTAAGAAGTTAAGGGAGTACAACAACGTCATTTACAAAGATGGTGAGGCCATCAGGTCCTTCAACTTGCATTTTACCAAGTTGTATAACCAAATCCATGAACTTATCCTCCCTCAGAACTAAGCTGCTTTCATGCATTACTACAATGCATTTCCTTCTCCTTACATTCACATGCGTGAAGAAAAGGCCATTGATAACCTCGGTTCCACTCTACACACTTGCTCAAAGTATGAGGAACAACTTGAACGAACTGGTCTACCCGAGGGAGAATCAGTTAGATAGACAAATATGTCTGCTCTCTTATATCTATTACAAGACATGAATAACCATATGATATCTTTTGAGAGGAAATGTACTGTCAACCCCCTCACCCCTGGAGCTTCATCCTCTTCTTCCCCTCCTTTTAGAAGTTTGATTGAAAATAATTTCCAGCCGAAGGCGATCCTGCCTCAGAGTTGGTGTAACTTCTACGAGGAACACCACGAAGAAACCACATGTGAGGTAAGGAAGAGTTCCAGAGATAAGATCTTTGGTAAATGACCAAAATCCATTATCGTTGTCCTAGATTTTGCCGAGCCAAAAGATGTCATGGTCATCAAAAATAGGAACAAAACCTATGCCTGAAAAGGAAAATTTGACCCTCTTTGAATTTATTCTAACCCAAGTTCATCTTCAACTGCTGCTATGCCCTAGGTTCCCAAAAATCCTGAGAGTCAAGGAATCACTCCTCCTCCCCCCTCTTCCAAATACAATATCTTGAATCAATTGGCCAACAACAAGGTGGATGCAACACTCCTAGACATGGTTGGCGTCCCTGAACAACATATGCATCTGTAACAATTCATGGAAGGAAAATCTTCCATTGTAGCCAATCTTTCCAAAGAGGTAAGTGAAGAGGATTCTTCTATAAATAAAGTAGGTGTACATAACTTCAGATACCCTATAAAAAATCCCCCTTTTTATATTTCTGTAAAGATCATGGAAAAAATCGCCCACTGTTGCCTCATTGATGGTGGTTCAGGACCAAGTGTCATGTCGAAGATTATTATGGAAGATCTAGGCTTATCTTGTACAAACAAAAATTCCAGAAGCATGCTTTCCTATAATAGTCTACAACAAACGACCATAGGAGAGATTAAGGATGTAACCTTGGTTTTATGTGCTCATCCTGAGATAAGGGAAACCCTCAACATTCAGGTGATTGATATGCCTATAAGAAATTACTCAATTATCTTGGGGAGATATTGGATATCCCTGATAGGTGGATACCTCTTGCTCGACGGGACACATCTATCCGTTCCTCGAAATGGAAAGAATATCATAGTCCTTAGAGAAGGAATAATTTCACCCTACATAGAGAATGTTCCACACTCTAGTGTAAACTATATTGAAGAAGACCTAGGAGTGTATTCCATATTCACTGAAGAGGATGATATTCCTCTGGAAATAATTGATTTAGAGGATGAATTGTGGCATATGCACTTTGATGGTTCACACTAAGATGAGGGTAACGGGGTTGGTATTATATTGGTTTCCCCTGTAGGAAAGATTCATAACCTTTCATATAGGTTGGAGTTTGGTTTCTCAAACGATGCTGCTAAATTCAAAGCTTTGTTGTTAGACATCGAGAATGCCCTTAATATTGGTTGTGGTCACCTTTTAGTGTTTGGAAATTTCGAGCTTGTTGTGAACCTGACACGTAAGACATGATCTCCTAGCAACAAGCTAATGGAACAATATTCCCAAACTGTTTGGGAACATATCTCAAATATCCTATCTTTTAACATCATTCATGTTAGGAAGTAGTTGAATTCAATAGTTGATCGATTAGCTGTCTTCACAACCTCTCCTACTCAGCAACTCTTGCCTCACTGGCCTGATTGTGCTCTCCAATCTCTACATTGTTCATACATTTATGAGAATGAAAATTTCAGGAAGGCCATCCCTAACGTTGAAAGAATTTGTACTGTTAGTCAAAATGAACCTCTCAATCCTAATAAGATTATATCTATAGAAAATAATGAAATTGCTGAGGGCTTGACTCCCGAGGTTTTGTTTTCCTTGAGTGTTGGAGGAAATAAAGAAAAGGAAGAGGAGTCACAACTGAACGTGATTGAAACCATCTCCATGAACATAGGACACCTGGATCATCCTCGAACAATAAAATAAATATCTGGGGTTTGGATAAAGAAAAAATGAAATTTGTCGAATCACTTAGCAGATTTCAAAAGGTTTTTGCTTGGTTTAATGTGGATCTTCGTGGTTTTGATCCAGGTCTCATTCAACGTACTATGAAAATAGCTAGGCAAAAACAAAAACTTGTTAACTCTGCTCTGAAAACAACCTTTCGAAGGGAGTTGGGAGATTTCTTAAGAACTTAAATTTTTTCTTTTGTCCACCCTGAAGGGGTTTCAAATTGGGAACCTGATTCGAAGACCCATGATAATTTCAGAACCTGTATTAGTCTTCAAACTTACAGGCAAGAAATTATAGGAAACCCTTTCCCTCCTCTCAGTATTAGAATGTTTCTGCAATAGGTTGTAGAGTTACACTTGGATCCCTTACTTGACAGATTGTTTGGTTACAGTAAAATCAAGGTAGAAGGGGCAAATTATCACAACACCATTTCCACCACTAATCACGATACTATGTCTTACAATTTCCTTCCCTCTAGCTTATTTTATACAAGTATCGCCTTGAGAAGGCCTATACACACAACTTTCGATGAGTCAATCAGTCTCCATGCTTATATTGATGATTTAATCGTATCCGTCAAAGGGATGATAGCTACATAAGGATTTCAAGTGTTGGGCCATTTCTAGATTACTTTTGTCTTGGACACTAACTCATAAATTTTAAAGGAATTGCAGAGAAAATGGTTTTCCCACACCATTAACAATCCTCATTTGAAATATTGTGAGGGAACAATGCGAAAAGTTTTCTTTGCTGATTAAATCTTCTGTATACTAGTAGTTTAGATTTGTTTTCAATTTTGTGCTTCTTTTCTGCTTTGCAACACTTTGGTTTCTTCTTCTGAGTTGTTTTTTTTCTTGCTTCATTTTATTTTTGTCTTTTACTACTGCTGTTTTAATTTCCGCATTATTACTTCTGTTGCAATTTTTTTCTTTATCATATTTTAGTATTCGGTCAGGTTATATTGTTGGATCAATTCTACCACAATGACACTCCTGCAAAGCATTGTTAGTCAATAACAATAAAGCTTGCACAACTACTATGATCTCTCTGCTAAAGGGCCCTTGAATTGGTTGCATATTCCCGCTGCTATCTTACAAGGAATTGGTTGTTTCTCGCTTCTACTTGCCATTTCTTCATCCATCAAGGTCTTAAGAGAAAAACTATAAGCTTCCTCCTTCAAGTTAAGAGATTATGATTATGCATACAATGGTAAAACCTCTCATACTTAACAATTTTCATGAGTTATTCCCAAATTCTTGGTCATATTTCCATTAAATCCGCTCACTTCCCCCTGTTGCATAATCATTCAAGTCATGTATTCTTGATATTACTATTCCTGGTCTACGAAACCATGAATTATGATTTCTAATATATTAAAAAAAAAATTCCCTGTGGAGTCGCCAGTTTGTTGACGATTGAAAATGTCAATGTAATTTCACCTGCAAAGTGTTGCTAAGCCTATTATTATATAATACTAAATAACGCTAGTAGGTGGGACCCCCTTGAAATTTTGAAGATCAGGTCTGTTCATTTTCAATGTTATGATGATGCACTACAAATTTACATGGTTGATGAGGATATGGTTGTCATTGATATCAGTTAAGTTTTGAGATATTGTTCCTTCTGTTAGGAACCAAATATCAATATAGCATAGAAAAACATTAGAATAAGTACTCAACGCCTTGAAAAAGAGATAAATTCAGATAATAAGCCTCTTCAAGGGGGCAACCTCCTTATGCCCACATAAATGTTCAATTAAAATATGATTCCAAATGAAAATGTCTCCTTGCTATATATAGGAGACTAGGTGGTATAATTACAACTAATGGACTAAATCCGACATAAATAAAATAACATTACTAATGTAATATGCCCCAATTAAGGGGTAATGAGCCACTATTTAGGGATTAACATGCCCCTCCCCTTGAGAAAAGTGTTGTCCACAACACTTGAGTAACTCTGGATGCTTATGTATAAAAGACTCATCTTTCCAAGTGGAGTCTTCAGCCGGTAGTTTCCTCCATTTAATGAGATGCTCTGAAATGGATCTATTCCTTAGTTGGCGAATTATTGTGTTAGTGATGGCTTCCGGCTCCAATATGATTTTTCCTTCTTCGTCAAGTTCCGGAAATATAGTTTGAATTGGGATCTTTTCACCTATAACCTTCTTTAAGCATGAAACATGGAAAATTAGGTGTACTCGTGAAGATGCAGCCAACTCCAATTTGTATGCCATAGTACCAATCTTTTGCAGCACCTTATAAGGGCCATATTACTTTGGTGATAATTTATTATCCTTCTTGGTTTGCTTGATGGACATCTGTTTGTATGGTTGTAGTCTTAAAAACACCCAATCCCCTACTTCAAAACTTCTTTCACTATGATGTTGATCTGCTTGTTGTTTCATGCTATTCTGTGCCATGGTCAGGTTGTCCTTTAATATTTGGAGAACTTGTTGTTGATGCTTGATGTGATATTCCATTGCTTGAACCTTAGATTTTTCTTTTAGATAAGAAGTGATGGAAGGAGGGTGGTATCCATAAAGTGCCATAAATGGTGCCATTTTTGTTGCAGTATGAAAGGAAGTGTTATACCACCATTCTTCCAAGGGTAACCATTTGAACCATTGTGTTTGTTTATTAGAGACAAATCAACGAAGGTAGCCTTCCAGACATTTTTTCACTATCTCGGTTTGTCCATCAGATTGAGGATGATAGGATGAGCTATGAGCCAATTGAGTACCCAAACAAGAAAATAATTTTGTCCAAAAATGTCCAGTGAAGATGGATCTTTGTCACTTACAATAATCTTTGGGTTGCCATGTAGCTTTTGAACTGTCTCCATGAATGCAATGGAAACTATACTGGCTTTGAAGGGATGAGAGAGTTCACAAAAGTGTGCGTACTTGGCCAGTCTATCAACAATCACCATGATGACACTCTTTCCTTCAAACTTCGGTAACCCTGTGATGAAATCCATGGAAGCCTCCTCCCAATGCTGACTTGGGATGGATAATGGTTGTAAAAGACCTGGGGTCTTAATTGATTCCACATTATTTTGTTGGCAAACCAAACATTCTGCCACAAACCTTTGAACATTAGTTTTAAGGCCATCCCAAAAAAATTCCTTCTTGACCCTATGGTAGGTTTTTGAAAATCCCAAGTGCCTTCCTACTAGAGAGGTGTGCAATTCCAATAGTACCTTTTGTTTGAGTTGGGAGTTCTTACATAAATATAAGCAATCTTTGTACCATAGTAAATCATTTTTCCATGTAAATATATCTGATGTACTGGAATCCTGTTGCAACCTTTGAATGAGAGTCCACACTTTTTCCTCATTCTTCCATTCATCCCTTGCTTCTATTATCCAATCGGGTTGGATGATTGAGATAGCACAGAGAAAGGGCTCAACATCTTCATCCTTCCTTGAGAGTGCATCTGCCACAACATTTTCCTTCCCTTTTTTATAGAGGATTTCAAAATCATAACCCAATATCTTGGTTACCCATTTTTGTTGTTCTTCTAAAGATAGTATTTGTTCCAAGAAGTATTTAAGAGTATCATGATTTTTTTTGACCTTGAAGTTCCTAGCTATTAGGTAAGGATGTCATTTCTTCAATGCATGTAGTATTGACATCATTTCATTATCATAAATGGGTTTGTGTAAGTCCTTTCCCTTGAGTGGTCGACTTTCAAAAGCCAGGGGCCTTCCTTCTTGCATTAGGACAACACCAATTCCATTTCCCAAGGCATTACATTCAACAATAAATGTTTTTGTGAAGTCTGGAGTGGTCAAGACAGGAGCTTTGCACATCACCTCTTTAAGTTGTTCAAAATATTTAGTTGCCTCAGGAGTCCATGAAAATGCATCCTTCTTAGTTAGTGTCATTAAAGGTGATGCTATTCTTCCATAGTTCTAAACAAACTTGCGGTAGTAACCTGTCAAACCCGAAAATCCTCTAAAATTCTTCAATGTTTTGGGAATCAGCTAGTCCATCATGGTCTTAATCTTGTTAGGGTCTACCTTGACACCTTCATGAGATACAATATGACCCAAATATTCTACCTTCTTCACTCCAAAGAAACATTCTGATGGTTTGGCATGTAGTTGTTGCTCCTTTAGTAGTTGTAGCACCTTGTCAACATGTCTCACACGATCCTCCCAAGACTTTCTATAGATTAGTATATCATCAAAAAATACTAACACAAATTTTCGAAGGAAGGGCTTGAAAATGGAATTCATCAACCCTTGGAATGTGGAAGGTGCATTTGTAAGGCCAAAATGCATGACCAAAAATTCATAATGGCCTTCATGAGTTCGGAATGTTGTTTTTGGGATATCTTCTTCCTTCATTCTAATCTAATTATACCCTGAATGAAGATCCAACTTTGTGAAATAGATTGCTCCTTGTAGTTCATCTAACAATTCATCAATGGTGGGAATGGGAAACTTATCTTTAATAGTTTTTGATCTCTCTATAATCTGGACACATACGCCATGAGCCATCTTTCTTGAATACCATTACCACCGGTGTAGAGTAAGAACTTTGGCTAGGTCTAATAATGCCAGCCTTTAACATTTCTTCAACCATGTGCTCAATTTCACTCTTTTGGGCATAAGGGTATTTGTTTGTTCTGATGTTAGGAGGAACACTCCCAGGAATTAGGTGAATATTATGATCATGATTTCGAGTGGGTGGAAGACCTTTGGGAATATCTTCAAATACTTTAGAATACTTAACAATGATCCCTTGGATATTTAGAGTAATAGATGGCTTAGATGTTTTAACATCTAGTGAGCATAGTTGTGAAATAAAAACTTGATGCCCCTTTTTCAGTAATTTTGTCATGCCATTAGAGCTTATCACCTTACTGGGTTTCCCTATGATACCTCTTAAATCAATTTCTTTTCCTTCCAATGAAAATTTCATGAAAAGTTCTTGAAAATTAAAAGACATTGTTCCTAATGATTGTAACCATTGGATTCCCAGTACAACATCAACACCACCCATGGGTATAGAAATCATTGGATTATTCATTACATATTCCCCCATAGTAAGATTGGTCTTATTTCATTTTCTTGAGAAATACATAGTTCCTCCATCTGCAATCATTACTTGAAACTCTGGTGCTAGATATACAAAGCAATTGAGCGCTTTGGCTAATTTAAAGTGAATGAAATTATGAGTACTATCATAATCAATTAGGAATATTACCTTTTTCTTTTTGATATATCCTTCAATATTGAGGGTTTGAGGAGTGTTAATTCCAGCCAATGCATTACACAATATCATGGGAGTCAACTCTTCAGACGAAATTGCTTCTAGGTTTTCATCTTGAGATGGTTCTTGTTCTTGTTCTTATTCTTCTTCCTCTTCACAATCTATGTAGAATAATTTATTCTCACCACACTTATGTCTCTTACTGTACTTGCTGTCACAATTAAAGCATAAACCTTTTGCTTTTATTTCCTCCAATTGTTGAGGTTTTTTAGAAGAAGGAGCATTATTCCCTCTATAGATGTTAGGATTGGTCCTTCTAGTAGCCATAGCCATATTTTTACTTTCAACATTTCTTGCCACCCTAAATGCATTCTCCAATGATTTGGGTTCCCAAAGGAGAACCTCATGTTGAATGTTATCATTTAAAGTTTCTATGAATACATCAATCAAGTGCTCATCTGGAATATCCGTTACCTTTATATTCAATCTTTGGAATTTTTCAATGTGCTCTGTAACTGAACCCTTTTTCTTGAGATTTATCAATTGGCTAAAGAAGGTATTGGTCCTTGTATCCTCATAGTGTGCTATCATTTCTTTTGTGAAAATTTTCCAAGTGATGAGTGATTTGCAAGAACAAATCCATTGATACCATACACATTGATTGGGTTCTAAATATAAAGAAGAAATTCATACCTTTTGTGTATGTGGCACATTATGTAGATCAAAGAATTTCTCCATTTGAAGTATCCATGTGATAGGGTCCTTGCCATCAAGCTTCCTCATATCGATCTTAGGAACGTGGTTGGTCTTCAACCCAATGTTGGAGTTTATCCATTGTTGATTCACCTTCCTTGTGTCCTCATCATGAATTTCATGGGATACATTTTCACTTTCAACTATCCTCTCGATTACGAAAATTTTCAATCCTTCCATGATCTCCTCTTTTAAACTATCCATCTTAGTATTTATTGCCTCCAACTTAGCTTCCATCTCTTGTAGTTCATCTTTTGTTACTGTCTTCTTTTGTAAATCATTTATGTCCCTATGCATTTCTTCACCTTCATCAAGAGCCCAAGTAAGATTTTATGGAGTCTTATTTGGTGTATAAGTTCACTTTTTTGGTGGCATGTTGGCCAAGTATCACTTTAAACCTTGATTTTGAGGTGGTTCTGCTAGACAATATTCCTTTTATTGTATCTCCAAATTTTCATCCCTTCTGAGTACAAATTTTTTTTTTTTGTAGGTCTCTGAAATTTCTTCTCTGCAATGCCATAGGTCTGATCAAAATTGGATGTGCTAAGTGGAATTTATAGTAACTTCCCCACAACTTGCTAATTTGTTTCCTTTCCAAGAGATCTCACTTGTATAGCATTCCCCACACAAAATAATTGATATAAAATTTTGAAAATCGTACCTGAACTGCTACAGTCTATCCACTATCCAATGTAACTGGTCTCACTCAATTTGGATACTCTAGGAAGAATTTATGATTGTTTTACCCGGAACACTTGCTTGAGACTAGTCAATAGGACTAGTCAGATACCCTATCTTCCACAGGGTGTATCTACAAATGTAAGATGACCCAAAATATTAAATTGTTATCACAGATACCTTACTAATTTATGTGAATATCCTTTGGAGTTTAGGATTTGAAATGTTACAGAATTTTTTTTATAGAGAAAATTTTGCAATGACTCAATTCAGGATGATTCGAGAATCCTATCTTAGAAAGGATGTATCACCAAAAGTATAAGGCCTCAGGAGATGAAATTTTAACCCAACATACCTTGATTCGTCTGATAAATATCCTCCAAGACGTTCCTTCTGAATCATTGTATAAACAAAATTATAGTGAAAATTCCAAGGTGTCTCAGATGTAGCAGCGAAACCCCAAGACCTTGATCTCTAATACCATATGTCAGGAACCAAATATCAATATAGCATAGAATAACCTCAGAATAAGTACTCAATGCCTTGAAAAAGAGATAAATTCAGATAATAAGCCTCTTCGAGGGGGAAACCTCCTTATTCCCACATAAATGTTCAATTACAAGATGATTCCAAATGAAAATGTCTCCTTGGTATATATAGGAGACTAGGAGGTATAATTACAACTAATGGACTAAAGTCGACATAAATAAAATAAAATTACTAATGTAATATGCCCCAATTAAGGGGTAATGAGCCACTATTTAGGGCTTAACACCTTCATGATAGTACAACCTTCTATTCATTCATGGTATTTGTTCTTCTCGCCTGTACAACAAAAATGTTAGTGAAAATTACAGAAAGGCATTTTGAGGAAAAGTAAATACTATATCTAATGAAAAAAAAAGGAGACCTCACTCTACATACTTGTTGATAGTGGTTAAGTCCTAGATAACAAAGAAATGGCTATGAAATATTATTTAATCACATTTTTTTATATATGCATATGGTGGAAATTTTGGTGGCACACTTTAGCAAGGTGACAATGCAATGGCTATGCATTAATTAATGGGATCGGTGGCTGACTTACATATGTTATAATGTTTGTGGCTCATGGAAGTGATGGCTTGCGTTTTTATGGTGATTATGCTATGTTTCAATTAAAATTTTGATGATTATGCTATACATGATTGTTGGATTGTGTAGTGGTCGAGCGATTTATTTGAGCTATATAGGGAATGTAAACATGGGTGGCGCATTTGGAAAAGTGAATGCAAATGGTTGGATTATTATATGGACTTGGATTATACTATGGTTTGAATGTGTTGATACTATCAATGCACTGGTTGATTAATGGTGTTAATGGAAGGCTCGTTGGCATGTACTATGGAGTAAATGAGATATGGGTGGAGGCGACGTGCATTTACTGCACATCACCTTTACCCTTTTCATTGGCCGCCACCCTAGTCAAACTGTTGTTTTGATCTCGTTGTTGTGTTCACGCTCTGGATTTCTAGCAGGGTAAGACTGCTTGGACACCTCTCATCTTAAGGATTTCGATTAGAAGATATATCTCTTTTGTCCATTCTTGACTTCACTCTGGTTATGAAATGGTTTTGGCTCAATTGTGTGGGTTTGTGTTTGTACTAAGTGTTGCAACTGTGTGGAATTTTGGATTCGAATGAAAATATATGGTTCGACTCATATCAGTTTAAGTTTGTTGGTTTTTTAGTGTTCTTGGGTGATAGTTCTTTATTACCATTGTGTGTCAGTTGAAGGGTTTTGTTTAAAATCATGGTTGGATGATTTTCTTCTCGGTTATTGGGTTTGATTAAGAGCCATCTTTCCTTATTCAGCGTTGTCAAGGGACTGTCTCCCATCCACAAGAATCACAACCCCTTGCGCATACACCTTTGACCTCAAAGTCTCACTGAATTTAGCTTTGTTCCTCCTATGAAGGCTACTGTGAAAACCCTAAACCTTCTCGGCCGAGGTTTCATAGGGAAATTGTCGAGCTTGTCAAGTGATTTCCAGTCACCGTGGTCTATTACCTTGGATACGGGCTCACCCATGGGTCGTATATCCATCATGTTGGTTTAGTTTCTTGTCACTACCTCTGTGATAATGAAACGATCCCTACATTTCTAATTGCACTGCTAAGGGTCACGGTCGCCAGCTTGTTGTCAAAGAATCAATTTTTTGTTATGAAAGGGCCTCTATCATTTTTTGTTTTGGTTCGGAGGTACATACCATTATCACACTTGTTTGGTTTATTACTTCCCTCACCACAATGCCAAATTGTTGGTTATTATACAACCATTAGAGTGTTTCTTATGATGTTCGGATAATGGTTGGCATTAGTCACAGGGGTTTGGTGTTGTCACGCATGTCGCATCCTGTAGGTGATGTCTTGAGAATTAGAAGACTAGATTGGATATGTTTACTGCATCTTTTTACACTTGAATGTGTGTGGCCTGGTCACTCACAGATGACTAAATAAATGGACCAGAATGAAGTTTTGAGTTATGCCATGGTTATATATATTGATGTGTGGTTATGGGAATTATGACACTGTGGAATTCTCTCAGTCGTGCACCACATATAATATGGATGGCTTGTTCTGTATGCCCAGTGATACCCCCAAATTCTAAGTGTGTTTTTCTTTTGCGATGGATCACTGTTTATGACAGTTGTGTGGGACTTTTGGCCCATTTTTGAATAACACTAAGATATTTGTTTTTTTTTATAGTGGAATAGCTACATGGTTTTAGAAATTCATTTCTGCATATCCTGTGTCTAAATGATGACTGTTGGTTGTATAGACAATTTTCTTTCAGGCGTGGCATGTGAGGTGTTGATTATTTTGATATTTCTATTGCATAGATATGTATGGGAATGTATCATTATAGATATTGATTGGCTCTGTAGAGACTCCATTATTATTTTTGGAAAACACCACTTTCAAATACAAACGTAGATTAGGGAATGTATGGAATGGTGGATACAGATTGAGTGTTGTTGTTGACTGTTATAACATGCATAATGTAAGAATAAAGGGAACATAACCTCCTACAAATTGTGTGAAGTACTTATGTTTTTTGATAACATTGTGTTGGATATTAATGGAAAGTAAACTTAAACAAATGAACAAGAATTATTACTTAGTCATCTGATTGTCGGTTGATGCATTTTTTCCTTACTGCAAATATGTTATGGATTTCTTGATTAATATCATGAAAAGTAAACATTTTATTTCCCCCCCATTATCTCATTTTTTTCTAATTATAAACCGCTCGCATATCCCATATTCATTTTTTTCACCCCCTATTTTGATATTGATCACAACTAAGGAAGATTCTATGTTAGATTGGATAAAAGTGGCAGAATTTTGTGTGGATTGTAGTAAGGTTTATTGGTTTGTTTACAGTTGATTATTGTTAACATTGAGCAGTGAGCATATCTCTTCCCTTTCATTATATCATATTTTCGCTAATTACAAACTCCTCATGTATCCCTGAACATTTTTCCCACACCCCTGCTCATTGATTAACGTTAAAACAATTTGTATGGATTGGATTGCATGAGCTTGATACATTCTAAGCCAAATCTATTTCATATTTTAAGAGTTGTCTTGCATGTCTATTCAAAGAGACTATTTTCTAATCTATTACACACGCAGGATTCTTCGGTTGGATTGGGTAGGAAGTAGCTCTACCTAGGCCTGAAAGTTCTCCTTTCCAAGTCCCACAATGATAGGTTAATTTCATGGATTTTAGACATCATGTTTTATTTTGAATATATGGAGTATTATTTTTGAAATAATTTCAATTTTCATGAGTTGAAATTGCCAAAAGTATATATGTTGATGGGAGGCACAAGGAAGTGTGTTTGATTAGCTAATGGATTATGTTATGATGGTAGGATAGTTATGAACTAAAGAAAGTCACAAGGGGTCCCACCTACTAGTTATTATTTAATGATGATCCTTATTATAATTACTACTCGTCCCCCTAACTAAAAGTTAGTTAAGGCCTTATGTTAACTTAACTAATAAGTTAGTTCAACTACTCTAACTAATTCTAAATTGTTAAAGGATGAACTAAGGACAGGAACATGAAGGAGGATAGAAGCAAAAATAATTCTAAGGTTTTCTCTTTGAGTTATGTTGAGATATTTCAGTTTTCATTCATTCATATATTCATCATAGCCTCATTATCTTTTGTGATAACGGGATCTTATTGTAGACAACAACATTCAGGGTTGAATCAAATCATTCAGACACTTGTTCTTTAGAGGTGTTGATCTATCTTTGATAGTCTGTGTAGACTTGTCTGTTTGTGAGTTAACTTTCATGACTGAAAAAGGCTATTGTGCAGAGTCAAATGGGCAACAATCTATGGCTAGATGATCCATATTTTAGAGTTTAGTTTTGGTTATCTGTAAGAGGTCCTTTTGTATGTTCCATCGAGGATTTCTAAGTTTGACTTTGGTCCAAGATTTCTGTGTGAAGTTTTGTAAATACAATGACTCTTTGGTGAATTTAAATGAAATAAGGGATTTCTTTATGTCTCATCTACATTTATTATGACCTTGGTGTCTTTACTTCTGTTCTTACATTTATTTCAACAACTGATATTTTCTGAAAAATACATAAAAAGTAAATTTCCAACAAGCTTTTTGTTGATAAAAGACTAGCCTAAGCACTTGTAATTAATACTTGTGAGTTAGGATATATGTTTTTTTTTTGCTATAAACATAGGGTGATATTCCCATCTACTTTACTTTAGCCAAGTAAATTCTAAAAATGCTTAAGTAAGATCAATTCATATCTTTTCCTCAAGAAGGTGGTGATGGTGCCACATGTCATGTAAAGATGATTCCACGTGTCAAGAGGATTTGGAACTTGTAGGTGAAAATCCAAGGAAATATGGGTCGTTCATCGAAGTTTGAAAGATCGTAAAAGATATATTTTGGTCAAGAATGACGATGATGACAAAGGGATCGATGATGTAATGAGAGGTGTTGATTAGGGGTGAGTTATATTTAATCCCCACTGTATATTTCTGAAGAACCCCTTATAGTTTAAATAATGGATGATGATGTCATGAGTGACATGGCATGTCAACATGTCTAGAGGACGATGGGTGTCAACACCTGGTTCGTCGTAAGGTCAAGGGTGGGACCTATTGGGTCCAGACCATTGGATGGTTCTTTCGCAATCTCCAACCGTTGGATCTATGGGAAGAGAGATATGGATCCTTCATCATAAATGGAAGATTTGGAAAGGTTATGTGTTGGGTAAGAATGTCAACAACAAAGGAGGATTCAACGCGATGAGAATCGTTGGATCTATGGGCCAGTGGATCTGGTCCATTGAACTAGATGTAATGTCGTTGGAGAAAAACATAATGGAAGAGTGGGCCTTATGTTCCGAGCCCTATAGAATCATCGACTCAATTAGAGTCTTTGGATGAGAGGCACATGGACCATTGGATCTAGAGTAAGCCTGACTAATGGATCATCATTGGAACTTGTGGTTGGGTCTTTTCAACCCATGGAAATAAAACCCCAACAATGATGATTAGAGGTTATGTGGGATTGGAATGAGGGTTCAAAGAACTATGTGGTCAACACCACGTCAAAGCCATAGTTATGCCACATTGATTGACACTTGGGATAGGTATCCATGTGGACGCCATGTGGAAATGAGGTGGTAGTGGCCAATGATCCTTGAGAACTTTTTAAAGCCATAAAGTTTGATCCAAAGCTTGGTTTTGAGCATGATGATAGTCGTTGGAAATCTCTTGACAAGCAGAAGAAAATGGTACCCTCAAAAAGAGGTATTTAGATGATTGAGAACAAGTGAATATGTAATACCCCATACCTAAAAATGACACTTAGGGGTTTGGGTGTGTTACAAAGGGGTATCATAGTAGGCTACAAAACTAGGCCTGGATGGTTTGGAGATCAGTCAAAGGAGTGGTATAATAAGGCCAAGATGAGCCTTTTGGAAAGAGTTTCTCTGCAGTTAAAAGCTTGTTTTTTATCTGCAAAAATCCCTTGAGGAGGAGGGTAGTAGATTGAAATTTTATCTTAGAAACTCTTGTTGAATCACAATATAGGAATCATGTTGTTCTTTTTTCAAATTGATAACTAATCTTACAAGAGTAGGAATAAGATGATAAGAATTAATGGTGGAATCCTATTATAGGATTGTATGAGTGAAATAGTGGTTGTAATACTTCCTGTAAGTACAGACCATTAGAGTCATGGCTATTGGGATTGTGGTTTATATAAGGGATAAGATCCTTGTGATAAATAACTTGTGATTAAAGGAATTTGGTAGGGATTGATATGACCCTTGGAAGTATTTAGTACTGATTAAATAAGAGACTAAATCATGTTTGTATAAGTCCCGAGGTCTAGAGGATTGGTGAAAAGTTGTAAGGTCATTTTATTTGACCCATAATGGATGAAACTTGTTGCTGAAATAACCTAGTTAAGGAGAGAAACAAAATGAGTTCTTTGAACTGATAATAGTCCTCATTAAAGGTTGAAAATGACATAAACATATGAGCCATTTTATGAGCTCATGGCTATACAAAAATTTGTATAGGCCTATTAACATGAGTACTTGTTTATGCATGGAAATGCAATATGAAGACATGCTATAAGCATGTATGCAACATGAAAATAGGCATAGTATAACCTGTAGTGGGTTGTAAGGCATTGTCTATTGATGGAAATTTTAGAAGAGAATGACCTGATGATATCAAGGAAAATAACAACATAAATGATATGTTAATAATGTTAATGCCTAGTGACTTATGATGATAAGGTTGTAATGAGAAAATAAATATTGATATAAAGACTAACAAAGGTAGTCTTGGAGCATTGCCATATGACCAATGGGTCAGGATTACATCCATAGGTGGATGAAAACCATATAGGAACATATGGGTATACTCATATATAAATAAAGGGGAATGTAGGAAAGGGTTTCCTTGGTAGAGGTCTATGGACCCAGAGTGAATTGAGGCATGAAGGGAGGTTAAAGTTGTTATCTTGTTGTCTTGGGTAATGATGTAAATTGCCTAGTCTATGACTTTTGAATTAGAAATTGCTTGACTAGAAAAAGGGAGAGAATGGCCTCTTCCTAGATATTTACATGAAAGAAGGAAACCTAAGTATAATTATGCCTATGAATCTTGTTATTTGATTGACTGCAAAATCTCAATAGAGAAGAGGATTATAGTGAGATCAAATAAGTGAATATGAACGATATAAAATGTGTAAGTGATGCACATGTATGATGTATGAGTATGTGTATACTAAAGGAATTATATGACTGCCTAAATAAGTGAAGTGTAAGGTAAGAATTGTACTTTCTAGGACTGAATAATGCCATGAATGCATGGATGCACCTATGATGGAGGGTCTGAATATCCTTTTTAACACAATATCTTGAGGAAGTATGTCATTCCTCATAAAGAGTTGAGATAAAATGCTAAAATAGAAATGAGCAAGAGTGATATTTTTGTTGGTTGTTATCTTATAAAGAGGGCAACATAGTGTTGATTAATCGCATGAGACTTGTCATAAGAATGGTTGTAAGATCTCTTAGAGAAGGATTTGGAAGTTTGAAATGTCCATGTGTGTGAATGGCATGGAAAAAGGTTCAAGTACTGAACTTGCATGATGAATATTTATCTATGATTGTATATGCTTGAGTGCATGGAATGATTACATTACAAGGTTGTCTGATGTGAAGAATGATATTACTGCCAAATGAATATGAATGAATGATATAAATATGTGCAAGGGATGCACATGCGTGATACATATGTACATATATAAATGAAAATAAAGAGGCATGGTAATACCTCCTGACTACGTGAAATGTGAGGCAATATTTGTACTTGACTGGATTGGATAATACCATGCATGCATGGCTAGCCCTATGTAGAAGGGTCTGAACTTTTCAATTTAAATAATATCTTGAGGAGGTATGCCACTCCTTAGAGAATGAGCTAATATGAAATGTTGATAGGAAAAGGAGCAAGTCTGCTCTGTTAATTTATATAGAAGGAAAGGTGAGAATGCCTTTGAGAATCTCATGAACAAATCATGAGTTAAATAATTTTAAATAAAAATATGCATATGAAATTTTAAAGTGTGTTGGTGGTGGAAACACACAACATGCTAATTCATGTGATTAAGTGCATGAAAGAACATCTTGAAAGAAAAATTGTTAATATAATAGTGCTTAGTTGAATGCAAATATGAAATGCATAGTAAGAATGCAAGCTTATATTCCTTATGGAATATTGGGAAATAATTTGAAATGACAAAGCTAACTCTGACTCGAGGTTGAGGTCATATCAGATAAGTGATGGATATGCAACAAGGAAGTTTCATGATGAGACAATTCCATGTGGAGGAACTGTGTGAGAACTCTGTTAGGGGAACATATTCATAATGTTTATGACTGTAGGAAAATTAGAAAATAGACTACAAAGTCTATTTGTACAAAAATTCTAGATTACATTTTGAAATATTGTGCATTAGTGAAAACAAATACACAAATGAATGTCGACCATTCTAATTCCTAATGGTAATGTGTAAAATGCACAGGTTCATAATTCATTGTGAACTAAAAGCGTGTTGTTGTAAAATGATGATTTATCCAGAAAGGTCAATATGAAATTGACTGAGACTGCTCAAGGAAGAGAGACGGAAGATCATAGGAGGGATAGATTCATAAGCAAAGAAGAAGAAAAGGTTTTATACTTTTCTCACTCTAAAACTTCGAATAATGAGATAGAGTTGTATGCTTTAAAAGAACAACTTCTGAAAGGAAAGTAAGCTAATAAGTATGTTTACATGAATAGGCTTGATTGAGCCATGTTAAGTAAATGCAGTGAGGCCTTAGAAATAACTTAGTTGGGATGACAGTTCTAGGTTGTGTAGAAGGAGTTGGAAAAGGGGAAGAATCCCTTAACTCCTTTCTTTTTGTCTGATGTGTTTCTCTGGGATAAGAGAAAATTGAAAGACTAATATGTGAAAATGTTTAAGACATGAGAATGTTGTTGGATGTAGGACACTGAAACAACTGAAAGTTTGATTGTGACTTCACTCACAAAAACATTGAGGATAATGTGACAAGTGCATATAGATATGCTAGGACATATCTGAGAATGTTTTCTAATTTAAATGATATGGTACATGTATTTTTATTTAACATGATGGCTAATGTAATTATGAATGTGATGTTGTATGTCATGTGTAGAAAAATGTTGGAGTTGTTGGGGAAGACGGTTGCCAATGATGGAAAACCTTAGGTAGATGACACTTTCAAGAAGGATGTTGTTGAAATATTGATGAAGGGAATTTGAGAGTTTCCATGAAGAACCACTGATGAGGTAATATCAAAGAAGATGATGGCATCCAAAACAAGTATAAAAGTGCTCATGCCTATGTGGCATACGACATGAAGAGGTTGGGTAAGAATACATTCTAAAATATTTATTATTTTAATGATATGCATGCGTTTTAGAGTGGTTGTTGTATACCGATCATACCCAAGTAGGGTATAATTTAGGAGAGAGAGACATGAAGGATATAGGGAGTAACCTATGAAATTCAAGGATGATTGAGATCCTTTCAAGAAATTAATGAACTAATGTTTCATGAATGCATTGACCAATCGAGAATGATTGGGAAAAACAATGCTCATGAGAAACATGTTGACTTAATGCATTGAGGAAGTGCATGTTTACATGAGAGGTAAGGCAATGGAATACCCATTATGGAAGAAGGACCTTCCAATACTCTACCATAGTTTTATAATGGTAAAGGGAGGAATTTTGTGGCCATAGATGTTGGCATCTTGGTTACTAGTGAAGAAATAATTGCTTGAATACAATTATATGAAGTTTTAATTTCATATCATGATAAGATGAATTGAGGCCATGAACAGTTTGTGGTAGGGAGAACACTCCTGTTGTAATAATAATTGTTGATAAAGAATCCATGTGGTAATAGGTTGGATGAGTTCCAATACTCCATGGAAAAGTCCCTAATATGGAATGTGGTAATTTGAGATCAATACGAGGGTGCATTGTGTGTGAATGTGACCATGAACATTAACACATTGATTAAACTCATTTAATGTTGGATTTCATTTGGAAAATCTTGGATGCTGAAATGATGCATGGGTAAAGAATAATATTTCCTTTTGATTTATATATTTGAATAGATAAAAGTGATTTAAATGTTAATATGCACAATTCTAAAATTTGTGTGAGCCACTGCAAGTGTGAAATGAAAGTATAATGTGCAAGCGAATTAAGAATGGTTTGATTGTGTGAGTATTGAAATTGCAAGAAAGAAGGGTCTTGGATATGGTAGTGTTGTAAGTCCATAAGGAAAACCAATCCCTGCTGATTATAAAAGAGCCAAACTTCCATGAGAAAGAAATATCAATATTGTGGAATCAGATTCTTGTATGGAATAGATCGAAAATGGAATTGTGAATTAGAAAAATATGTGGGTAATAGATTTGAAAAGAAGTTTGATTGAAATATAATGAATACATTTTACTAATTTATGTATGCATGTGATACAGGTGACATGAAAAGGATCTATCCAAGGAGGAAAGATGATAGTTTTCGAAGCTGGAAAGCATGGAAAATGGCTATTGTAGTGACATGAGAATTTTGTGATAAGTCATGATCACCATAATAATGTTGTGTTATGGTAATACAAGATGAAGAGATTCTTATGACAGAGAAATCTAGAGGGACTCCTCGACAGAGAAAGATTGGGGGATGCTTCAACTATAAGACTCAAAGAATTATCTAAAACTCTTCTTGTGCAAGAAATCCTAGGTAGGTAAGATGGATCACCTAAGGGATTGTATAAAAGAGAAAGGGATTCCCGATATGAAGATCCCAAAAGGCGAGTAACCACAAGGAAGACAAGATTTTGATAGCTCATGTGAGGGAACTCGGTTGATTCTTTAAATTTTTTACATTTGTTGAATGGGATCATGCACGCAATTGGTATGTCAAGGAAGGAAGTGAGTCGAGTTAATGATACATCCATATGGATGCAAAACCATAAACTACTTAGATAAGTATTATGTTGATTGTAAACTTCCTCTTTAACTATGGACAACAATAAAATGTTTTTACATAAAAATTGAGATTAATATGATTGTTGTTTGAAACTGTTGTAGGCATGTATTGAATGCCAAGGGCCTGGGAAAAGAAAAAACAAGAAAATGAATACCATTATTGAGACAAATAAAAGAAGAAGGAATGGTAGGTATTTCTAAAAATAACACTAAGGACAATGTTCTTTTAAGGGGAGGGTATTGCAACACCCTTTTCCCCCCAACTTGTAATTAATAATAATTAGTGATTTCCATGCAATGGTATGCAAGTATTGTAACTATGTTATTGTTTAATAGTAACTACCAACAACTGACTATGGGGGTGAAGTAGCCTTAAAAGTATTAGCCATGATATCACTAGAGGAATGAGAGGGGGTTGTATTAAGCTAAAGGGCCCCAATTCTCCTTGATACAATATTTAATTTGGAAGTATTCATATTATTTCCCTTAGCAGAGATTTCAAAGAAAATAGTTTAATTAAGGGGGTTGGTAGTTGAACAACCCAACCACCCCAATGAATGGAATTATTGAGGGATACCATAAAGGATGGGAAGTTTTTAGCTAGAGGACAATAGGAAAGAAGAAACAAAAGGAACAGTTGAGAACCTTCTGAAGTCATGCATGCAAGAAAATCACATGAGGATAGACAAAAAGAGGGGAAGGAGGTCAGGGATTTGGCAGAGAGAAAGAGAGAGAACAAAAGGGAGTTTGAACTAGATTAAATTATGGATTGTGTAAAAGCATAGTAACAAAAGGAGATTGTGCTCTTAATATTGGGTCGGAGAACCCATAATACCTGACCTAAGCTAAGATGGACACAAGTTTGATGTTGGGATGGCATCTCATAAACCTTGAAGACACCTGAGCTAGGTGGGTGTAAGGAAAATCTCTACCAAGAGTAGAGTGAAGGAGAGTGAACTTCAAATCTTACAAATAACTTGAGAGAGATTCCATAGTGGTATCATGGCCTGGCATGGGGGTGGCCATAGTGTTAAGAGTGAATGCTTCTAAGCCTAAGGTTGGATGGAACAAAGAACACCCATAGTCAGTTGGTTGGTTGCAACCTGAAAATCAGATAAGTATATCTTCACTCTATGTAATTAAATGGAGATAAAGGATTTATGTTTGTGATTGTATGTAACTATGTATACCTAGTCAATGGTGTCGATATTGTTCTATTGGAAGTCCATGTACTCATATAATACTATGTTTAAATTGAATTGCATTTATATTGCGTGTGTGAGTAGGAGGATCCTGCATTTTATTTTAATTGATTAAAGAAATAGTACAATCGATTTCCCCTTGTGAATATAACCCTAGATACATCGACATGTTTGTGCCTCCTGGGTGCATAGAAAAGTATTTTTGTGGCATGATGCCTGTGAAAAGAAAAGAGGCTAGAAAGTTAAGAAATGAAAAAAAAATTCTAAAAGGAATGAGATATTTTAATAATGACATGTTGAAGGCCCAAGAAGGCAGATAAACCATGTGTCATTAACCTCTCCTTTTTAGGAATGGTTATGTGGAAATGAAATCCTCATTTGGGTGAATAAGTAGCAATGCTTATTGCTTACTAGAAGAATGAAGGAAGAAATGCGTTATAACCTGTGAAGGTTTATGTGCACTTTGCAGATCTTTAAATCCCTATGAAAGTGTCCTTATTTGAATGGAGAACCTACTGGATGTAAATATTCACCCAAGTGGTGAATAGATAATACCTTATTCAGTTTAGAGGAGAACAACATATATCGTGAAGGCCTCATAAACCTTATAAAATACTGAGAATAAATCCATGAACTGTCAAGTCTTGAATTAGATGAAAAACTTAGGTAAAAACCATGTTTCTAGCTTGAAGGAATCACAACCGTTGGATGGCATTGCGAATAGATATTTATCCTTCATCGGAGTAGGATATGATGATTGTATAATATGTACCCAGAGTCAACCAGATCCGTTGATCTGTTGGAGGATCGAAGGCAGGGAGATCCAGACTGTTGGATGAAGGATCATTGTCAAAGTAGCCCTGGAGACCCGGAGTGAAGGTATTTTGATGGGAAAGGCCCTGAGGGGAAATATGGACCATTGATCAGAGTAGAGGTGAGATCGATTCTTAGTCATGGATTTTCGTAGGGTCTCATATAAGTGAGGTTAAAAGGGAAGGTGATGTCTTTCTAACATCATGGTAATGGGGAATTCATATGTACCTGAGGGTAATACGTGGCAACCTGTGATTGGTCGAAGGAGTTGGAAATGGGTCCCTATCGAGCTCAGATCCTTGAATGGATGCTTTAAATTATCGAGCATAGGATCTATGGGTGGAGAGATCTCCACTGTTGATCAATGAGTAGTTATTTTCATCAAATTTTGGGACTTAGAGTAACCTAGGATGTCAAGGTGTAGGAACTATGATGGTAAGGATTTGAGGGGTGATTTTCACCATAGATCAAGTAGAGTCCAAGGAGAGACCTTTAGAGACATATCACCTCTTAATTGTTCAGAAGGAGAGAGCATAGGAAAATCAGGGACACTATCTTTCTGCACCAATATGATGGATTATTGAAACTTATCTTGGGATGAGCGAGCCTCTATTTCCTTGACATATATGTCCTTCAAAGAAATTTCCATTGCCTGGTAGAACTTTTGGATGGAATCTACCTTCAAAAAAAGGTCCTTCTAGGCAGCTTCCAGCCTCTCATTTATTTCCAATGCTTGAGTTTGGAAGGTCGAGATGTCTATCGAGGTACCTTCAGTTAGATCCTGTCTGGCTTGAAGCTATTCTATCAATTCATCACGCTAAGTGACCAGTCCTTGGTTGGTTTGTGAACTCTGATGGAGCTCCTCAAGGTCGTCCTAAAGCTATTGAATTTGTTGCTGATCATTAGCTATGATTTTCTCAAAGTCTTGTCTCATCCTGTTCCTGATAGTCTTCTTAGCGGTATATATATAAATTTGCAAGTGCTCTACCAACAAGCACTTCTATTGCAATTTTTTGGTAAAATTGTCCACAGACCATTGATTGGCAATGGAAAAATCACCTAACGAACCTACAACTTCCTTTCCAAATTATGGATCATCTCGGTCATTCTCGTCATACACCATCCTCTTAATTTTAATTATTGCTCCATATTTCTGGTGTGATTTCCTTTTCACGATGGCTTTCCATTTTTTACTAAAAAATAAATCCGAAGGAGGCATCTCTTCGGGCAAGATGGGGGTAATATAAACTACAAAAACAATTTCGGAATTAGGATTTCCGAAGATGGATTACAGAGGTGTGAATGATGTAATGGGAGTAGAAATATCTGTGGACTGTTGTTGTTCTGTTGTATCTAAGGTGCCGAAAGGAGTATATGGGGACAAAGGAGGCACATATTATCCCTTCTTTAGGAAAGCTTTGAGTTGAGATAGTGCCTGGGGGCTTAGCTATCCTGACAATGATGCTTCCAATTCTTGTGCTAACACCTCCAAGCTCTTCGAGGTTTCCTCAACTTTATGTTTACCATAGTGACTTGATTCAGAACCTGTAAGCATGACTTCCTGAGAAGGGGGAGTGTCTATTTTCTCTCCTTGTAGTACCTTTGGAAGACTATTTCACCTGTGCTTTTGAAAGATGATAAAACCATCTTGTTGATCCTGGGAAGGGTTTGGAATCTATCCTGAACCTCCTCATAAGATCTAACTCCCATGAATATTTCGTCATATGGGGAGGTTTAGTGCATATACCGTTTCATGTTGAACTGGGCTAGGTAGATTTCCATAATATTACGTGGATCGTGTCTCTTGAAATCGATGTCAACAAATTTTACATCTTCTAGGGCTGCAACATCAACTTTGGAGTGACCAAAATCCAATAATGAAAACATGCCAACTTGAATAGGGAAAGTCGGCCAAAATATGTTATGGGTTGCTTTCAACTCTTTGTTGATGCCTTGTGTCACTGTCTAGTACGCCACTTATCTGCACACTAGCCTATCGGGTAGAAATCGTGGGAGAGAATGAGGAGGAACCGAGCAACCGAAAAATATGATGTAGGATAAATTCTCCTTGATAAACCAATCTCCGATCTTGCCTGGGTTTCCCATGATATTTTCTAAAATCCAGGGAGGTGGGTGACCATATAGGGCTATATGAATAGGAACTACAACATTTTGACAAATTTCATAAAAGAAATCCTTGGCTTTCTCTTCCCATAGCTTGGAATGATAGAAATGAATGGGTTCAAAACTGGCCGATGTCCGATTCTAATTCATCAAGGGGAAAGGTTTCATGAAACAGATGGTAGTGAGGTTATACAATTTGCGTTCGAGAGTTTTAGATGTGACAGAGTGGGAACCTCTTGAATCCGGAATCCGCGAAAAGATTAACCCCTGGACAATCACTTTTAAAACCTTAATTAATCATGTTTAAAAAGGTGTGTTAATTTCAAGTGTTTCAAGAATTTGTACTTTGGGGGTTTTAATGTATCTCAAGAGGAACTTCCTGAAACCCAAAACTATGAAGCAATTAATTATTTAATAACTGATCTTAAGTCTTATTTAATTTCATGTAATTTTAAGTTTTTTGGAAGTTCAAACTTCATAAATTTTAGAATATGATACAGGGGAAACGTCTGAAATCCAAACTATAGAGTCATTAATTATCTCTTGTCCATGATTAACTTAGTTATTCAAACGTTGAATTTACCTTTTTACTTTTTGGAATATTTGATACTTCGACATTTTGATACTTTGGTGATTCGTGAATTTACTCTTTGTTAAATTCCCGAACGATCATCCCCCACAGTGACGTGGTACATATGACATCATTCTGGATGATGTGTCGAGAAAAGGAAGGTGCCACGTGTTACTTGAAAACGTGTGAATCCTCCAATGAAAATGTCAAAAACGGGTGCCACGTGGCAACTCAGGAAATACTCAAAAGGTACACGTGTCCTATGACTTGTGACTTTAAAAGGTTTAGGGAAAGTTGCGAGCAAACGCCTTCGGGTTTCGAAGTTTCATATTTTTTATTGTTAAGACTGATTGAAACATTAGAAGCGCGGAGCTCTGAAGCGATCGTTAGAGAGTTATCCCTTTAAAATTCAAGCGTCTCCAGAACTCCAAAGGTTATTAGGATCATTCGATAAAAAGAGAAAAATCATCAACGACGGATATCATGCGTGCCTTATTATTAACTAACCAACAATGAATTCGATTTAAAATTCAAATTTCATTTACCAAGTTTCCTCTTTCTTTGGGTAAAATTGTATTTTCATGAGATGAAAGTATAAAGCTCAAAAGTTCATAATTGTATGTGTTCCAACATAGGATCCATCTAGGGATCGCGTCTCCCTCTAAGACGTGGAATAATAGTAGATAGAGTACCTTTATTGGGTAAATGGAGTCATTATTGCATTTATGGGAAACACTTTTAGGAATTAAGCATACACAGAAAAAAATGAACTTCAACCAAATCTCAGAAAACCTTCAAAACACACCTAATTATTGATCTCAAGTTGGGCTATTTAAAATTTCCCTTTCCTAAAACCGAGTTTAGATCTGTTTAAGATAATCAAAACAACGTTAACCGAAATATCAGACTTCAACCGACTCTGTTCGCATCAAGGTTAATTAGATGTAATAATTTATTTAGGGGATCCCTTGTTGGTTCAGAATGTAATTATTACCAGAAAGAGAATTAGATGTGAGAGTATGTTTTGTAGATATATATGACAACCATACATATATCACAGATATTTCTTCACTACTAGTGAGTCTATTCAGTACCCCAATGAAGTTATCTATTTCTCCCATTGAATTTCCTTTCACCACTTCAATCAACACATTTGCATTTTGCTGAGATGAGGGAAATCATTACATGAATTTCCTTTCATCATCTCTTTGGACAAGATGGGGGCAATCAAATTATGAATTTCCTTTCACCATCTGTCTTATATTTTAATATTTTGAAAAGGGGCAAATCAATTTGTATGTATCATATAAGGGATGATATCTTCTTAAAATTTGAAAAGGAAGTTCTGTCACAATTTTTTAAGTATACTCTGAAACCAATTTTCTCCCAATCTTCAATACACCTTTGCCTATAGGGAATATTTTATAGGGATTTTGATTTTTTTTAGGGATCGACCTTGAGATGATTTGTCAATTTACAATCTGATAAAAGAGATAAAGTTATTAGTATTATCCTAGGAATACTTTCGTTCAGTTAAAATCACAGAAAAATAAATATTTTCGCCTAATCTTGTTTTGGAGATATGTTTTTATGTTTTCAGAGTCAAGGTGAATTTATTTCTTTCTATGAAGACTAAGGAAAGTTAGAAAAATCTAGAAGTGAATATAAAGCTCAGGGATTGGAAAAATAACCAGAACGAGGCCTCAGAGGGCTTGACGCAAATAATCCCAATCCCACACAAGTTTGTTCATTGATTTTCAAACTTCCTTTCAAGCCTTTTTTCTTTTTATTTTTCTTTTTATTTATTATTTTATTTATTTCATTTTTTATTTTATTTCTGAGAAGGCTTCATTATATATCAGTATGGCACTCTAAGCCACAATTTTATACTTCTCTGATCCCTAATCAGGTGAGAACATTATGTGAGTGAAACCCCTTTTGCATTCGATAAGATTTCATTCAAATTTTAGTTGAACCAGTAAGGGTAGGAGCTCATACCTCAAATTTCCTTTGTATTATTAGTGGGACAGATTATTAATTTATCACTTGTTTTGAGAGAAAGTGAATGTTTTGAAAAATGGGTGTCAGATACTGATGCATCTTTATCTTTTGTTTTAACAGCTAGTATTTTGCACGGGAACGAAATGGGAAATGTCAGAAAGTTTCGTAGAATATAGATGGTATGTGATACAACTTCTTTTATATTATGCTTTGATGATTTCAGGTAAACATGGTTTATTTACAACAAATAATAAAACAAATTGGATAATTTACAAAATGAAGGTAAAATTTCAAATTGAAACAGAAAACAAATGTCAATCCAAACCGATATATACAATGGGAATCTAAAATATGACTATTTCATAAAATGTTTTAAGTAACACCCGTTGATAGGAGCGTCAAGAATTTATCCATTGAGGCTTTCCAACGAGAAAGAATTCTTCCCCTCAACAATTGCAATTCTGAATGGTCTGAACCAGAGATGGTCAAAATTTCCATGTTTCCCTGCATCTTCTTTTCTAGCATCCCACTTTAAGACTAGATCGTCAGGAAGAAACTCCCTGTATTTATCCTTTTTATCGAAAATGGCCTTCATATTATCTTGATACTTTTGAACTTTATCGTCTACTTTGACCCTATTTTGTTGAACTTCAATTATTTGATTTATCCTTCTTGTAACGTCATTTGGATCTTCATTTTCATCCTTCCATAGATTCATCCTAGGAAGACCAAGATTGATAGGAAGGAAAACATCACTACCATAGAACAATTGAAAAGGGGACATACCTATTGATTTCATGGTGCCGATTCGGTTCGCCCATAGATCGTATTTCAGGTAGGTGTGCCAAGCATTTTTAATTTGTTTCAACACTTTTTTTATTATAGTCATCAGGATTTTGTTAGTTGATTTAGCCAACCCATTCCCCTGAGGATAATAGGTTGTATAATTTCCTAACACAGTGTTGTATTTATGGAAGAAATTGATTATTTCCATAGATTTAAAATCTTGAGCATTTTCAATGACTATTTTTCGAGGACAACCAAATCTCGATAGGATGTTCTCTTCGAAGAATTTTATTACTACTGAATTTGTAGCATTCTAAGTTGCAATGGATTATACCCATTTTGTGAAGTAATCGGTAGTTGTTAGAATCCATCTATGCTGGGAACTTGATTGCAGATGGATTTCTCCGATGAAGTCCAGGCCCCATTTTTGAAAAGGGGCTTTAGAGTTTACTGGGATTAAGGGTAGGGAAGGGAGCTTATGTCTTCCAGGGAACAGTTGGCACAAATTATAGGTTCTGACCCTCGCACTCACATCTATGAATAACTTTGGCTAGTAATATCCAGCCCTTAAAATCTTGTAGGTCGTTTCTTTCGAGGAAGTGTGTCTTGTGCACACTCCTTCATGGAATTCATCGATGACGCCTTATGTTTCAGATTCTGTTAGGCAACATAACAAGAAACCTAGAGGGTCTTTCAGTACAACTGGCCATCAATAATACAATATTTAATTTCTTTCAGATTCAAAGTGCTTTCTTTAGACAGAGTCATGGCATTCAGGAACTAAAGAGTAAGGAGGTATGTAACAATATGATGATACTATGTAGAGGAAGAAAACCTATCTTCAATTCGAGAAGTAGGCGCCTGATCGTCAATTTCCTCTATATCTAGGAATGATTCATATGATTCGAGGTTATTTATCTTGAGCGTCCTGAAATTTGATTTGGTTAACAACTTTTCCATGCGTTGAAATTTGACTAGCTTGGTCAATTTCACTTCTATATCAAGCTCTTGAATTTTAGCTAACCATCGACCTCTTCTCCCATCATCAGTTGGTTGAACCAAGATGTCTTTGATAGCATTTGTTGGCACATAAGTGATTATTTTGGAATGAAATACATATGTTCTGAAGGCTTTGAGAGCCTTAACCATTGCATATGCTTGCTTCTCAAGTATATCATATCTTAATTCTGCATCCCTGAGGATTTTGTTAAAGAAGACTATTGCTTGCTCGAAACCTTCCTTGTTCTTTTGCAGGAGTACCGTTGCAACAATATGTTCAGAAGAGAATGAGAAGATCATGAATTCCTTGGTATAGTCTGGACTTGTTAGCACATGTGCTTCCCCTATATATTTCTTGACGCGCTCTAAATATTCTTTAGCCTCAACAGTCTATTTCACTTCATTGTCTTTCTTCAACATATCTGTAATCATTTTAATTATTTCAACAAATTTGGGAATAAATCTTCTCAAAAAGTTGATCTTTCCTATTGAATTTCTTTTCTGATCCTAGGAATATTAATCGTGTCTATAGCCTCAATTCTCTTGGGGTCGACCTTGATTCCTTCTTTTGACACTATATGACCCAAGATCTTACTTTATTTCATAGAAAAATGTGATTTATTGGGATTAAGAGACAAACTAAACTTTCTACATTTTTCAAAAGGTTTTCCTGAGGTGTAGCAGATGTTCTACATCAGAGTTAGAAAAAACCGTCAAATCATCAAGACAAATAACAACAAATTTGTCTCTCTCACTGATGAATGCGATGTCCATCGATCTATGGAAATTAGCCCCTACATTCATCAAACCAAATGGCATTTTATCGTACATAAAATTTCCCCACGGAGTGGTAAATGCAATCTTTTATCTGTCGTCTTCATGGAAAAAAATTTGATTGTATTCGTAAAAACCATCAATAATGGACATCATGTTAGCTCCAACTACCTTTTCTAGAACATGATCCATTTTTAGGAGTGGATAGTTGTCTTTGAGGGATGACCGATTTAAGTTTATGAAATCTACACAGAGCCTTATTTCACCATTTTTCTTTCTGATGAGGACTAAATTCGCTAACCATTCAGAGTACCTGAGTGGGACGATGATTTTTGCATCAAAATTTTTCTTGAATTCCCTTTCTATCATTGGCAGGAGGATCGGGTTTATCTTTCTGAGTTTCTGTCTAAAATGTTTAATACCATGTTTTAAAGGAATCTTATGTTCAATAATAGAGGTATCGTAATTTTTTGGATCATCATAAGACCAGGAAAAAACATCTTTGTACTGCCTAAGCAACTCAGCGTACTTACTTTTCATTTGGGTCGGAAGGTATTTTGATATCTTTACCATTTTGGGATCTTCGTTAGTTCCTACATTACAGTCTTAAAATTATTAGGTTGGGTACGTAAGGTAGAATTTAAAGGTATGTCATCCTGGTCAAACAACCTTTATAAAGGGATCAGGCCTCTGAGAATCTGATTCTTCTTAAGTATGAACATGCAGTGTTTTGCAATCTTGTCTTGGAATTTTTCTGGGTTCTCTCCTTATTTCATAATCGAAGCAGGATCATTTTGGTTTTCCTGATCTATGTGAGTTTCAAAAAACTCATCAACCATCTCCAGAAACTATTTGATTTGTTCATCATCTTCAAACACTTTCCAGTGCTGAACATTGCTCAGGATCAAGGGTCTATTTCTCATCTTGATGTGATACTTTAGTTTCAAGACAATAGAGGGTATGAAGGTTGCAACAACCTTGGCCAAGGAGTCAGCTTGTTGGTTCTCCATCCTGGGAATAGAGTGGATGTTAAAGGACGAGAATAAGTTCTCTATAAGATCTTAGGCACAATTCTTGTATGATCTCAACCTCGAGTGCTTATCTTGATATTGTTTTTTCACTTGTTTTACAATAAGATCTGCATCACCATAAACTATTAGATGTTCAATTTTCAACTTCCTTGCAGCTTCTAATCCCAAAACCAGAGCTTCATATTCACAAACATTATTCATATAATCGATATCCCATTGTAATCTATAAGAGAAGGGAATAACATACTCGTCACTTGGTGCCACAAATAAAACACCAGCTCCTACTCCTTCGCAGGATGAGGCACCATCGAAGAACATTTTCCACATTCCTTCTCTAATATTTATATTTTTCTTTGTTATTTCTATTTTTTTATTCTCTTCTTCTGTACATTCTTCAAAATCGTCATCTATAGATAATATACAATTTCCTAAGTCCTGATCAATAAGATAGACTGGGTAATTATTTTGGTTTTGGGGGTCACTTACAGTATATGCCAGTCTAGTTTCTCTGTACAATTGTGTGAATTTCCCACCAAAAATTGGGATCATAGTGTAAGTCATGTCCAACTGAAATGATCCTCCTAATTTGGCCCCCCAAGACCTGGATAGAAGCATGTCATACTTGATAGGGATGTCAGCAATGACCACATCCATAAGGACACTTTTCACAGGGATCTGAGCAAGATTTACTACCAAATATTTAATCATGCCTAGACACTTAACCTTTCTAGAATCAAACAAGTACAAGTCTTGATAAGGTATAGTAATTTTAAGGCCCAACTTTTCCATGATAATTTTAGTCATTAAATTATGAGAGGCCCCAGAATCTAACATGCAATTGTGGAGTAAATTGTCATGCGCAATGAGTGTAATATAAAATGGAGCAACGAAATCCTTATTTGTTCTGATGTGTGGACCGAACATGATCGTAGGTATTTCGTCCTGTAGATTAATAATGTCTGCATGACATTCAACATCAGAAAAATTTATCACTTTAGTGATTTTTTTTTTATAAATCGGGTTTTTTGCAAGTTCAACCAGAGGCATTGGGATTTTAATTTTATTTAGCTCATTTTCTAAACTGAAACCTCCAATTGTTTTTTGGATTTCTCTGGTTGGAACTTCTTCTTCTGTATTTTCCGGTTTCTTAGTGTGCATTGTTCTTGTTTCAACTGGTTTTGTTCGAGTAGATTGTTTTTTAGTCATTGGTTTAGTAATTGTTGCCTCATTCATTTTATTTCATGATAGAATATTTTTTGGTGGAACATTCATAGAATTTTTCTCTCTGGGCCTTAAATCATACTTTTGTTGAAGTTCAACCACTATTGAGTCAGCAAGACCTTGATACGTAGAGTCTCCCAGATTATTGATGTTTTCCTCATTATGAAAAAAGGATTCCAGGTTTAAATACTTCTCATAATCCTTCCTGGTTAAGTGTGGCTCAAGATCGTCATCGCTAAGCTTATTCAGATCTTCTTCTAACTCCTCATAATTTTGCATTTCATCCCTTTGCATAAAATTTTAAGTTTTAAACATGGCTTGGATCTTTTGATCTTCATTTTTTCCTTGTCTCTGTTGTATCTAGGGATTAGGGTTTCTCCTAAACTGATTCCTAACGTATTGATCAGGTTTGGCTTGATCTAATTCCATTCTGGAGATTTTGTTTGATAAATATTTAATTATTTTGGCCATCTCATTTATTTTTTATTCGGTGGACTTCCCAGATTGAGAGGGTCCTGCCTTCTCTTTGAAACACTTAGGTTGTCTGGTTCCCATCTCAACCTTATTTTTTAATTTCCTGGATGCCATCATATTGGATTCAATTTCTATAACATCGTCCTACATTCTTGACAAAGTGGTATATATTCTTTCTCTTAAGAGTAGGGCAAAGTCAGATTCAAAAGTCCCCGCAAAAGTTACTTTTGCAGCAGGTTGAGAAGGTTTGAATTCAGTTGGGATTTTTTTATACAGTTTGTCGAACCTCTTGCTAAATTCAAGGACTGATTGAAAATTTTTCTTTCTTAAAGCCCCAAATTCGGTTAAATAATAAAGATGGTCCTTTTTCTCACCCCACTGTCTTAGGAAATCATTTTCCAACTCGTCATATGATCGTATGGAACCTACTGGGATCCCTCTGAACCAGGTCCTCACTTGTCCTTCAAAGTTTTGTACTAACAACCTTGAGTAAACATCCTCATGTTCGATGCCAAGGATATCAAAAAACTGATAAAAAAAGGCTATGTGTTCTGTAGCTGTTATATCTCCTTATCCCATGAATTTGGGGAGGTTCTTCATGTAATTTTTGGGAAAATCATGAAGGACAACATATAGGACTAAGGGAACGTATCTAACATCTACCTTGGAAAATATTTGACGGGGTTGACCTCTGGTGCCACCAACACTAGGACCTCCAGCACCGGAAATTGAAAGACTAGGAGACAAACTTCGGGGGCTAAAAAGGGGATTTTCAAAAACTTTGAGGGACTCATTTGCTGACCTTTCAACTACCTCGGGGTGTGGCAAAGGAAGTTCAGGAAAAATACCTCTAGGAGATGGAAAATCTATATGAGGAGGAAAAGGGAAACTTGGGTTTGTTTCCTCAGATTTACAAGATGTATATATAGAAGAGGCGATAGGGGATGAATCAGGGTATAAAAAGTACTCTTCAGAGTTTTGGGAAACTGAAACCTTCACTTTGGGAAGGGAGAGAACCGGCAAGGTGTCAATGACAGTGGGTATCAAAAGG
The DNA here is from genome assembly GCA_009831015.1 of Picea engelmannii. Lineage (NCBI taxonomy): Eukaryota > Viridiplantae > Streptophyta > Pinopsida > Pinales > Pinaceae > Picea > Picea engelmannii. Next base: position 1,529,232 of record ML776801.1, read on the forward strand.
GATCTTTTGTTCTCATTGGTAGAAGTATTTGTCAATTCAATCTCAACTTTTATCTCGGGAAAACTTACCTCTGGAGTTTTGAGTTTAGCTTCAGGTTTACTAGTTGATGCCTCTACAAAATGAATTTGTTTAAAACTTTCTTTAGGGGTTAGTTCTTCATTCTGAACCTTAACATTAAATTGTGTAAATCTGGGTTGATATACTTTACCTGTTGATGCAACAGTCGAATTGAGGTATCCCTTTGGTTTCAACAACTTTTCGAGATCTGACACTAGTGTGGCATGCTTATCGTCTGAATTTTTCCTAGTATTCTTTCGACCGAATGCCATTTTTTTCTATGGTGGAGTTACCAAGTGAAAAATAAAATAATCCTTACTTATGTATTCAATCTTTGTTCACCATCAAAGATCAAAATTTACCTTGTCATTTTACCAGGGAAAATATTTTTCGTTTCTTCGTCCCTGGCAATGACGCCAAAAACATGTTGGTCCTCACATTAATCCTAAGGCTCAAAAAGTTATGTCAGGAATCAAGAGTATTTAAAAAAAATAAAATTAATGAGTTCTTTTCATACCTTTAGTTATATAAGAAATAATCCTCAAATGAAATTAATAATAGGATAGTACAGAGGATGTATTCCATTATCTGATTCACAATTATAATATCAAATGGTGTGAAGAAAAGTTACAAAATTGTTAAACAAAGCTAGGCATCAATTGCAGATGAGTCTCACCTTGTTTGCAGTGAAAGAAAAGTAGAGAGTGCACCCTTGAACAAGATATGAAATGAAATAATTCACAGAACTTGCAGTTCTTATTTTACTCACAGTAAATACAGAGGAAAAATTGCTTACTTAATGAATTGTTGGTTTAATATGATCACAGTAGTTGTAATACTAAATTGCAATAAATCGATTTTCAATAAATTACATAAAGAAATTCAGAGAAATGAAAATACAAAGGAAACACATAACTCAAACCGAACGAAAGTTAGAATCTTTGTCTGCACTTGTATTAATACTAAAAGGGGATATTTTCTCTATTACATCTGGCAGGAAGCAGCCCCTCATAGATCTTGAATCTATGTACTTATACAAAATCTGTCACAACTCCAAACGATTGTAATTCTTACAATATCTAATTAAAATAGCATATATTTGAATAAAACAATCAATGTGTAGAATTTGATGAGCTTTGTTGGAGTTTGTAACACACCCACTACCTATAATAAAAAAAATTCGTTGTTTTCTCAACAATGAGAATCCCCGATTCATAGGTCTTCTATTTACCTTCCCGACTCTCTGTACATAACCGTGGTCTTATGTCCCTTTCCGTCAGGAGATCAACTGAATCCCGCTATCTCGTGAGTTTGTGAATCAAAGCCTCCAACTCTTCCTTTCCAATCTTGCAACACCCGAACTGGCGATACAGTCATAGCTCCGTTCTTCGTTAGCGCCCTCCCCACCTGTAACCGTAGGCTAGACTTAAATGTCAACGCCTCTCGCAACACGCATTTTTGTGAGTTTGTGAGTCGAACTCCCGTGCTCTCCTGTTGCGATCTCTCGAGACGTGATAGGTCAACGTTGAGTTGACCCTTCCTTGGCGGTTCTTCACTACTCGCAACCTTGCAACCTCACAACCTCGCCGGTTGAACCATCGAGCTTTCACCCTCCTATTCCATGAGTCCCCGAGATGCGATAATTCAATGGAGTGTCGGCTCCTAGCTCCAGGAAATGCGTGTCCACCCATCGACCACGCAAGTCCCACCTTATGGCTCTGTCACGTGTCCACACGAACCTCGGCACTCGACAATTCGTGACTTCTGATGTCGAAAGTGGCCCCACTCAACCTCTGAACCCTGAGTGTGCGATAGGTGATAGGGTTCCCGATCCAACGATCCTCCTACAACCCAGATTCAACAACTCTCCTTCCTTCCTCGCTCCTCGCGTCTTCACGACTTGGAGTAACCAATGTTTGGGCTCTCACCCTGAGACCTTACGAGTTCGCGAGATCTCTCAATTTCTACCACCTGTCCTCCTCAGATGGATGGCTCCGATCCTCTCGTGGCTTCGCCACTTGCGACTTGGAGCGTCCAATTTTTGGAATCCTACTCCGCGAACCTCCGAGCTCACGAGATCCATGGATCTCTGCCACCTGTCCTCCTCAAATGGATGGCTCTGATCCTCTCGTGGCTTTGCCACTCGCGACTTGGAGCGTCCAATTTTTGGGCTCCTACCCCGCGAACCTCCGAGCTCACGAGATCACCAGATCTCTGCCACCTGTCCTCCTCGGACAGACGGTTCTGATCCTCTCGCCATTTCGTCGCTTCGTGTCCTCGCGTCTCGCGACTTTTAACACCAATTACTTGGGCGTTCACCCTGCGAACTCCCAAGTTCACGAGATCACCGGATCTCTGCCACCTGTCCTCCTCGGATGGATGGCTCTGATCCTCTCGCCACTTCGTCGCTTCGTGTCCTCGTGTCTCGCAACTTTTAACACCAATTACTTGGGCGTTCACCCTGCGAACTCCTGAGTTCGCAAGATCTCTCAATCTCTGCCACCTTTCCTCCTCAGATGGACGGCTTTGATCCTCTTGTGACCTCGCCACTCGCAACTTGGAACATCCAAATTTTGGACTCCCATCTCGTGAACTTCCGAGTTCACGAGTTCCCTGGATCTCTGCCACCTGTCCTCCTTGGACAAACGGCTCGGATCCTTTCGCGACCTCGCCACTCATGACTTGGAACATCCAACTCTTGGACTCCCATCTCGCGAACCTCCGAGTTCACGAGTTCCCTAAATATCTAACGAATGTAGAGATTCCTAGTTCAGATCTGACGATTCATATCGGTCCCGATGCCGCGCCCTTTTCTAATGCTCTTTGGATGTGGAAAAATCAACGGTCCATATGCTCTCATGGAGCCTGGAGGGGTCTACGATTTCAGATTTCCTCTCTTATTCATGAAGATAGAGGAAAAAAAGGGTTAATGGCACTTAACGCCCTCGTTTCTTCCCTCGATTCAATGAACGTGAATGACCGAAAACTCTCCGACAGGATTTCATCCGTTAATCAATACTTATCCTTACGCTGCTACTTCGGGATTTTAAAGAGGGTCATTCCTCCTTATACCGGGTTGCTAAGGCTTGCACATCCAAGTCCTTTTTCCCGGTTCTTGGTAAGCCTTTCTAAGAAGGGAATCTCTGTGAAGGGATCAAACCCAGGGAATTCCTGGAAACAAACTCCCGAAGAGGGACCATAAGTCTGACTTGGTTCAGCTCACGCATAATCAAATCCATTTATCAACATAAATCATGCCTGGTTTCCTCTACTATAAGCATATATCTATTCATTCTTATCAAACACTGCATCGACATTCTAACACTGAAATCATTTACAATTTCCCAGTTCTATGAGCATATATATATATATACCAGTCTATGAATTTCAAGATGCAATATAGATATAAAACACTTATCAGAATATAACACCCGAAGTGGGTGCGACTACTGAGAGGGGTGCTCGTTTCCACCCAAATGTAGGCTCAACGACTCCCAACGGATTTACCACTAGCCACCCCTGAGCTGAGACCACGATGCTCTGAGACTGTGTCTCTCTACCTACCAGTGACCAAGAGTGAAGGTTGCAATCCCTCCTCTCTGCTATCACTCCCTCTGCGTAAAAATTGCCAGAGTTCCCCTCGCGTCTGCCGCCCCCCTTTTCATCACTTCTTCCATACGCCTTATCCTCTCGCGAGGTTGTGTGTGGCATGATCACCCTTGCGTCGATCAAGCCTAAGGGTTTTACGAATGGGTGGTTCACAATCCCATCCCTCATCAAGCCGCCCACCTACCAGCCTGCAAGACATTAAATTTGGGGGCCAGTGAGCTGCTTTTGGTTCTCCAGGCTAGTGGAGTCCAAATACGGTATTCATTCAGGGTGGAAGTTAATGCCACCTTTTCAGGATCCTTCCACCGCCATCGTGGTCTCTTTTCTGCACATCCCCTCTCAGCAGTTATGCAATAAATTCAAAATATTATTCACATTCATTGGCCTCTTCCTGCAGGTCCATTTACACCACATATTCATACTTATGAGTTTTCCATAGTCCTTGGCCAGTCCAGTTATATTTACAATCTGGGGGAAATAGGGTGTTACAATTCCCTCCCCCTTAAAAGGAACATCGTCCTCGATGTTCTTAGCTACTAACATGAATTATATGTACAGAAGTAAACAAAATCGGATATGCCTGTCTCATGGCATCCTCCATTTCCCATGTAGCCTCATCTGGGCCAAAATGTTTCCACTGCACCTTGACCTGTGAAATGGTTCTGTTCCGGAGTAGGGTTTCCTTTCTGTCTAGTATGCATTGGGGCTTTGGTAGAAATTCTCCCTCCCGTTCCACCTGGATCATAGACCAGTCAATTATATGATTAGCATCATGTACATATTTCTTTAATAATGAAACATGGAAAACATTATGTGCCTTTACTGTGGGAGGAAGTGCTAGCCGATAGGCTACAGATCCCACTCTGTCTAGAACTTCAAAGGGCCCATAATACCGGGGTGCCAATTTGGCACAAGCTCCCATTTTTAGGGAACTCCTTCTGGGCTTAATTCTGAGATCTACATGATCTCCTGTTTGGAATTCCCTTGGATTTCTCTTCTGATCAACATAACTTTTCTGTCAGTTTTGAGCAACCTTCAGATTTTGTTATATTTGAGTCACTGCTGTTCCATTTCTTTCAACATGTCAGGTCCAAAAGAAATCCTATTTACAGGATTGTTCCAGCTGACTGGGGTATTACATTGTCTACCGTAGAGGACCTCGAATGGACTCATTTTTAAGGACGCTTGATAGTCGTTGTTATAAAAATATTCTACCAATGGCAGGTAGTCCTCCCATTTCCTGGGCTGATGCATTGCATGTATCCTTAACATATCCTCTAATATCTGATTCACTCTTTCTGTCTAGCCATCGGTTTGAGGGTTATAGGCGGTGCTAAACAATAGTATGGTCTCCAAACCTGCCATCAGTGATTTCCAGAAATTGGAAGTGAACTTTGTGTCTCTGTCAGATATTATCTCTCTCGGCATGCCATGCAGTCGGAACACCTCTTTCATGAGTACCTGTGCGATATATATCGCCTTGAAGGTCGATTTGACGGGGATGAAATGAGCAGACTTGCTCAGTTTATCCACCACTACCATAATGGCGTCATTCTGTATGGTTGAAGTTGGTAATCCAGTGATAAAATCCATGGAGATGGTTTCCCATTTCCATTCTGGGATGGGTAAAGGGTGTAATAGTCCTGCTGGGTGTCGATGTTCTGCTTTAACTTGTTGGAATTCTATGCATTGGTCCAAATATTTGGCTACATCCTTCTTCAATCCCAGCCAGTAAAATTGTTTTCGGGTGGCAGTAATCATTTTCTGGTATCTTGGGTGACCAGTGTAGGGTCTTTTATGTAGTTCATTCATGATGAACCTCTTCAAGTCGTCACAATTGGGAATGTATAGTCTATCTTTGTAGGTGCGTAGACCTTCTTCGCTCATCTGATAGCATTTGTATTTTTCCCCAGTGGGTTCTTGTTGTAGGTGCAGGGTCACATTTTGGGCGAAGGGATCTATTTCTTGTGCCTCTTTGACTCTGTTCTTGACATCTGTCTCTGATCTGTAGGATCTTTTAACTGATTATGGTTGAGTTTTAAACTTGCATGTATAAATTAACCATTTGAGAATTTAATGAAAGAATGAGGAAAGAAGAGGATTATATCAGTCAAATACACATATGCAGATATGAAAAGAATAATGAACAACAAACCATAAGAACACAGGTTGATAACGGAGTTCGACACAATGTTTGCCTACGTCTCCGAGCCTTTTCCTGTGGGGGAGGCTTCTTTATTTATGATCAAGTGCTCAAAATTACATCTTAGAAATGTCAAAAGGCTACAAGACTGATCTGGTCTTGTTCTCCCAGATATCTGGAACCCTGTGAAAGAAACGGCATGCAAAACTGATGCTCCAAGCTCCCAGAAACGATCCAACAACGTTTCCACCTCAAAGGCTTCCCTGCATCAAACTGACTTTGGCTTGGCTTTCCTTCAGCATAACTCTGCTCTGAATGACT
>ML776801.1:1558249-1591551 GCA_009831015.1 Picea engelmannii
TGCTGGGTTTTCTTCCCCTAGAGGGTTTCCCAGGATAAATGTTGTGTCTATTGTGGATGTGTATTTCTCAGTGATCTTGTTTATATTATGCTCTTATCTTATGAAATGCAAAGAACTATAATATCAACATAAAACATTAACATCTAGAACATGATCCATTTTCAGGAGTGGGTAGTTGTCTTTGAGGGACGACCGATTTAAGTTTCTGAAATCTACACAGAGCCTTATTTCACCATTTTTCTTTCTGATGGGGAATAAATTTGCTATCCATTCAGAGTAACTGAGTGGGATGATAATTTTTTCATTGAGAAGTTTCTTGACTTCCCTTTCTATCATTGGCAGGAGGATAGGGTTTATCTTTCTGAGTTTCTATCTGAAATGTTTAATACCATGTTTTAAACAAATCTTATGTTCAATAATAGAGGTATCATAAGTTTTTCAGATCATCATAAGACCAGGAAAAAACATCTTTGTACTTCCTAAGCAACTCAATGTACTTAATTTTCATTTGGGCTGAAAGGTATTTTGATATCTTGACCATTTTGGGATCTTCGTTAGTTCCTACATTATAGTCTTCAACTTCTTTAGGTCAGGGACATAAGGTAGACTTTAAAGATATGTCATCCTAGTCAAAAAACCTTTCTAATGGGATCAAGCCTTTGAGAATATGATTTCTCTTAAGTACGAGCATGTGGTGGTTTGCAATCTTGTCTTGGAATTTTTCTGGGTTCTCTCCTTATTGCATAACCCAAGTAGGATCATTTTGGTTTTCCTGATCTATGTGAGTTTTAGAAAACTCATCAACCATCTACATAAATATTTTATTTTTTCTTCATCTTAAAACACTTTCCAGTGATAAACATTGTTCAGGATTGAGGGTCTATGTCTCATCTCAATGTGATACTTTAGTTTCAAGATAGTAGGGGGTATGAAGGTCGCAACAACCTTGGCCAAAGAGTCAGCCTATTGGTTCTCCATCCTGGGAATAGAGTGGATGTTAAAGGATGAGAATAAGTTCTCTATAAGATCCCAGGCGCAATTTTTGTATGATCTTAACCTTGGGTGCTTAGCTTGATATTGTTTTTTCACTTGTTTTACAATAAGCTCTGCATCACCATATACTATTAGATGTTCGATTTTCAACTTCCTTGCATATTCTAATCCCAAAACTAGAGCTTCAAATTCACAAACATTATTCGTATAATCGATATCCCATTGTAATCTATAAGGGAAGGGAAAAACATACTCGTCACCTGGTGCCACGAATAAAACACCAGATCCTTCTCCTTCACAAGATAAGTCAGCATCGAAGAACATTTTCCACATTCCTTCTCTAATATTTACGTTTTTCTTTTTTATTTCTATTTTTTTATTCTCTTCTTTTGTACATTCTTCGAAATCATCATCTATAGATAATATACAATTTTCTAAGTCCTGATCAACAATATAGACTGGGTAATTTTTGTGGTTTTGGGGTTCACTTACAGTATACGCTAGTGTAATTTCTCTATACAATTGTGTGAATTGCCCACCAAAAATTGGGATCGTAGCATAAGTCATGTCCAAATCAACTGATCCTCCTAATTTGGTGCCCCAAGACCTGGATAGAAGCATGTCATACTTGGTAGGGACATCATCAATGACCATATCCATAAGGATACTTTTCACAGGGATCTGAGCAAGATTTACTACCAAATATTTAATCATGCCTAGACACTTAACCTTTCTAGAATCAAATGAGTAAAAGTATTGATAAGGTCTAGTAATTTCAAGGCCCAAATTTTCCATGATAATTTTTGGCATTAAATTATGAGAGGCCCCAGAATCTAACATGGAATTGTGGAGTAAATGGTCATGCACAGTGAATGTAATATAAAATGGACCAACACAATCCTTATTGTTTTCTATGTGTGGACCAAACATGATCGTAGGTCTTTCATTCTGCAGATTAATAATGTCTACATGACATTCAACATCAGAAAAATTTATCACTTTAGCGATTTTCTTTTTATAAATAGGGTTTTTTAAAAGTTTAACTAGAGGCATTGGGATTTTAATTTTATTTAGTTCATTTTCTAAACTGAAACCTCCAATTGTTTTTTCGATTTATCTGGTTGGAAATTCTTCTTCTGTATTTTTCGATTTCTTAGTTTTCATTGTTCTTGTTTCAACTGGCATTGTTCGAGTAGACTGTGTTTCAGTTGGTGGTTTAGTAACTGCTGCCTCATTCATTTTATTTCGTGATAGAATTTTTTTTGGTGGAACATTCATAGATTTTTTCTCTCTAGGACTTAAATCATACTTTTGTTGAAGTTCAACCATTATTGAGTTGGCGAGACCTAGATACGTAGAGTCTCCTAGATTATTGATGTTTTCCTCATTATTAAACATGGATTCCAGTTTTAAATACTTCTCATAATCCTTCCTGGTTAAGTGTGGCTCAAGATCATCATCGCTAAGCGTGTTCAGATCTTCTTCTAACTCATAATTTTGCATTTCATCTCTCTGCATAAAATTTTCAGTTTTAAACATGGCTTGGATCTTTTGATCTTCATTTTTTACTTGTCTCTGTTGTATTTGGGGGTTGGGGTTTCTCCTAAATTGATTCCTAACGTATTGATCAGGTATGGCTTGATCTAATTCCATTATGGAGATTTTGTTTGATAAATATTTAATCATCTTGGCCATCTCATTTATTTTTTCTTCGACGAACTTTCTAGATCGAGAGGATCCTGCTTGCTCTTTGAAACACTTAGGTTCTTTGGTTCCCATCTCAACCTTATTTTTTAATTTCCTAGATGCCATCATATTGGATTCAATTTCTATGGCATCATCCTGCATTCCTGACAAAGTGGTATATCTTCTTTCTCTTAAGAGTAGGGAAAAGTCAGATTCAAAAGCCCCTACAAAAGTTACTTTTGTAGCAGGTTGAGAAGGTTTGACTTCAGTTGGGATTTTTTTATACAATTTGTTGAACCTGTGGCTAAATTCAAGGACTGATTCAAAAGTTTTCTTTCTTAAAGCCCCAAATCTGGTTAAATAATAAAGATGGTCATTTTTCTCTCCCCACTATCTTAGGAAGGCATTTTCCAGCTCATCATATGATCATATGGAACCTACTGGGAGCCCTTTGAACCAGGTGCTCACTTTTCCTTCAAAGGTTTTTACTAACAGCCTTGAGTAAACATTCTCGTGTTCAATGTCAATGATATCAAAAAACTGATAAAAAAAGGCTATGTGTTTTGTAGCAGTTATATCTCCTTATCCCATGAATTTGGGGAGGTTATTCATGTAATTTTCAAGAAAATCATGAAGGACAATAGGTAGGACCAAGGGAGTGTATCTAGCATCTACCTTGGAAAATATTCTAGGGGGTTAACCTTTGGCACCACCAGCACCAACACCCCCAACACCGGCCATTGAAATCCTAGGAGACAAACTTTGGGGGCTAAAAAGGGTATTTTCAAAAACATCGAGGGACTGAGTTGTTGACCTTTCAACTACCTCGGGGAGTGGCGAAGGAAGTTTGGGAAAAATACTGCTAAGAGATGGAAAATATATATGAGGAGGAGAAGGGAAACTTGGGTTGGTTTCCTTAGATTTACAATATGTATATATAGCAGAGACGATAGGGGATGAATCATGGTATAAAAAGTACCCTTCAGAGTTTCAAGAAACTGAAACCTTCACATCAGGAAGGGAGATAACCGATAGGGTGTCAATGATAGTGGGTATCGAAAGGGATATTTTGTTCTCACTGGTAGAAGTATCTGTCAAGACAATCTCAACTTTTATCTTGGGAACACATACCTCTAGAGTTTCGAGTTTAGCTTCGGGTTTACTAGTTGACGCCTCTGCATAATGAATTTGTTTGAAACTTTCTTTAGGGGTTGGTTCTTTAGTCTAAACCTTACCATTAACTTATGTAACTTTGGGTTGATATACTTTACCTGCCGATGCAGTAGTCAACTTGAGGTATCCCTTTGGTTTCAACAACTTTTCGGGATCTGACACCAGTGTGGCTTGCTTATCGTCTGGATTTTTCCTGGTATTCTTTTGAACGAATGCTAGTTTTTTCTACGGTGGAGTCACCAAGTGGAAAATAAAATAATCCTTACTTATGTATTCAATCTTTGTTCACCATCAAAGATCAAAATTTACCTTGTCGTTTTCCTAGGAAAATTAATTTTCTTTCTTTGTCCCTGGCATTGACGAAAAAAAGATGTTGGTCCTGAGATTAATCCTAAGGCTCAAAGAGTAATGTCAAGCATCACGAGTATTTAAAATAATGTTTTTAATGAGTTATTTTCCTACCTTTAGTTATATAAGAAATAACCCTCAAATGAAATTAATAATAGGATAGTATAGAGGATGCATTCTGTTGTCTGATTCACAATTATAATATCAAATGGTGTGAAGAGAAGTTACAAAGTTGTTAAAAAAAGCTAGGCATAAATTGCAGATGAGTCTCACCTTGTTTGCAGCGGAACAAAATTAGAGAGCGCACCATTGAACAGGATATAAAATGCAGTAATTCACACAACTTGCAGGTCTTGTTTTACTCACAGTAAATACAGAGGAAAATTTTCTTACTTAATGAATTGCTGGTTTAATATGATCATAGTAGTTGTAATACTAAATTGCAATCAATCACTTTTCAAGGAATTACATAAATAAATTCGGAGAAATGAAAATACAAAGGAAACAGATAACTCAAACCGAACGAAAGTTAGAATCTCTGTCTACACTTGTATTAATACTCAAAAAGGATATTTTCTCTATTACATCTGGCAAGAAGTAGCCCCTCATAGATCTTGAATCTATGTACTTATACAAAATCTGTCACAACTCCAAACGGTTGGACTTCTTACAATATCTAATTAAAATAAAATATATCTGAATAAAACAATCAATGTGTAAAATTTGATGAGCTTCACTGGCGTTCTCCTCTATCTCTTCATCTAGTAGGAGAAATGCCTCTTTTCCTTAGTTATTTAGGCTAAATACAGATTTCATATAGGCCACCTTAATAATTCGGCATACTATCTTGGTTGTTTTAGTTTTTTTTCCATCTGTCCCTCCAGATATGTTCAACAATGCAATGAATCACAATTGAGATCATGGAGGAAGGATAATCAGATGAATAACATTGCATGGCTCGTCAAGGAATGGATAACGGGCGCAAGAAAAAGTAATTGTTTGTGTAAATAATGATAATGGAACAAGTGTATGATGATGAATTAGGGATACGTGGATATTATAATAAGAGTGAATGAGATAAGTGGTTGTTTGAAAGTGAAATGTAGGGACGACAAAAGGAAAGGGCACTGTGCTCATTTTCTTATTTTCTCCCAGATATTCTTTATTTTCCATGTTCAATACATTGGTTGCATCTATCTAATAATTCCACCACGAGCTTTGAGGGCTCAACTATTTCATTTAACTCGAAAGTGAATAATTTCCTTTCTACCTGAGGCAATTTTTCTTGGATCCTTTTCACTTCTTGATTTGTGGCCTAGAACTGTGAGCATGGATTCAATAGCCATTTATTTATTTTAAGAAGATCAATCTACCTCATTTCCTGAATGGATTCTAGATTTTCTTCTTTTCTCTTTCTGGAATTATGTTGGTTCATTTCTATATCAATTTTCCCCAGGGATCCTGATATATTACTTCCCTCAAAATCAATTAGATTTCTGTCTAATGATGACAATGCTTATAGGAAAGCCTATTTTACCTCTTTGGAAAATCTTTTTCTCTCTGCCAGATTATTCCCCAGACCTTTAGAGCCATATCACCTCTTAATTGTTCAAAAGGAGAGAGTAGAGGAAAATCAGGGACATTATCTTTCTGCACCAATATGATGGCTTCTTTAAACTTAGCTCGGTCTAAGCGGGCCTCTCTTTCATTGACATATATGTCCTTCATAGAAATATCCACTACCTGGCATTACTTTTGGATGGCATCTACCTTTAGAAAAAGGTCCTGCTAGGCATCTTCCAACCTCTCATTTATTTCCAATGCTTGAGTTTGGAAGGCTGAGATGTCTATCAAGGTAACTTTATTTAGATCAAGTCTGGCTTGCAGCCATTCTATCAATTCATCATGTTGAGTGACCATTACTTGGTTGGTTTGTGAACTCTGATAGATATCCTTAAGGTCGGTCTAAAGCTGTTGAATTTGTTGCCGATCATTATCTCTGATTTGCTCGAAGTCTTGAATCATCCTCTTACTTATAGTACGCTCAATGGTATATATCTGAATTTGCAAGTTCTCTACAAACATGCACTTATGTTGTAGTTGTTTGGTCAAATTGTCCACAGACAATTGATTGGCAGTGGAAAAAACACCTAACAAACCTGCAACTTCCTTTGCAAATTCTGGATCATCTCGATCATTCCCATCATACACCATCCTCTTCCTTTTAATTATTGCTCCATCTTTTTGGTATGATTCCCTTTTCATGTTGTATTTTTGTTTTTTCCTAAAAAATAAATCTGAAGGAGGCATCTCTTAGGGCAAGATGGGGGTAATATCACCTACAAAAACAATTTCAGAATTAGGATTTCCAAAGCTGGATTGCAGAGGTCTCAATGATGTAATGGGAGTAGCAATATTCATGGACTATTGTTGTTCTGTTGTATCTTAGGTGCCAATAGGAGTAGTTGGGGATGAAGGAGACACATCTTATCTCTTCTTTAGGAAAGCTTTTAGTTGAGATAGTTCCCGGGGGCTTAGCTGGACTGAAAATGATGCTTCCAATTCCTGTGCTAACACCTCCGAGTTGTTCAGGGTTTCCTCAACTTTATGTTTACCAGAGTGACTTGATTCAGAACCTGTAGGCATGGCTTCCTGAGAAGGGGGAGTGGTTATTTTCTCTTCTTGTAGTACCTTTGGTAGACTATTCTGCCTATGCTTTTGAAAGATGATAAAACCAACTTGTTGATATGGGGGTAGGGTTTGGAATCTGTCTTGAACCTCCTCATAAGATATAAATCCCCTGAATATTTCTTCATACGAGGATTTTTCGTGCATATACCGCTTCATGTTGAACTGGGCTAGGTGTTTTTCCACAATATTACATGGATCATGTCTCTTGAAGTCGATGTCAACCAATTTGACATACTTCAGGGCCACAACCTCAACTTTGGAGTGACAAAATCTAATAATGAAAACATGACAAATTGAATAGGGAAAGTCGACCAAACCTTTTTTTGTGCTGCTTTCAGCTCTTTATTGATGCCTCCTGTCACTGTTTGGTATACCACTTTTCTTCACACCAGCCTGTCGGGTATAAATCGTGAGAGAGCATGAGGAGGAACCGAGTAGCCAAAAACTCTGATGTAGGAGAAATTCTCCTCGATAAACCAACTGGGAGCTTGCCTAGGTTTCCTATGATCTTGTCTGAAATCTAGGGACATGGGTGACCATACAAGGCTATATGAACATGAACTACAACATTTTGACATATTTCATAAAAGAAATCCTTGGATTTCTCTTCCCATAGCTTGGAATGATAGAAATGAATGGGTTCAGAATTGGATGGAGTCCAATTCCCGTTCATCAAGGGGAAAGGTGTCATGAAACATATGACATCCATGATATATGCTGACATGTAAAAGGGGGAAGACTATCCTTTTGATTTTGTTGTTTTATATTCAACAATTCCCTTGTACAAGTTATTTGACAACATTTTGGCCCAATTGAAAGTGAAACCTTCGACTACCTCGTGCATGATGGATATCCATTCCACTGAGAAATTCATAGGGATCTTATTCCTGAAAAATTGACATAACATCATGGCTACATACACCATATGAGCGTCCAAAGACATTGTGGAATATATACCATGATCATCGGTTCTGAATCTCTCCGGGTGCCCCCACCAAGACTTGATTATATCGTGACAACTCTTGGTGTATGGGACACATTCCTTTTGCTTGAAATCCAAAATGAATGCATCATTCTATGTATATTTTGGATTAGGAGAGATTTTATACATTACTTGCATATGTTTCGGTCGAAAAAATCCAATGGAAACCTTCTGATGGTTGATGATACTCCTAGTCTAGACGTCAACATGTTCCAAGGCCCAGCTTATCATGTCATTATAAAGCATGAGTCTCAGTCGTGAAACTATCTTGTGTAGCTTTGAATGTGCTATGTGTATGATTTTGGCTACATAAGTGTCATCCTCTTCTTTGGGGAAGTCCTCTGGACAGTTGATGATTTCTCATTCCAGAATCTCGAAGACCTGTGTCCAAGTTTTAACGATGTCTATGGCTCACGACGTGGTGTCCGAAAGAATGTCTGCATTCGGGTTCGAATCCTTGCTTGCCGCATCAATATTTTTCGTCATCTTCCATGGTGCCATAATATCTAAGAGACCAGAGTGAGGTTACCTGTTGCATAGAAAATTTGTGAGTCATTCAAATAGATAGAACTGCTAATTTGTGAAAGGTGAAAATGAATTCAAAATTGAAGTGATTTTATTTAAAAAATATTTATTGATCTTTGTATAACCTCATCGATGAAGAATTTGTTAACATTTAATGGAGATGTCTACCTGGAGATTTGCAATCCTCGTTTGAATCATTATCCTTAATTATTCATAAATGCCATCAATATCTCGACGGTTCGTGTTCGAGAGTTTTATATGTGACAGAGTGGGAACCTCTCAAATCCTTAATCCATGGAAAGATTAACCCTGAGATAATCTCTTTTAAAACTTTAATTAATCATGTTTAAAAAGGTGCGTTAACTTCAAGTGTTTCAGGAATTCGGACTTCGGGGGTTTTTAATGTATCTCAAGAGGAACTTCCAAACTCAAAACTATGAAGCAATTATTTAATAACTGATCTTAAGTGTTAATTAATTGCACTTAATTTTAAGTATTCTGGAAGTTCGGACTTCAAAAATTTAAGAATATGATATAGGGGAAACGTCCGAAATCCGAACCGCGGAGTCATTAATTATCTCTTGTTTATGATTAACTTAGTTATTCAAAAGTTCAATTTACCTTTTTACTTTTTGGACTATTTGATACTTTGACATTTTGATACTTCGGTGATTCGTGAATTTAATCTTTGTTAAATTTCTGAAGGATCATCCCCCATAATGATGTGGTACATATGATGTCATTCTGGATTATGTGTCGAGAAAAGGGAGGTGCCACATGTTACTTGTAATCATGTGAATCCTCCAATGAAAATATAAAAAATGGGCGCCACGTGGCAACTCAAGAAAGACCCAAAAGGTACACATGTCCTACGACTTGTTCCTTTAAAAGGTTTAGGGAAAGTTGTGAGTAGACGCCTTCGGGTTTTAGACTTTCAGATTTTTTATTGTTAAGAATTATTGAAACATCCAAAGAGAAGAGCTCCGAAGCGATCATTATAGAGTTATCCCTTTAAAATTGAGGCGGCTCCAGAACTCTAGAGGTTATTAGGATCATTCGATAAAAAGGGAAAACTCATCAACAATGGATATTGTGCGTTCCTTATTATTAACTAACCAACAATGAATTCGATTTAAAATTCAAATGTTATTTACTAAGTTTCCTCTTTCTTTGGGTAAAATTATATTTTCATGAGATGAAATTATAAAACTCAAAAGTTCAGAATTGTATGTGTTCCAACAATGACATTCGTTGGGAAGCTCTTGACTAGTAGAAGACAATGGTGCTCTCAAGAAGAGGTATTGAGATCACTGAGAAAAAGTGAATATTTAATACCCCATCCCTAAAAACATCACTTACAGGGTTGGGTGTGTTACATTCCTTCAAAGAAAAGAAGACATTTACCAAATGGAAGGACTATGTAGAGGGACTTAGGGAAACAAGAAATTAAATTTATGTTGACTAGTCAAAGGGAGGTGAAGGGTTAGGATGATGAACCACTTCACCTTCTAGACCTCAATTTTGTATAAAATGTGTAATCATTTAGAAATAAAGGATTGTCAAATTTTGGAAAACAAGTTATCTTGTATCTAATATTGAGATTAATGTTAGCAAGGCGATTTAATAAATTTGAGGCTATCATTTATTGAAATAAAGCTATCTTAATTTTCATGTGTCACTTCTCTGATTTATTATATGTGTATTCTACCAAGTTATATTTCTATTCTTGCCTTTCTTACTGTGCATTTACTAACCTAGTTTTAAAGCATGTATATGGGTAAAACATTGATAACTATTTTGAAAGCTTAATTGATCTTTGATATTGCATATAGGTCATGTTGTTGGCTAATCACACTATTATTTTAAGCTATATTATGTTTCAATTCCAACTTCCTTAAAGATGCGCTTAGAAGTAGGATGTTTTTTTCACTTCAATTTTGTATTTTCATTTTATGCAACTTCAAAATAGAAAAGAAAGAAAAGAAAGAAAAATACTTAAAATGAATTGAAGAACAAGTGTTGCAAAGTATAGGGTCTACAAATAAAAGGTGAGAATCATATATAGAATATTTTATCCCAATAGACTTGTGAATGTTGAAAAGGGATAAAAGCTTGTGTCAACATAGGGTATAAATCAATGTCTCTGGAGGGGCAAGAAGTCGCTTGGTGGTGAAATCCATTGTGGAAGATCAAATCTCCTTTGAAGTCTAGGTTGTTTCTTTGGTTATTTCTAAACAATAAATTGATAACTTCGAAAGTCTCTCAAAGAAATACATGGTAGGTTGTAGGGTTATGTATGTTATGTAGGAATAATGGAGAAGAAACCAATCATAATTTAAAAGACTTCTCATTTACAAGAGAAGTATAGAAGTAATCCCTAACTCTATTTGGTGGAGTTTGAAAATGGGAAAAAGCCACTTTGGTTGATTACTTGAAGCAAATAAGGGAAAACACAAGACTGAAGGCAACATAACATATACTCCTAGTTTTCGAAGGAATTTGGATTACTTTAAATTATATTTTATTTTAAGATTTTTACATTTTCTCTATGGAGGTATTTCATAAGATAAAATATTCTTATGAATATCTAAAACAACCTCCCAAATGAAACATCCAATCAATTCCTAAACCTCTTAAAATAGACAAAGCAAAGAGTTGGAGATTTTTTATGGTGTAATCCAAGGGAACCGTAGCCCATGAAGTTCTCGAGGAGTTTTCTATTTGTATAAATATTTTCTTTTATCTTTCAAGATGGGGTTAATATAAGGTACACATAACTGGGTATAAATACACTCCCTTCTAACAATATTGAGAAAAGAATATCCAAGATTCCCAAATGAAACATTCAATCAATTCCTAAACCTTCTAAAATAGACAAAGCAAAGAGTTGGGGATTTTTGATGGTGTAATCCAAGGGAACCCTAGCCCATGAAGTTCTCGAGGAGTTTTCTATTTGTATAAATATTTATTTTCTTTTATCTTTCAAGATGAGGTTAATGTAAGGTACAAATAACTAGGTATAAATACACTCCCTTCTAACAATATTGAGAAAATAATATCCAAGGTTCAAGTTTTTGAGAATTCTAAACTGATAATTAAATGGGAAGATGGGGTTAATATAAGTTACAAATAACGAGGTATAAATACACTCCCTTCTAACAATATTGAGAAAAAAATATCCAAGATTCAAGTTTTTGATAATTATAAACTGATAATTAAATGGGAAAACAATATTGAGAAAACAATATCCAAAGTTCAAGTTTTTGAGAATTCTAAACTGAAAATTAAATGGGAAAAAGAAAGTTACATGATACATAATATAACTCTCGGACGCTTGTTGGGGCATGTATTATATATTGCAGGTTAGTTTAATGATATTCATTTTTTTCATGTTTACAGGAATTCTAACTATTTTGAGGACACCAAAAAAAGTTGTGGTATTTCAAAGAATTTTGTAGGTTGAGCATAGAAAGGTGGAAGATCCCCTAAATAAGCTTTAATCTCCCTACTTTTCTTCAATCGCTCTTTGACGATGAAGTACTTTCTGTAATACGATAATAGTTTGATGTTTTTTATTGGCTCTTTTTTGGACGTTGGTTTAATGGCTTAGTCTTTTTTTTGTTTATATAATGTAAACTACTACTAATGCCTTGGACGTTGATGGTTTTCTTTGTAATGAGGTGAGGTTAGATATGTAGATTGTTAGTTTTTTTTGGTCTCCATTTGTTTAAATTCTTAGTTTGTTTTTATTGAATGTAAATATTGACATCTTTTTCGTGATAAAATGTTGTTAATTTTTTTTTATGAAAATAAATAAACAATTAAATAAGATATCATTTATTTAATAAGAAAAAAATATATTTAGTAATAAAAAAATTAAACACTAAAATTTAATTTGATGTCTATCGAAAAAGGGATCTCAACAATTTGACTTTGTAATTTATATCAACATTATGGTCTTTCAAGGAAAGAAACGAATGTTCAAGGAAATCAAATCAACTTAAAGTGTTTTGCATCAACTCCGTGATTTTCCAAAGAAAGAAACAAATGTTCGAGCAACTCAAATCGACTCAAATTGTATTAGATACCTGCAAATAATGTAACATATTTTAAATTAATACTAAAAACTTGCAAATAATGTAAGATACCATCTGAAACATATGCAATATTTGGGCAAATGGATGTAAATTTGTGCCAATCAACATGTCAACCTTAGCAGAACTTAAATATGTAATACAATTCAAATTAAGGAGATTTCTAAGAATTTTTTTATGGGAAATCAACACTTTGAATATTCAAATAAGAAGGAATACAATTTTATGAAAATGAATGTCTCCTCCATCTTCCTTTATGATGAGTTTGTATCATTTGGACTTGGGTTTGTTGAGGAATCTCAACTGAAACATCATGTGCCACAGTGCATTGTTCTTCACTGTGAATGACATTTCTATTTTTGAACTTAAATATGTAATGGAATTCAAATTAAGGAGATTTCTAAGAATGTTTTAATGGGAAATCAACACTTTGAATATTCAAATAAGAAGGAATACAATTTTATTACAATGAATGTCTCCTCCATCTTCCTTTCTGATGAGTTTGTGTCATTTGGACTTGGGTTTGTTGATGACTCTCAACTGAAACATCATCTGCCACACTGAATTGTTCTTCACTGTCAATGGCGCTTCTATTTTTGGATGACTGAAATTGAATACTAATCCTAGCAAGCTTCTTCCAACCATTGCTCCAAGGGGAACTTCTCTTCTGCTTGCAAATTTTATCCATCTGTTGCTGCATCAATTTACATAAATGTTGAAGCTTGGAAAAATCTTCTCTTAGTTTTTGGATTTCCAAATGAATGGAGGAATCATTATCAATATAGTCACTTTCTATATGGGAAGGATTCTCTCCTTCTTTGCACCCATGCGATTGGAATTTCCCTTGCTCACTTGGTCCTCTTCGTGTTGTTTCTTCCATGGTTTTCCCATTTCTAAGCTTCATTTGCTCGCAAAAGAGAACATGGACCACTGTTCGAATGGGAAGACGTTCATTCTGAGCAGCATGAAAACAAGCATCATCTGAGAGCTTTTGACAGTCCATTAATCGACAAAGTCTTCTCCTCTCCACCTCAGATATTCCTGAATGAGCCTGTTAAACAAAAATCAACCACTTACGAATTAAATCTATTAATCAACATTTTTATCTTGATCACAACATACAATATAAATTAAATGCATTGGTGCAACAACATTCGATGTAATTGGTACTTGGGTTATT
The DNA here is from genome assembly GCA_009831015.1 of Picea engelmannii. NCBI lineage: Eukaryota > Viridiplantae > Streptophyta > Pinopsida > Pinales > Pinaceae > Picea > Picea engelmannii. The sequence goes on from ML776801.1 coordinate 1,571,922, forward strand.
TTTTAGCACATTCAGTTGCATTGCTGATTATCCTCTGGAAGTACTTTGGTTCTAGTATATGGTTTTGAATTTGATTTTAGCAATAACTCAACGTGTGGTTCAATTGACACTTAAAATCATTCTCTTACAAATTTAGTTTTTGTTTAGAGTAAAAGGATTCGATTATTATCATAATTCTACTATGATCCATCACCATAATTTTTAACTATGATCCATCACTATAATTTCATCTAGGTTTATATAAAAAAAATTCCACTATCTTCATGATTCTACTTATAATTCATCACCACATTTTCATTTACAATTCTATAAGAAAACTTCACCTTCATTATTTTTGTATGAACCAAATTCTTCAGAAATTAATTAAATTGTAAAATAATTAAAAAAGAATATTGTTTTATTTCAAATTATTAATCAAATTGAAAAAAAAAAACAAAAAAATAAATAAATTATAATATAATTAAATTTAATTTCAAAATTGAAAAAAAATTATTGAAATTTATGTATCAATTTTTAAGAGAAGAAATTAAAAAATATTTGTATTAAAATATATATATATAAATACCACTCATAAAACTTTTTTTCACAATTTCAAAAAATTTCAAATAATTCAATAAATCTAATAGATCAAAATTATATATATATATATATATATACATATATATATATATATATATACCAACCAAATAACAACTTTTGACCTTTTAAATGACCATGAACCTGACTCTGATCATAAATCTTTAACCCTAACTCTAAAATTTTCCATGCATATGAGTACCATTGAAGAGAATTCTGATAATCAAAGGAATTTGAGCTTTGACAAAAGTAAAGTTACATTTTCTTAAAGGATTTAAATAGTAAATTAAAACTCCTAACTTATAAGGACAACATTGAAGAACTCTATCATAATTTTATAACTACCCTTTCCACTTCCATTAACAAGTTCTCTTTCGAGGTGTCCCATAAAAAGAATAATAGAACAACCAACCCTTGGTATGATAAAGAATGTAAAATTGCTAGGAAAGCCATTAGGGATGCTTCTAATAAGCCCTTAAAACTCGATAAGATCAATACATACAAAGCCCTAATTAAAAGGAAAAAAATATACTATATCAATAAAAGGCAAGAGCAACTTTCCCAACTATACAAATTGGATCCTAAGAAGTTCTGGAGCCAAATTCTAAAATGAAATACTAAAGAAAATAATAGGATTCCCTTAACGGATTGGAATTCCTACCTTAAAAGTCTTTATGAGTTCCCTAATGCCATGGACACCATTCCTATTGTCCCTACAAAGGAAGAAGTTTTTTCTTTATATGACATAGAGTTCGGGGTTAAGCGGCTCGCAAATGGGAAAGCTAAGGACATTGAAGGTTACCAAGCTGAAAATTTTAAAATCGGAGGGCCAATCCTTATCCCTCACATACACAAGCTCTTCAATTTAGTAGTCAAGTAGGGCTTCCCTAAACCCTGGATGCAAAGCCTCATTGTTCCTATTTTTAAAAATGGGGACAAAAACATTCCCTCTAATTATAGGACCATTATGATTAGCCTGATTTTAGCCAAGCTTTATGGAATTATTTTGGAAAAGAAGATTAACATTTGGCTAGAAAGTCATGGTAAAAGAGCTAAAGGCCAGGCCAAGTTTAGGGGATATCATTCAACTGTGGACCATCTTGTTACCTTTAGGATCATTGCAGAGGAGTTCCACAATACTAAAACCAATCTTTTTTGTTGTTTTGTTGACTTTAGAAAAGATTTTGACATGGATCCTAGGAAAAACCTTTGGAATAGGTTGGAAGAGATAAAAGTGCCTCTCGATTTGAGGGCTGCTACAATAAGGATGTATGAGAACATTATTGCTAAGTTTAAAAACACCGAGGGCTGGTCCAAAGAGATTAACTGCAATATCGGAGTCAAACAAGGTTTTCCCTTGTCCCCTACCCTTTTTGGCATATACATTGATAAATTAGAAGAATGCTTGGAAAAAGTAGGTTGTGTCGGCCCTACTCTCACTAGTATAGTCATCAATCTTCTTCTTTATTCCGATGATATCGTTCTTATGGCAAGGAGTCCCCATGATCTTGAAAACCAACTAAGAATCCTCAAGGATTTTTGCTCCAATATGGGTATGATTGTTAATATTGATAAGACTAAGGTCATGATTATTAAATCCAATAAGATCCCTTATGATACCTTGGTATATGACAACAACAACTTGGAGGAAGTGACTTCATACAAATATCTTGGAATTGATATTCACGACAAGCTTAATTGGAATTATAACATTGAGAAAAGGATTATTGGGGGATGGAAAGCTTATTATGGGGTTGAAAACAATTGTAAATCAGCTGAACTTTGGAGTTGGGATAATAAGAAACTTCTCTTTGAGATTCTTGTTACACCTGTTATTCTTTATGGATGTGAAGTCTAGGGTTGTAGTATCTCTCGTGAATCCTGGAGAAAGATAGAGAAAATACAAAAGAATTTTATAACCTATAATCTCAAAATTAAAGGAAATACACCCTGTCCCATCCTCCTCGTAGAAACAAGCCTCTCCCCCATTGAGAGCATGGCTATGAATAGATACCTAATGTATAAGAACAAGTTAAACAACATGGAAGATAAGAGGCTACCTAAAATTGCTTCCAAATCAAGTCATAACCACCATCGACTCAAGCGAGGATGGCATAAAGACACCTAGTCTTGGCTAAACTATTGGGGAATCATGGAAGAAACCATTTTGCAGAATAAAGATACTATTAAAAAAAACGTCAAATCAAAATTTAAGGAAAAAATGTGGTGTGATAAAGAGTTGGAGAAAAAAATAAAATTAAGGTATTATAAAGATGTAATCAACCCTAATCTAGAAGATCAAAATTATCTATCTGTTTTGCCAAGTGTAAAGAAAAAAATAAGCATTTCTAAGATAAGAACAAATTCTCACGAGATCCATAGTGAAACTGGGCGTTGGTCAATTCCTAAAATGCCATGGGATGAAAGAGTGTGTCACCTTTGTGAAACTAAGAAGGTTGAAGATGAAAAGCATTTTCTCTTAGATTGTCCAGCCTGTACCCATATTAGATCTCATTTTCAAAATATTGATCACACTACCAACCTTCATAACCTCTTAACTCAACAAAAGTATGGTGATCTTGGAAAGCTTCTCTTAATGCTTTTCAAGAACAAAAACAAAATTCTAAAGAATCACAAGTAATCACTTACCCTCTTAAGGTCCGATAGACCAATTAGGTCTTAGTGGATGTTAATTACCATCATCATCCTACTACATCCTTAACCATCCAAAACTAGAGTTAAAATTGAGGAAATAAAGCTCTCACATCAATAAAAGTGAGATATTAATGGAAGATAAAAGTGAAAAATCATGATGCATGTATAATTAAAAAATTAATAATTAAATAATTTCGTATTTGAGTTCAAATTAATTTTTTATTGTTTTATATTGAAATTATAAATATAAAAAAAAAATCAAATAGAAAAGAGTGTTTATATTTCCTTGTAAGGATAGGTTAATGGAATATTGGTAAGTCACCGTGGAAGGATTTAGCTGATTATTCTAAGGAGGGAAAGGAGGAGTTAGTGAAGTCCATATTTGGTTCGAGGCATTGATAGCACAATGTAAAAGAGTAAAAAGGATTGAAATTGGGGAAAGGAGTGGAGACAAGTTTATGGCATAAGTATTGACATTGTTTTTCTAAATCAATGGGACCAAAGTCACTTCTAATGATTGGGAAACAACCACAACATTAGAAAAATAAATACCCTTGGAAAGACTAAGAATGAAAGTCATATACAAATTAAAGTCAAATGAGGGGAATGGTTTATGGGGATCAAACCCAACATTAGAAGGTGAAATTGTCAAGGATTTTGAGCTAATGGAAGCATATATAAGTAAATGACGACAAAGTGAAGTCATATTGTATGGTTTCTTCCCATGTTTTGAGGACAAAACATGTGAAGGGGAATGTAATGTAGTATACCTAGAGAGTTAATATGGGGTACCTAGGGAGGTACCCAATGGGAATGTGGTTATGTATTATTAGTGGAGGCTATTAAATGCAAGGTGGAATAGGTCCACTATATTATTAAAGGCCATTCAATGAAATGTGAAAATATTTTCTAGAAGGTTCTACCTACTAGAGTATTCCTTCTTTAGAATTTTCCTAGGAGATATAGATAAAGTTGTATAAAGAAGTGCAGGCAATGTATTGGAGCGTAGTGAAGAATATTTTGAATGTATCAAGCATTGCTTGAGGAGTGTTATCCTTCCATACGGATTAATATATAATGTTACCCTACCTTAATGGTTTTGACTATATATTGTGTTCAATATTTGGTGAATGGCTTGGTGTATTCTTGTTCAAATTAAAGGTTATTTCTGAAGTATATTTGCAGATCTATTTAGGTACATAACATGAAGGATATGATGGAGTAAACATAAAGGGCTTGGAAGAGGTGTATCCAAAACCACACTTTTTATGTACACTTTAAAATTCCTTTATGATCGACCCCAAGGGAGACATGGAATTTAGGAACTCTACAAAACTTGTAAAGTGGTGAATGGGGAGGGATGGAAGAGGACAATTTTGGTAGAACCTCCAAGGAAAAATATCGGATTTCAATCCTTTCGGTCTATATTTAGAAGGAGGGTTGCAAAAGAATATGAACCCTCAAGGAGAGGCTATATTGGTGAACATAAGAGAAAAATGTGTGAGTATGAAACAATATAAGGTAAAATTGGTGTTGGGTGAAGACGTGACCATGGGGGAGGTTCTTTAACTGAGTGAAATAACACTAACTAGAAGTTTTTATGGTATGATTGTATCTTATAAATTCTTGTACCAATGGATGGAGAGGACATGGAACACTAAATTGGGTTATACACCAAAACATCAAGTTTTAAGCAAGGGTTGGTTGGCTTTTGAATTCCAAAAGGGAAAAGACATAATAGAAACATTGTAAGTGAACTAGTATTGAGGTTCTACTCTATTGGTGCTAAAAATATGGTTACCTTATTTCAACTAGAGGCATAAGAGAAACAATGCATAGACAATATGGGTCAAAATGATAGGATTTCCTTTAGAATTATGGAATGTAATGGTTTTGAAATCCATATGAAATACCTTATAGACATTTATAGATTTTGATGAAATGTCTATATCTTGAACATGATATTAATGATAGAGAGGACTCCAAGTTTCTAACAAGCCATGAAATGTCATCATTCAGAAGAAAAATTAATAGGAGGGAGTTGTATCCAAGGATATTCTAGAAAATGGAGAATATAACTCAAATTGAATGGAAAGGAAAAGGGTAAGCCTTGTATTCTAGATCCCTCTCTTTTTAAGTTTTCTATTTCCCTTAATTAGGATGTATTAAAGTTATTGAAGATGAAGGTTGACAAGCTTAGTGATACCCTTGAATTATTATATTCCCAATCTTAGATATTAACTTCAATTTGATACCCTTGAATTCTTTGATTCCCAGTCCTAGATATTACCTTCAATCCCTACTCGAGAGATAATTCATAAAATATTGTCTTTAGAACTAAGTGGGGCAATGAAACCTAGCTTTTTATATAGTAATCCTTCAATCCAAATCTTAGTTATGAGATGTGAATGTCATAGTGAAAAACCCAATAGATATAAATTGAGGCCTAATAGAGGTGAAGCCTAGGTAGAGGGTACATGCATCAAAGAGGGTTTTAATTTAGATAATGAATTCTATAAAAGTGTCAGTAGAAAATCCTTCATGTCCACAAAAAAGAGAAAATTAGAAAATGGAATTTTGGAAGGAAATCAATAATCGATTAAGGGGGCCTTAGAGTAGGGAGAGAATCAAGAAATGCTAAACCATGATCATATTATCCTTCCATGCAATGGGGTAGGAGAATCCCACAAAAATTAACACTCAATAGGTTGGTATAAAAATACAAACCTATAATAATCCCTATTCATGAAACTGTGTGTGAAAGGAGAAAATATAAAGGATTAAAAAGTCTATAACTTCAAATATTTAAACTCTAATTGAAAATTTGGGGGATTAATTATGGGTTGGAATAATTTATTTGATTTATTATCATATACTATTATAAATGCATGTTTTATCATAAAGTTGTGGTATTTGGAATTACAAAGGGTCCTTGCATCATAAACATAAACATGGATGTTCCCTGGTATGATGGAAGAAAGAAAATTATTTTGGGACAAAATAAAGGATCGAGAGTTCTCAAAAGGGATATAAGTGTTATTTAAAAAAAAAAGAAGAATTTTGCGGGACAAATGCTTGGGTAGATCCAATGGAAAAGGACTTTATCCACCTCTTTGATGATGTAGTCTTCTGTGATGTGGTTCCTCTCAAATTAGAGACAATGTGGAGGAATTTAAGGATAGGTGACAAAGGGATCTCAAAAAGGTTAGAAAGATTTTTGGTGTGTGAAAAAGTAATGAAGTAAGTAGATAAAATAAAATCTTGGGTAGGGGAAGGGGGTGCTTTATATCACCTATCAATATTGCTTCAAATAAAAAAAAAGATGAAAATAAACCTTCGGGGCCTTTTAAATTCAATACAAATTCGTTGGAGATGGAGGAATTCAAAAGAAAAAATATGGCCCCTCTAACTCAAATTCTTGCAATGTTTCAATTGGTGGAAAGTGTCAAAGAGGTTTAAAATATTACAAGTGAATGGGAAAAACTTAATTTCGAGAATACTCAAAAATACTTGGTAAAGGTGGAGACTTAGATAAAAGAGATGTTGGATTAGAATATAATAGGACCTTTCATACAAGAGGAAAGAAAAAAATCGAAGTCCCGGGAGGAGAAGAAAATGAATCTTTTCAAATTGGAGGATGAAAATAAAAGTACAATGGTTAGTGAAGGTGATTAGAATGCATTTTTTCTTCAAAAATATGCAAAGAATAGAAAAAATATTAACAACATGTGAGAAGTGAAAAAGATGGAATAAGGGTAAGAATATTTGAAAAGACAATGGAGGATGGAGTATTACTCTTTTAAAAGACTAATAAGAAACCTCCCAATGTAGATATTAAATAAATTATGAAAATGGCATCCTCTTCCCCATGTTCATGGACCAAGAAAAAAAAAAAAAAAGTGGGATTAGATGTAACAAAGGAACAACTCATAGTTATAATAGTATTTTCAAAATTCCAAAAGACCGGGGTTGGATGGTTGGACAATTGAATTCTTCCTAGGATTTTAAGAGTTGAAGGAAGAAGGCATTCTAAGAGTGGTGGAGGAATAAAAAATAAACGGAACAATGTAGGGATATAAATTTGACATTTATATCCCTCATACCTAAGAAGAACAATGTAGATTTTTTTGAGGATTATAAACCCATTTCACTATGCAGTACCATCTACAAAATCATTGTAAAAGTAATAGCCACTAGGATAAAAAATGTATTCTCAGTCTCCATCTCTCAAGAGAAATTTGGATTTTCACATAAGACTTAAATCCATGAATTTGTTGAGGTGGCACAAGAGGGACTACATTCATAAAAAGAAGCAATATCTCAACCATAGTATTACATATAAGCCCCATGATACAATAAATTGGATATAGGTGAGGATTTGTTTCATTCATATAGGGATGAATCCACAGTCAATGAATTGGATCATGGGATTCTTATCTTTAGTCTCATTTTCCCTCCTAACCAATGGGTCATCCTCTTAGTTATTTATCCCCTCTAGGGGTTGAGATAAGGATGTCTAATGGCCCCTTTCTTGTTTTTGTTAGTCAATGAGGGGTTGAGAATACTGGTAGGACCTAGATAGAGAGAAAGAATTATAAAAGGAATTAAGATTGGAAGATCTATTTTCTTTCACACACTTTCTCTTTGTAGATGATACTATATTATTTGGAATAGACGGTGTAAGAAAAGAAAGTAATACCAAAGAAATATTGGATTTTTATTGTTAAGAAACAAGGATGGAGGTAAATCAAAATAAATCCAATATCATTTAAAAAAAATAGAGCAAGATTAGGAAGGTAGAATTCTTCAAACACTTCCCTTTAAGGTTACCCCATTTGATGATGGAATCAAGTAACCTGGTTTCTAGCTAAAAGTCAAATGATTATAGGTTTAAAGACTAGCTTTAGCTTTATGAAAAAAGTGAAAATAGAGTGACAATTTGGTGCTACAAATGGATTTTTAGAGGAGCTATATTCACATTAGGGAAGTGAGCGTTAGAGGTAATTCATGTGTATTGGAAATCATTAGCTTACTTCTGCAAATGAATTTAGGAATAAATTAAAAATAAGTACTTCAATATTTTATGGATAGGAAATAGAGAGAGAGAAAGCATTTTTTTAGCGAAATTGAAGATGATAGATAAACCCAAAGAAGTTGGGGTATGGGGGTTAAAAAACATTCATCTCTTTGGTTAACATTAGTAGAATTTTTTTTATGGAGGTTAATAGAGGAAGAAGGTATGAGGAAGGAAGTGATTCTCTAGAAATACATTGCTCCATAATCCATAGAGGAATGGATAAGAAAGCCAATAGTTTTTTATAAGAGGGTATATTATGTGGAAGGAATTGCTGATATTTTTCCCAATAGTTATAGGTAACTAAATGACATAGAGAGTTAGAAGCATGTTAAAGGTTAGGAGAGAACCCTAGGTGGGTTGATTATGCTTGCATAGAATCCCATAATCTTTTATTATCTTCCTAAACACAATTTGGTTTTTTATTTATAAAAAATAACAAATATAGAAACCACTTATATTTGGAGTCAAGGGTGGAAAGAACCTAATATATTGGGAATTAAAGGAGAGGAAGTTGAGGTATTAACAAAACAATTTTATAGAGGTTAAAACAAACTGCTAGAAGGTTAAATGAGATAGATGATGAGGTAGTGTTTCCAAAAAATAGCTTAAAAGGTAGATTCACAACAAAGTTAGGGTATCACTCCAAGATTGAGAATGAGGAAGAAGAAGAAAAAGGTTGGAGAATAGGACGGTGATGGAAGCCCCTATCTAGGCCCATTAAAAAACAATAATCTTTCTCTTACTAGTCCTTACCAATAAATTTTAAGACCACGATAAAAAAGAAATCCTAACAAGGTCTAAGAAAATATACATATTGTAAAAAAAATGACAAAACAATCTCTCATATAGTCATTGAATGTCCCTTACTAAGGAGGTCCACAGATGGCTTCAAGATAATAGGATATAAAGGGAAGTGGCACTTAAACCTTAGTCATTGGTTAAAAAAAAAGCCTTAAAAGAACATAAATCTTTCCTTTATATAGTGATTTCTGTTTTATGGTTGGCAAGAAATGATATAATCTTTTAAAATAAGAAAATTACTAGTAGTGAATAAAATATGCCTATGAAGGAATATGAAAGCAAAGAAAAGTAAACTCAAAATCGTAGTAAATAAAATATGAGTATGAAGGAATATGGAAGCAAAGAAAAGTAAACCCAAAATTATCAAAAACCTTGACATAGATAAATCTTATGTATAAATTTTTTTTGATGAAACATGTTAAAGTGAACTTAGGTAAACTTGGGAGAATCACATTTTATGTTTCAAGGGACACATAAGAAAAAAAAAACAAATAATTCAGCACATATAAAAAAACAAATAATTCAGCAGAATTAAATGCAATATTGCTATTAATGAAGCATGCATGCACTGGAGAGAGAGTAGAGTGGGCCAAGTTGAGATCATGGTCGAGAGACTAAAAACTTAAGTTGAGATCATGGTCGAGAGACTAAAAACTTGTTATAGATTGAATAATGCATCACATAAAAAAAAAATTAAAAAAAACTTTACAAAAATTTCTTACACACATAGATGCTGATGCTCTCTTTGATACCGAGGAGGCTATCTCTTACTACAAGTCACTTTATATACTACTAGGAGATCAAAGCTTCCTCAACTTTTAGCTGTCTCAACCTCCCTATTTGACTAGCTTTAGGAGATCAAAGCTTCCTCAACTTGGAGCTGTCTCAACGTCCCTATTTGACTAGCTTTATTTGAGCTGAGGATAATTTTAGAACAGCTCAAGTTTTTATTAAGTTTTTTATCAAATTATGTGAATCAATCAATTATTGGATTTTTGGTCTCTTTAACGTAAATTTGGACAAAATGATTAATTTATGTTGTTCAAATTGCATTTTTGAATGTATAGATGGATTCAGCATACTATAAAACATCTGGAGCACTCCTATTATACAAACTTAGGCACTCAAATCTGCAGATCTAAACATTCCTCACTAGATAAACCCCTGAAGCATTCTTATTATACAAACTTAACCACTCAAATCTGCAGATCTAAACTTTCCTCACAATATTTCAGCAAAATCAAACAAAAAAAATTTAGATGAAAAAACCAAAAGAAAGTTTAGACGACTAAATTAAAAATTTATGCAATGCAAATGTTTACTAAGTTAAAAAATTATGCAATGCAAATGGATGATTATAATTAAGTAGAATAAATTAAGAAAAACTCCGTAAGGAAGAAAATCTCCAAAATGAAACGAAGAAAGACCACCGCTAAAACTGGACGCAGAATATAATGTACACTTACTTTGAGATAGGTGTCTATAGCCCTGTACAGACCATCGTCACAGGTCCGAGCGTAACATGGAAGAGAGTCAGCCAATGCTTCAAAGCTTGAAACATCGAGGTCGGCATCGTAAGCTATTTCAGCAAGATAGCTGTCCATCAACTTGGCTACTCTTACCATTGATGTGGGCAACTTGGGAGCCCCAGTAGATCTTCCAGCAGCAGGAGCTGTATCAGCTGTGTTTTCATCTTGAGCCAAGAAATGGTTCAAGAAATGTTTAACCAGACGGTAGACTAATGGAACATCAAATAGAGTATCAGATGTATGAGAAAAAGATGGAATAAGCAAGTCAGAAAGAGTTGCTTCCCCCAATTGAGGGCCTATCCGTCTCTCCAGTTCCATTTTGTACAAAGAATCTGCTCCCAAAATGTTTGCCATGCGAAGGAGACGCAAGAGAAAGCTACAAGAAACAGAATTCCTCTCTCCTGGCAGAATGCTTATTAGGGTTTCGAGGGTAAATTTTTTTCTGCGCTGCATACTGGAGAAACTCTCGCTTCCTTCATTTTCAATTGTGTTCCCAATTTCCTTGCTACGTGCATCGTTTTGTAGCAGATTTGCAGGTATTTCATGCTCTCGAACAAGCTCCGGTAGCCATTTCAAGGCGTAGTGAGAAATTATGGCGCCTATCAAGTCTGGCTTGACTCCCTTGGACTTGATTGCTGCAATCGTTCTAGCAAAATAGTTAATATCCAGCATACACACATCCTCAAACCACCAATCTATAGGAATGTGTTTCTGATCTCCTTGCAGCTTGGCGTCCATTCCCTTCCATTCCGGACTGAACGATTTCCTGTTTACCTTACCCTCAATAGTGTACGACATCACTAACCGCTGGCTTTCTCTGTTGCAATAGATTTGTTGTTTAGCTCGGCCTGCAGAATTTGGAAACTGAAAGCAAAGATTCTGTCTAAATGCTGTAGACTGGTCTCACTTATTAATAACTATCTTAACACATTCATCTTCTGGGAAACCAGGTTAAAATCCTTGGTTATATCTATTAAACACTTAGAGAAAAACCCTTTAGATTCAAAAAATTATTCAAATCTCTTAGTAATTATGAAAAATCCATTTATCATCATTCATACATATATATGAAAGGAAATCTCATCGTCATGTTACCCATTCAGGAGCAGCTGCCCTAAAATAACGCTGAGACCAACACACAAGCACTAAACCTGAAAAAAACGCTGAGACCAACACACAAGCACTAAACCTGAAAAAACGCTGAGACCAACACATGAGCTGTAAGGGCATATCCACACGTAGAGCTTCCTATGATAGCTGCTTCTCATGAATAGTTGATTATAAAACTTGGGGTTTGTCAATCTACCTGAAGGTCTGTGGTAATCCCTAACATCTGCCCATGTAACCCTAACATCTGCCCATGTAATCTTTACTGCAGAATTGGCAGGTAGCAGATAATTAGTACTCAATTCCAGTCATCAGCTTTGTCTTTTCTAAATTATTGTCTGGATTTTCTGTTTTGTGGACAGAAGTGATTAAGTGAAGAATCCAAGAAAGCCAGCCCACTCAATGCTCCAATTCTATGTTTATCTGAGGTGGAAACCGGAGGGAAGAGAAGATCTGGCTGAGAAAGAGGAAGGGTATGGAAATTTCTACGTTGTTTTGAAATGTAATCAATTTTTCCCGACTCAATACAGCCTGTGGAGTCGCAATCAGTGAAAATGATGCAGGAGACATAGCATGTTGCCTAACACAGTTGGAGTTGGATTTGAGAGGTCCGTCTTCATCTTGAGATCCAATCGAGTTGTACGTATTTGGCCCACTCCCACCCTGACTTGGGCAAATGTCCATTTCTACTTTTTCAACGGTTCTGAATGAACAACTCAGTCCATTTTTTTTCTCCGACCTGTCAATGCAGGCTGTGATAAGAACAACTCAGTCCCATTTTTTAATCTCACCTGCATGTATACCTTTTCACAATAATTTACAGTAGAGGCAACGTCATTTTGCGTACCATGGTCCGTCGTGAACGCGATATTAAAATCATTTATGTGACTTGTAGAAAACCCGCAAACATTATCCATCGTGCACATTTTTCATGATTAATGTTATTTGGAAGTGGGTTTCATGGATTGAAATCTTCAGTCGTTTTACAGTTCCAATCTGTATGTGCAGAGTTTCACCTATTTTGCAACAACAATCATTACAAATATACATGATATTTAAGGAATAAGTTGCTTTTTTGTCGAACTTTTTCTGGCTTTGAATCTAACATGATTTTAGTATATAACATGATTTTAGTATATAAACAGAGTTTAGTTTTAGTATATAAACAGAGTGAAAATTTATTTCATCATTAAGAATGGGTATAATTAATGATCTTTTAATTTTAAATTATAATCTGATGACTATGTTGGTATATTCTTAGTGGTTCTCCAAAATCAAGGAGTCAGATTTGATAACTTACTTACATTTATGAATGCATCAGTTAACCTGTTTACTTTTTAACATTTCCCTAATCATATTAAAAAATTAACGGCTGTGCTAATCATATGACATTCATATACCATTTATGAATTTGTGTTTTTACAATTTTCTTAAACAACTCCCACAAGATTTCTTTCATAAATCATCACTTTTTATAATTTTGTTTTTCACAATTCTCTTAAACAATCTCACAAGATTTTAGTCATAAATCATCACTTTTTATAATTTTGGCAAAGGAAAATAGTAAACCTTTATGTTGCTTTTCAAATAATTAATTTAAATTTTTTATTTATTAAATGTATAGAAAAAATAAAATCACTAAAATTTAATATATAGTTTATTAAACCATTAAGATTTAAATTTTATTCATTAAATGTTTGGAAAAATTAAAATCATTAAAATTTAACATACAATTTAGTAAACCATTAAAATTTAATAATGATTTATTTGAATAATTAAATTTATTCATATATAATAAGAATTAAATTCTGATTAATAAAGTATATTATTTTTTCACAGCCACGATCAAATTTTGATGTTAAAAAGCTACGGAATGAAGGTTTACAAATAGTAGGTAAGTCTCATAATTCCCATTTAGAAGTCTTTTAGTACACATCTATATAAAAACATATTAAAATTATTTGTCGTATGATTTAAGCATAGTTCCATAGGTGTACTACATCATATATTCATTTAATATAAAAATAAATGAAAAAATGAAAACTAGAAATTGAAATGTTTCAAAAGAGGTTTTAGTATTTGGGTAAGTCCACCTACATTATTGGATCATCATTTGTTAATGTATAACTAATATTGGTGTCCTTAATTTCATAAGGAAAGTCATCATATAAAATGGTCCACACAAGCTCCAAAGTGATGTGTAGGATAATTAGTAGTATGGTCCATATAGGCTCCAAGTAAGCTACATGAGAGAGATTTCATAGAGGTGTCCATAGTGTTAAGTTGAAGGGAAGTTACGATTACTAGAGGGGGGTTGAGTTGAGCCACAATGCAATTTACCATAGAATGTAATGATGCTATCACGGAGGCCATCTCCACTTGTTTCCCTTTGTAGATGGTCATGGAGGCACAATGTTATGCCTCCCACTCTCTCAAACCAAGGATATGTTCCCCAATCTCAATTTCATATTGAACTTGAATATTTTTATTCTTGAGAAGTTGGTACTCAAAAACTTCCTTCCATCTACTTGGCCTCTATTCTACTGCAAGGCCAAATAGGTGACATCTCTATGTGTTTCTCCCACATCCCACTCCCATTGTCTTAATCCCTTTTGTAGTTCCTTGAGGTTGTAGAGGATGCAACAACGATTGCAACAATGGTAGTGTGTCATGGCTATGTCCTCGTGGAGACTCAATTCACCCAATACCAAGGAAAGAAGTGCCAGATAACCTTTCAGCCTCTTTTGTTGCATGCCAAGAATAACCTCTCCACCTAACAAACACTATATTGAACCTTCAATAGGCCAATTCATCCCATACGTTGGGTTGACCATCCCCATCGTATAGTCATATGTGTGCTAGTATGCGATAGATATATAGGATATGAGCTAATTCAGTGATAATTGATTTGCATCATTTTTGCTACCCTCATGCATAGACACGTGACATATGGAGGGTTGCCAACCTTAATACTAGGAAACCTCATGTTGGGGGCATGCAATGGTTGTTATTGAATGAACCCCTCTTTTTCACTTAGACATCCTTCCTGAAGGTGAACCTTTGCATTTTTTTATCTATCTGCATCCAAGATAAAAATTCATAAAACATTAAATAATTCTATTAGGTTGAATTCTTGCCCCATAAAAATAACTCTATGATAGAGTTTGGTGAGAGAAATACTTGTAGTGAGAGTTTGATGAAAGAGGGCTCTAATGATTATCATGGAATCACCAATCACAATTACCTTACAAGCTCCTTTTCCCTTGAGAATGATGAGACCCTATAGAACAACAAAATCTTCTACCTTAGTCTTTGTGTCATAACCAAGGCCCTATGAAAATTCAACAACCCTCAAACCCTACCCCCACTTTGCATCTACCTCCAGTGGTTAATAAAGTAATTCTTAGCATATGATTAGGGTTTGTTTGGGTTATTTAAGCTTTATTTACATGTAATTGAAGTTTAGTTATAGTTGTTATGTGTTAATTATAATTTAATAGAGTATAATTAGGATGAAGGACGGGTTTATTTTCAAGTTAGATAGGTTTTATTGATATGTCCCCAAGGGGGCATAATAGGGTTAAATGTATATGATATGACCACAATGGGGAGCATATATGATGTTAAATGTACACATGGAATATGTAAATGTATATGTAATAGGGTTGGCCTAATAATAAAGGTGCCACATGTACAATGTGTGAATATGTATATATAGATATCTTGTAGTCATTATAGTGGACATGTGAATTGTGATGTATGGATGTATTTGGGTAATTGGAGGAGGTTATCCTATTCTTATTGTGTAACTCATCTCTCTTATCTATATTGGAGTTGTGCTCCATGCTCACATTGGTGCATATGGTGTGTACTTCTGGTTTTTTTCTGATATTTTGAGAATTTGGATCATAACATTTGGTATCAATCGAAATACCTAACATTAGTGGAGATGAAGATAAAGATGAAATAAACCATGAAGAATGGTTGAGGATGCTAAAGAATTATTTTTCAATTCCTTGTTTGGAAACTTTTTACTTTTCGGGGTGAAGCTTCTAAGTGGTGGAATAACTTTGATGAAAATACTAGACTCTACTCCACATGGGAAAAAATTGAAGAACTCTTCTCAAATAAATGGATCAAGGATAAAAAAAAATGGAGGAGATACATCAAATTCAAGTGAAATTAAGGAAATCAAAATAAAATGTCTCCCAACTACAAAAGTATAATGAAGAAATAAGAAAATATATTACAAAGAAAAATGATGAGTTTTCCAAGATGCAATCCCTTAATGAATCGCTAATTAATGGGGTTAAGAACTTAAAGTAAGAAAATAGTAGAAAATGAAAGAAGGAAAATGATGATTCAAGGGAAGAATTTAAAAAGAAAGATGAAGAAATAAAAAGGTTACATAAGCATAACCAAGAACTTATTAATGATGTCAAGAAGGTGAAAAGGCACTTACAAGAGTTCGAATGAAAGAATAGGGATGAAAATATTACCACAAAAATTGAAGAGGACATTATAAAAAAGTTTGAAGAGGAAATTCAAAAGAAGGATGAGGAATCACTAAATACTGATGATGTAAAATAAAAAATACAATGTAGAATTGAAGAAAGATGTAAGAATTTGATAAATGGGGTCACATTGAAACTTCAAAAGAAGAACGAAGATAAGATTCAAGAAGGTTACCAGAAGATACTTGAAGAAGTTGAAGTCCATCTAGAGGATGTACATGCCAAATATGATGGTATTATCTCCAAGGCTAGCGTAATCAAAGATCAAGCAAAGAGGATAAAGGATGTCACTATCTATGAGAAGAAGATAGATGAAATGTGTGTGCAGAGTAAAGGAAAACCATAATATGTAAAACCATATCGACACCCTCATTACGAGAAATGATTTCAAGGAAGACAAGAAGATCAATACCATAATTATCAAGGAAGAAGATGGAATACTCGTGAATATTCATGAAACATGGTATCAAAAAACCATTATTCAACAAGATATTATCATATACCAACATCTACTAGAAATTGGATAAGATTCAACAACCATAAATGGAATGAGGGGAAATAAAATTATGAAACAACTGGCCACCAAGGATTATGATCGAAAATAATTGATTTTGGATGGATGGATCATCATCAATGGAAATAAGAAAGAAGGAACATAAGAAAATCATGTTATTTGGTTTCATCACATGTAAATCCTTTATCCCCGGATGGGGCTTTTTCAGACAACATTATGGAAGAGGGGGTGCAATCGAGGAGGTACCCCACCCACGCAAACAAATGGATGTGGATTTCTAGACTCATCCCACACTTGTCATTCTTAAAGCTGCTCAAGACGAAACCCCTGGTCATGTCGAAGTCTTATCATAGTTTGGTGGTTTGGAAAGCCATTATGTCTAGATGGAGCAAGCAAACAACCTCATTCTTGCCTTGCTCTTGCATGATAGTTGTGATGGTCATGTGATCTCTAGGTTTAGGGATGAGAGCAACGATGGAGGTGGGAAATGCACTTTTTTCCTAGATCAACTTGTGTTCCATAATGATATATATTCTCCCACAATCGATAATCAATTCCCCCCTCATGACTAGTCCTTTAATGGACGTTGAATGGGATTTCCCTTGGGGTTCCATCCTGGTTATAAATGAGATAATTTGGCTCAACAAATCTGGTTTATTCTTTCCTGGTTGTGCGAGTATATTTCTATGTTGCTAGTATACTTCTCTTACCCTCGTTTTTGGTATATTTCCCCTAGTTTCATGTTTAATAATAGCCCCGAGAGGATGAAATCCTTCCCGCCCTCACTTTGCTCAACCCTCTCATGATGCAAAGGTTTCCATTGATGTGGCCAAGTTCTATGAGGACTATGTCCCTAAGGATAATAAAGCCAGGATGTAACACCCTGTTTCCCCCAAATTTGTAATTAATCCTAATACAGGAATTACCATGCTAAAGCATGATGAAAATGTGAATGTATGATGTGAATGGACCTTATGAAGAAGGTCGATGAATGTAAATAACATTTTGAATTTATATCGCGGGACTGCTGAGAGGGGATGTGCAGAAAAAGAGACCATGATGGCGGTGGAAGGCACCTGGAAAGGTGGCGCTAACTTCCACCGAGAATTAAATACCGTATTTGGACTCCACTGGCCCGGAGAACCAAAAGCGGGTCGCTGGCCCTGAAATTAATGCCTTGCAGGCTGGTAGGTTGATGGATTAATGAGGGATGGGAAGGTGAATCGCCTATCTATAGAGCCGTCAGGCCTGATCAACGCGAGGGTAATCGCACCACACGTAACCTCGCGAGAGGATAAGGCATATGGAAAAAGCGATTGGAAGGGGCAGACGCGAGGGGAACTCTGGCATTACGCAAAGAGGAAGGATTTCAACCTTCGCTCCTGGTCACTGAAATATCCCTGATCCAGTTGATCAAGATATTTTCTACCGTTCTACTACTCTGGTGTGTAGATCTGATACACTGGGGGTTTCTGGATGCGTTTTAGCTGGGTGATTGAGGTGTTCTTCGGTTATAGTGTTTGCATGTTGGTTATTATGGTCGCATGTCATTTATTACAAGTGCATGTTGCATAATGAAGGTTTAACAATCATAAAAAGATGCATGCAAGAGTATAGAATGTCAACTGCTCAATATCATGAATAACAATCGTGCATGCATGGGAATACAAATCGCCTACTGAAATATAGAGTCTAGACGTCAGTCAGATCTCATGGATCTGTACTGGAATACAATCAAATAACAAAATAAATACCTATGACCGCAAGAGGACAACAGATCTGCTGCATGCACGGATAGATAGACAAAAATGAGTGACCCCAGAGAAACACGGTAACCGCTACCAGCTGGAAAACTCGATCTAAAGAATCCACCATCAGAATGGGCTCAAAACTACTCCAATCAATGCGCCCTGGCCTCTACACTGGAATAATTGTCTGCCGAAACTCGGATTGGACCTCTACGGCACTGGATCTGGACCCCTGGGGGGTTTGCGCCCCTCCTTGGGCATTGGATGTACCCCAAAGGATTCCATCGTCAGAATCGGCTGCTATATAGCTCAAAATGATCGTCTCGTCCAATGATGAAATGGGTCAGAAGGGTTTGGCGGGATCTGATAGGGAACACCTGCATGCAACGCCAAATGTCTGTCCAGAATGACTGCGCCCAAAATGGCTGGCTGGATCGATCTGGAAGATTCCACCGTCGGAATCTGATGATGAATGGCTCAATGGAAGCGCCCTGGCTAGATATCTACTGGGTCAGAATGAATCTGCAATCGGGACAACGATCTACTGCAGATCTCTAAACCCTCAAAATGACTTGCGGCCTCCTTGGCTGAGCTGCGCCCTCCACAATAAACTCTCCTGAAATGAACGGTGAAATACCTGGATGGTATCTCCGATGGGCTAGGGTGTGTCTCTCAACACCGAAACCGATAAATGGTGGTGGTTTCCTCCAGAAATCCACAAAACAGTAAGGTCGTCTCTCCTCCTCCTCTCGGAAGTCTCAACATCAAATCATAACAATGCATAATGAATTAGGTTGCTTTACCCTTCCTTTATAGATTCCCGAAACCCTAATTCGTTGTTGACCTTTTCCCTCCATGTGACTTTTACTTTATTTTATTATTCCTTGATTATATCACTTTATTAATTATATAATTAATTAATTAATTAATTAATCATTTTGCTTGTAAAAAGTGATTTATCCATCATGATGGCTTCTCCGGCCACTGAAAGTCACTTCTCATCATCTTATCCTGTAATACTCTTCCTCCCGATTCCGATGAGTTATTACACTAAGATGTTTCTCCAAGTAATATGCCCATTATGACCTTCTTAGTGAATTTAATTAAGA
>ML776801.1:1637500-1663935 GCA_009831015.1 Picea engelmannii
ATGATGCGTTTTTGTTTGTTTCCTATGGTTTTGATATAAGACCTCAAGTGCCTTTTATCCGTTCTTGCACTTGCGAAAAACCTAGAACGTGATCGAGCGTTGTTTTATCTCTTTTCCGGGCTCGCTGTGGTTACACGAAAAAGAAACCCCCCTGGAGTTAACTTTAAGCTCTTTTCACGACTCCCTAAATATGAAAAGATTGTCAAGTGATCTTGCTCTTTTCACACTCGTTAAAGTATTTGATGTTACGCGTCCTTCGAGAGACAGTTTAACCCTTTTTCGGTCTCGTTGGACTATTGTACGAAAAAGGAAGTGAGAGAGTTCTCTTTTGAGTGTTTTTACAAACTCTATAATCCTGAAAAACCTTCGAGTTTTCTATCTCTGGACTCGTTAAACAAACATTGACTGACCCGTGATGGGACCGAACCACTCCTTCTTAGGGTTCGTTAAAAATACTCCGAGGGACTCGTTTGAAGGATGAGCTTATATCAACAAGCATATGTGATCCTCTTCAAGCTTGCGTAAAAATAAAGAGGTACTTTCCAGAAATGGTGGGGGGAAATTTGGGAAAGGGATATGTTTCGTTTTTGTGTTAATTGGCAGTAAGTGTCTCTCTTGAACATGACACCCCCTATTCATCATTTGAAGTCAATTTGGGAAATCCATTTGTCTCTCATTCGATTCAATAACAAGGTCTTTCCATGTGTCGTCTTTGAGTCAATGCTGCCAAATCATTGGTCGTGTCGTCCATATGTTCAAGAGCAGTCCAAACCTCTATTGAGTCAGCCATCTGCAGTTATACTTTCATTCTGTGTCGGCCTTCCCTGTGTCCAAAGTCCAATTGTCACATGCTCTGTCTCATTTTCAAACTTTGTTACTCATTTTGTGTCACCGATGTGGGATACATCAAGGCCCTCTTGTGATGAGTCTTGTTCTGTCGACGTCAACACATTATCCAGAATCAAGACTTAGAAATTATTTAGTACCTTGAAGCTTGCATGCCTCAATGGAAAGTTTCTCACTTTCGACAGTGGGTTTACATCATTGACCCCTGATTGAGAGATTTCGTCGAGTGTTCGACATCAACTCATTTATTCACAGTCGATGGATTGTACTATCGTACCTTGGGAGTCATTGACATTAATGGTGATTTCCCTCGCACTTGTTAATGGTATACATCAATGACCAGTAATCAAGTGGTTTCTACCATGTTCGACTTCGACACATGTAATCACATGGTCAGATTTGTACTTTGAGCGACGAGATTGAAGACCCTAGATATTATCTTTGTGATCTAGGTTGCGATAGAGTATGCATGATTTGCGACACATAGATCCACTGTGTATGTTTCGTGGCTATGTCATCTTGACTGAAAATTTGTCACACAGATCCACAGTGTATTCAGGTGGATGTGCTATATAGTGACGGCATGGATCCACAGTGTATGATTGGTGGCCATGACCTTGGTTTTCGATTGTCGTCAATCTATGATCTGAGTATGGGAATGCCTACCTTGGAATTGATATACATGGTATTCTGCTGATGCTTGGATGTTTGCAGGTCTTTGATTAGATGTGCTTTTGGTTCTTGACACACACTTGCAGCTTACAAAGTCTATCGACTGTCACTGTTTCCGCTCTCAGACTTTGGGGGCCATTCTGTTATCCACAAATTTGGTCATTGTGATTTTTTCATGATGATGTCATGATGATGGAAAATCAAGCTCTTTACCAAGAATACTTTCCTGAGAAAAGTTACAGTTGTCTTCTTCCAGAATTCATACTTTGAAACATGTTTGCAGGCTACTTATATATTCACCTGCGGGAATGCCTGTTTCCCGCAGGCTACCTTAAGCTAGGGTGTGAAATTCTCGCACTGTACTCATGGTTAGGGTGCGAACATGCTTTTAAAGGGGAAAAAGATAAAGATCTCGAACCTTCTAGAAGGGAATCTTCTAGAAGGGTGAGTTGGATTTCGAGTGGTTATTCAAGTACTGTCATTCCAGATATCTTGGGATCATTCCCTATCCAAGTAACTAATCTATCTCTTCCTATATATTGAGGAGATTGCTCATGGAAAAGGTTAAGTTAAGCAATCAGCAAGTTAGCAAGAGATTGGTTAGAGAATTAGTGCAAGACTGTATGGAGGATTGATGCTACAACAACAAGAGACAATATCAAGGTCATTACATGTGGTTGATTTTCTTCATGCATGAGCAAGTGTGTGTGTCAGAGCTAGAAGCCATCAAAAGGAGACCTATGACATCAAGGCTCAGGTTGTAAGTTTCTCTTTCAATTAATTCAATACAACAATATGTCCCTTTCCCATAAAGATGATGTCACTTTATTACATAATTCCTTGATCATATGTATAGACTAGTCATTGAATATATTAACTTGTCTTTACTTCGATTGGTTCGTTTTGTTGTGATCTGGACGGGATGAGAGCATTGAAGCGAAGCTGGGAACAACAGAGATCTAAGGAAAGAATTCATAAGGTATGTCCATAGCCCTTATCTCTTAGTTCATTCAATAGGCTAGATCTAGGGAAAGTGTATTATTCTGTCCTGTTTTGTTCTAGATACCAGGTGGATCTAGGGAGATTGGTTAGTGTCCGCACCTACGGATTTATCCTATAACAACAACTGTGTAGCAGAAGAGGCTGTATTTCGTAGATTCCTTGGAAATGGCCACTCATTCGATGACCCTGTCAGCAAATACATGGAGTGGCATTTCTCCTATGCCTTGGAGCCACCCTATTTCATCTCAACTCCAGCCTGTAAGGAGGAGTTGATGAGTGTAACTGTTTTGCTGTCACAGCTACACCATTTGCTGATGATCATTGACAGAAGGAAGGAGCTTCTATCTAGGAAGTTGCTTGGATGGCTATGGTGGAAGTTTTCTTTCACCTATCCCATGTAAAATGTTTTATTAGCATTAGAACTATATATAAATAAGCTCCTTTGAGCACGTAGCGTTTATTTTGTTTTTCTTTATTTTTTTGGCCTATATTTTCAGAAGAAGGATGTTTTGAGCTTGACTCCATAACCCAATAGCAAGGCACTGAAGCTGCGGAATGAGTTCTTAGAGCATCACAGGGACGACTCTATCCCCCATGGAGCCTAATGTTAGCGACATTTCTTGTACAGGGATGTTTTCTTCTCCGATTTGAGGCCTCTGATGTAAACGCAGGGAAGAGGGATTTTGAAAGCTGGTCAGGTGAGTTTTATTCAAAGGCCGCAGCCATAAGCATCAAGCGGAGTGCACAAAAGAGATCTGTTTCGGTCCCAAGTCAAGCAAGTGAGCGCTCCGATTTCAACGTTCAGGATGCATCCAGGAAATCAGATCAGCGGTAGGCGGGAAATCACGATTGGCAAAGATGTTCCGAGGTTAACGCATTTGATAGCGCCCATCCATTCAAAGGGGACACTTGGCGGAAAATTGAGCCATCTCGGCATTTCTCCCATCGTGACTCTAAGGCGCAAAAGGAAGCTCTGTTATATCCCGATGCGCGAGGTGCCGGGAAATTCTCAGACCCGGGCCCATCGCAGCATCAGGAGAATTCAATACCATTAGATCTCAGAAGGACACGTGGCACCATATCGAGCCACCTCGACGTTTCTCTCATCGTGATTTTAATCAGCGAAGGTTATCCCTTTCATATTCGCGAACGTCGAAAGCGAGAAGTTGGGGCCCGCGATGCCACTAATCATTTTTAGCCGTCCATCCAGAGGGGCATGTGGCGCGCGATTGGTCTCCTCGGCTCCTCTCCCCTCGTGACTTTGAAAAGCGAGGACCAGCCTCCTCCCAGCCGTGAGACGTGAAGTGCCGAAGGAATCCGTGACTCGGGTCCACTGTCTTTCCGAGAAGATCTCAGCCATCCTTCTGAAGCAGACACCTAGCGCGCAATTGGGCTCCTCACCTCCTCGCCCCTCATGAATTTGAAGAGTGAGGAACAACCTCCTCCCAGCCGCGAGATGCGAAGTGCCGAAGGCATCCAGGAATCGGGCCCATAGTCTTGTCGAGAAGATCTCAGCCATCCATCTGAAGCAGACACCTAGTGTGCGATTGGGCTCCTCGCCTCCTCGCCCCTCGTGACTTTGAAGAGCGAGGACCAGCCTCCTCCCAGCCGCGAGATGCGAAGTGCCGAAGGAATCTGGGACTCGGGCCCACAGTCTTTCCGAGAAGATCTCAGCCGTCCATCCAGAAGGGACACCTGGGAGTGAGTAGATTCATCTCGGCGCTTCGCCCATCGTGACTCTAAGGTGCAAAAGGCATCTCTGTTATTTTTCGAGGTGCGAGGTGCCGGGAGAATCTCAGGCCCGGGCCCACGGCATTTCCAGGAGAAGTAAGAACCGTCAGATCTAGAAGGACACATGGTTCCAGATTAAGCCTTCTCGGCATATAGCTCATCGCGATTTCGATCAATAAAGGTTATCCCTTTCATATTCGTGAGTGCCGAAAGCATATGGTCATAGCCCATGGTCACTTGGGGGTGATAGAAAGAACTGCGCAAAGGGATGAAGCGTCGAGTTTGGCTGCGGAGGGGATCACTATGTTCTGCAGGTGCCAGTTCAACTTGATCTCAATACTATTTCTTGCTCGAAGTAAATGAAGGTAAGAGGGGGTAGTTGAAACCTCACCTCAGTCATTAAGCGTGAAGTATGGAGGGCCTGGCAAATGGTCTTCTCGAGAGGATCCTGTGTACCCATTTTTCCAGAGAGGCCATGCCGAGTTCTCGACCAGCCAGAGGAGGCTTGCACACGCTAGCTCAGCATTTACTGGCCCAGCTACTCTTCCCCTACAGAGGCCATGCGAACTTATGGAGACGTCTGACGAAGGACTTCCACCCAAAGATTGATTGAAGAGACGCTACGCCTTGGAGGGTGAGCGCGTCTCTGTTGGGCAAATCTGCCCAAGTATATGTACTCATTTTTGGTATTTTGGAAGGTATCGATGGTTGAGCAGAGCTCCCGGTTGTAAAGTTTTAATGAAGCATTGTTTCTCTGGTTATGTATGAACTTTTGAGACTTCTCGCCTTATGAATGCCAGTTTCTTTCATGCCTTTGTTCACACTGTGTTAGAGAAGCTCGGAATTGGAGGATCCAGTCGAGCTGTAGCTATTATAGGATGATGTTGTAATGGATCATTGTAATAGTTGCATTGTCTCTAATCAGTTCTTGTGATTTTCCCAGCACTGAGTGACTTGGAATTGGAGGATCCAGTCAAATCCCCTTTTAGTTCCTTGAGACCCTGAACCAAGTAGATCTTGCATTCAGAGTCTTTCTTCTGCAAACTGTTGAAAGCCTATTGCCCAAAGTTGTTTGTTCACCTTTATTACTAAGTCTTCCACCTGTTCATCTTTTGATCAACCCACTGGCTGAAGTTAGGTTGAGACCTTCTTTTTTACTTATGTACCAAACCTAGCCCCTGAGTTAGATTAATCTCTCCTCAAGTCTTTATCTCCATTCGATCACCCCTTTATAAAAAATTCATAACATTAAACTGATGGGTGTCGAGCTCTGCTCCTGCAAGCAATCCAGGAGTGACTTCCGACACTAACACCACCATCAGAATCTGATGATGAATGGCTCAATGGAAGCGCCCTGGCTGGATCTCTACTGGGTCGGAATGAATCTGCAATCGGGACAACGGTCTACTGCAGATCTCTAAACCCTCAAAATGACTTGGGCCCTCCTTGGCTGAGTTGCGCCCTCCACAATAAACTCTCCTGAAATGAACAGTGGAATACTTGGATGGTATCTTCGATGGGCTAGGGTGTGTCTCTCGACACCGAAACCAATCAATGGTGGTGGTTTCCTCCAGAAATCCACAAAATAGTAAGGTCGTCTCTCCTCCTCCTCTCGGAAGTCTCAACATCGAATCATAACAATGCATAATGAATTAGGTTTCTTTACCCTTCCTTTATAGCTTCCCAAAACCCTAATTTGTTGTTGACCTTTTCCCTTCAAGTGAATTTTACTTTATTTTATTATTCCTTGATTATATCACTTAATTAATTAATAGATCATTTTGCCTGTAAAAAGTGATTTATCCATCCTGATGGCTTCTCCGACCACTGAAAGTCACTTCTCATCATCTTATCCTATAATACTCTTCCTCCCGATTCTGATGAGCTATTACACTAAGATGTTTCTCCAAGTAATATGCCCATTATGACCTTCTTAGTGAATTTAATTAAGATATGACCCATAATAACTCAAAATTACGGAAATCGTCGGAATGCAACGAAACCAAAGACCAGCTGTGTGGAATGGATCCTGATGATGAACGATACAATTCGGGCCCAAATAAACCCCTCAATATCTCCCGAACTCTCTGTCACCCCTATCTAGCTACTCAGGCAGACATAACACTCTGAAATGTTGTAATGTTATAATGTCCCAAAATGGGGACATTACACTTCCACCTATTATAACCTTGTTTTGTATCAAATTGAGGTTCATAAGAGTTTAAGAAACCAAAACACTAGATACTTGCTGCACACCCTACGTACCTTCTCTTTTCTGTATTCCTCTTGTTCCTCTAGCACTAGGTTGTGGAAGCTCTTCCCCCACATCTTGAGGATTGCAGTTTTTCTCTATATCATCTGATTCAGTGACATTTTTTGCCTCTCTTGAAGCATTTTCAACATCTCTTGCCTCCCTTGCAACCTGCACATCACTGCATGATGATTGTCTATTTACCTTCACTTATTCACCCTACAGACCAAGGTTTTCAGATTCAAACCAACAAGCATCATCCATTTCTGAGTCCTGAAATAACCTAGTTTAGGTTTGATTGTTCATCTATTCTCACATCCCTTCTCACAACCTAGTTTGTACAGGTATCCAAAAGTGTATATGCTTTTTCTTTTATCAGAATAACCAACAAACAACAATTTACTACCCCTGTCATCAAAGCTATTACTATTTTCCTTCAAAAATACTTTAGAAGCAATTGAACCAAAGATTTTAAAATTACTTGGCTTTGGTTTCCTTCTGGACCATGCCTTCTCAAGTTTGACTCCTATCACTCCTCTAGTGGGGCTACCATTCAAAAATAGTCTGATGTATTCATTGGTTTTGTCCATTGTTACCACTCAAACTCTCTCCTAGAAAGAAAAGTTCCAACCTTAGTGGGAGAGCCTAGAGGCACTACATGCAAGCTACCCTAGCCCATGGGGAAATCCCTGTGGTCTATCTAGCCCAATCAGGTATAGCAATGGGAGAGTTACTTGGACTAGATTGATTTGCCACTTTTCACCAACTTACTATCAATGATTAAAAACAAGTTAATATATGTGAGTTGTTGCTAGATTAAACAATCCTTGATGATGCGTAAATGATTAAAAACAAGTTAAGATATGTGAGTTGTTGCTAGATTAAACAAGCCTTGATGATGTGTAAATGAGACAAATTTGTGCTTGTTATAAATTTTGATCATTTAATGCTGAAAAAAAAAATAGAGAGAATATGACACAAAGTAAATTAAGTTTACTTAATCATCGAATATCTCGTTGGCCAATAGAATGGCACTCACAATGTTCAAGTTACAAGTCTTAAGAGTATGACAATGTAAAAATGAACTTGAGAGATTTGATCTCTTAAAGAAATTAAGAGATTGCATTAAGTGTTGTCAATGTCTTTAGAGAGTATTATTAGCCCACTATTGACACATATATCAGACCTCAAGAATAGTAAGATGCTTCCCACAATTCACTTTACCTAAAAGATACAAAGTATGTTCTGCATAAAATTAAATGATGGTTATTACTGTTGTTATAAACCAATCCCTTAGGACAATGAGACATTGATCTTAAATCAATAAAGATTGTGTGGAAACATAATTAGCCCTGATAGAGTATTCATCAATCCAAAAAAGTTTAATGGTGAAGCAACACTTAAATTCTTCCTTCATCCATCAGATTTATATCAATTAATTACCCACAGTTATATTTAAGATATTGTATTCAATATCCAACAGTACGACGAACAATAGTATACCAACACAAAATGAAGAGAAAGATCCAGATTTAAAAGGGTAAACCCTGTGCTTTGATATTAGGTAATTTAGTGGACTGTTTGTAAAAAAATTAGATGTTGAACTACGTGCACCAGCAGTGATATGTCAAACTCATGAGTGTGCTTTAAACTTTTGTATTAAGGCTGATTTAAATACGTTTCACACAAATGTATCAATCTCAAATCCATGTCGTATACATCAACATTTGCATCAAAGTGAAAACTTGCCTTCAACCACAGATTTAAACAATAAACAGAGCTGAGATCCACTTAAATTGTTTAGTTGTTCAACCCATAAGTGCATTGATTTATTAAATGTCAAAGTTGTTAGTCTCTAATTTTGTCTTGGTTTTGTGAGAAACCCTTGTCCTAAACCTTCCTTACCCATCCCTCATTTTTCATTTTCAGTTGTTTTCTATTTTTAGATTTTGGATGTTTCATGGTTTGCATTATAATCTTTGATGATTTATTTAAGTTTGATTATGAAAAACATTGTTTAAACTGGAAGTGTCTCCTTTTATGCCATTGGAATTTTCAAATTTCAAGTTGTCAAATGCGCTACGGGAATAAGCCTATTACCGTAGTGCCAAATAATCATGCCATAACTTGCGCTTGCTATCCCGATTTAGTTATGATGACACGATTCATGAATTAAGAGTTTGTGTGCTCCCATGAAAGTTTGGAAATCATTTCTAAATCCAACAGATTCAGAACATAATTGCTATGCACACGCACAGGGTTCATTTCAAAATCACCTATTGTTTAATGATTATTATATGTGACCGGTTCGAGTTGGTTTAATTCAGCCTTGCAGGGAGAAATATAGGTATTCATTCAAAGAAACAGAGTATACCAATAATTGCAGGTATTAAATTTCAAATTGAGGACGAAGGTTGCAGAATTGAGTTTAATGGCACCAAAGAGGAGCGAACAAGTTGCCAGAATTGAACTAGAAGGTGCCAAACTTCTTGAAGCCTACCCTCATATGGCCGAAAGATTCAGAGATGTCGGGTGGTTTGAGTTCATCACCACATTTCAAGGTTATGACGAGCAGGTTTCAATGAAATTTTCTTTGAACTTTGATGGTCACGACGTTGAAATTAGTAAAATGTTGATGTTGGTGACATAGCAAACTATAGTCAAGGCTTGCAGGCTTGTGGTCGGAGGGGAAATATGGTGGAAGAAGGAGCACGTGGTTAATGAATTTTTAAATCAATTCCTCCTTCCAGATAAGCAGAATCCAGATTGGAGAAGGGGAATACCTTGCAGTTGGGTTCGACCCAAATGGCACACTGCTCTGGTGGTGATTCATAGATACATCATCTGCGAAGGGAGGTTTTCGTTGGTCTACATCTATCATATCAGAATACCGATGCATCTAAATGGTGACTACCCTTTAAATCTTCCTTATTTCCTACTTAAAAGTTTGAAAAAAATGTCCAAGAAAGTACAGTCGATTTCCACTAATGCCAAAGGCAGTTTGTTCCATCAAGTCCTAATTAAAACCCTAGTCATGTCTGCCCTGAATGAATTACAGAAGCCCTGGAATTGGCTCATGGAATCCTTAAAACCTATCACTCAATCCAATAAGCCAAAAAAGGGCAGAGGAAGGAAAACTGTTAAACAGAGTCGAGATATTTCTAATGAAAACCCTGTGAAAGATGAATCTTTTGATATCAAGGTAACTAAGAGAAATAGAAGTAAGAGACCTAGATGGGATCTTGAGATTGAAATGCTTCCTGAGGAAGATGTCAATGGAGAAACAGAGTCATATAATGATCTCATTGCTCAAACTACAGTCAAGTCTGAAATGCCATCGACCAACAAAAGGAACGTTGCAATCAAAGGAAAAAGGGATAAAGGTGCATGTGTATCACAAAAACCTCGGAGAAATTCAACTAGGGATACTAATAAGTATAGGTTGAACTCAAAGGAAATGTTCAATCCGAAAATCAAATAAGAAAACACCATAATCATAGAAGATGATTCTGAGGATGTTGAAACAAGCACCAGGAAAAGAGAAAAAAGGTCCCCATTTCCGAGGAAATCTGTCAGCAAAGGAAAAGGAAAACTTACACCACCTACAGGCCCTGTAACGAGAGATTCAACTAGATTAGCTAAGGCTGAGGAGATGGCTAAAGGCATCAGTGAATTCCCTGAAGAAAAATAGGATTACTTGGACGACTCAGATTACTTACCAGATGTACCTGGAGCTATAGATTCATCCAGTTTTGAAGAAGAACATAGCTCAGAATTAATCTCAAAATACCGGGTTAAAGCCAAGGAACCTAGTGTTACTTTAAATCTGAATGAAACTGCACCCTTTGAAGATTGTTCATGATTCGGGGTCGAGATAAGAACTGATAAGGAAAAGATTAAAGAATTTCAGAAAACCATAAAGCAATTAAAGAAGGAAAATATGCAGATAGAATAGTGGAATGCTCACCAGCAAGAAAGAATTCAAAGTCTTAAAAAGAAGAAGAAGGAGCAAAGGGCATTGCTTAAGGAACTCAGGGAAATCAATTTCAGACTTTACTGGCACAATGATGTGTTAACCACGAAGCTCAAGCAGAAAAACGCCAAAGCCACTGCTGCGATTTTATCCTAAAGGTAACATGAAGATTGGTTACAATTTTGTTTAAAGGTTCTCCAGGAGATATGGCAAAAAATTACTCATTTTGATCAAGGAGATGCTAAGACTTCGATTTGCTTTATAGAGTCAAACAAAATCCCTATTTTGTAGAGTCAAATGTAATGCTGGCAATGTTTGTTATATCAAGTTGTTGAGCTGTGGACTATTTTGGAGGTAGAAGCTCATTTTGAGTGAATTAGTTTAGGATTTGGATACTTTTTTATTCTAGTCATTTAAAGTTGTTCTAGATAATAGGATCTGGAATTTTTATAGATAGTTTAAATAGACAGAAAATAGACCATATGGTGGTCGAAAATTTGGAGATATAGAGAAACTTTTTGTGGAGATTATTGTAAAAGTCATGTATGTTCAATTGACACTTAATAGAAAAGGCATACAGATGGTTAGACCTTCTTTTTTCTACTCTGTTATTTCATTTTTTCATGCTTGAATTTATTATTCAAATTGCGATGCTTTTGGTTCTTGAATGTTAATTTATACATTGAAGATTTTGTTGTAGAGATAATCTTTCAAGTAATGATTTCAAGTTGATACCCTTGTTTCTTTATAATATATTGAAACTAAACTTTGTGAAATTGACAAATTGAAGATTTCACTTTCCTTTTTCTTGAATTGGTTTACTCCATCTATGTACCTGCCTATTATTCAACTAATTGGATATGCATTGTTTTAATCTTGATTTTCATGCCATGCTGTGAACTTGACCCAATTTTCAACCATTATACCAAAACCAAATCATAAAACCCTAAAAAACATTTTGCAATAAAATCAATGATGTCGTAGCTTACCCTTACCAGTCGAGTGCAACTTTAGGGACTAACATTTTTGACGTCATTGACAAGGACAAAGAAATGAAGATAGCTTCCCTGGGGAAATGACAAGTTTAGATTCAGATCTTGATGGTGAACAAGATTTTGGACAGTTTATAAAGGCTATGATTATTCACCTGGCGATTCCTCTGTAGTAATTATGGCTCCTAAGAAAGAAGAGAAAGGACCTAAAATTCCAAAAAATACTCCACCTTCAAATAAGATACCAGTAACAAGGAAAAATCCAGATCTCGAGCCTGTAGCAGTAGTGCCAGATCCTGAAAAATTATTAAGAAAGCCTAAAGTTCTTCCTGGTCAGTCTTCACATTCAAAAGGGAAATTATCTTCAAAAAATTCTCAGGCAGAATCTTCTGAAATCATTAAAAACCAAGCAAATGAAGATTTGAAACCCAAAAGTGAAATTAAGCTTGTTGTTGAGTCTGATACAGTTTCATTCCCAACAAGTGTTTCAGAATTAAGTTTAGAACAAAGGAAGTTGCTTATTGAACTTATTAAACAGGAATATCCATACTTGTTGTCTGAAACTGGAAATTTGAGAGTTCCCAGCACAAGTGTTAAGAGTGAAACAAAGACTTCTTCGTCATCTTGTAAATCTTTCTCATTTGAAGATTTCAGAATGCATTATTTTTATTTTGATAATCCTTTGTTTCTCAGTCCACTAGCTGATCAAATTCCAGAAGAGAAATCTCCATCTATTGAAAGAAAAGGTTCAGGGACAATACATATAATATAAGTTGTAATATACAAGGGATTGTTTCACCCACAACATCACCAGTCTTTCTTACCCCCCAAGCTTTGAACACAGCTAATATGGCCGCAGACAGAATGGACCAAATAGTTGCAGCTAGGTATGCTCCCCTGGTACTTCCTCAAGTCATGTATGCTTTTCCACCAAATGATTATATGAGATATTTGCCTAGATTTAATGGAGAAGGATCAATTACTGCTAAAGAGCATTTGAGTTCGTTTTATAGTTTTGCAGACAATTTTAATGTAGAGCATGTTAATGTATGGATGAGATTATTCGTACAAAGTTTAGATGGGGAAGCGAGAAAGTGGTTTAGGAGTTTGCCTGCTAACTCAATAGTTGATATTATAGCTTTAGATGAAGCCTTTCTTAATCGATGGGAAGATAAAAAAGATTTTTAGGTTTACCTTATTGAATTTGGTGCTTTAAGGAGGAAACAAGGAGAATCGATTCCTAATTTTACCAAAAGGTTCAACTTGATGTATGGTAAAATTCCAGAGGAGATAAAACCTTCAGAGGCATCAGCTAAAATCACTTTTGCCAATGCATTTGATGCTGAATTTTCCTTATTGCTTAGGGAAAGAAGAGCCACTACCCTCAGCCTAATGCAATATGCAACTATTGAGGTGGAATCAAACATATTAGCAGCAGACAAATTGAAATCCAAAAGTGACAGAGATAGAAAAAAGAAAAGGAGGAGTTACCTTCATCTTCTAATTCAACATCCGATATTCAAATGGATGAAATGACTAAGATGTTGAAAAAATTTGATATCTGAGATGGCAAGGTTGAAGATGGAACAAAAGAAGCCCAATAGACTTGCACAGGAGGGAGGTTATAGAAATCCAAATCAATTCAGGAGACCAAACAATGTACCTCAGATTTTACCAAGAGAAATAAAAAATCAAGATGACCAAAAGGTGTTACCTCCTTTTCAGAATAATGCAGTAGATGAAGAGGAAGATAATGATGGTACAGAAGAAGACTCTGCAATTCATTTGATTGATTCTAAATCATCTCCTTTACATGTAACACAACAAGAATATGAAGATACTTTGATTGCAAATCAGTTTGAGGAAGGGGATGGAGAGGAGATTGTCCAGCATGAACCTACACGGAAAAGATACAATCCCAGATCTGGCTCCTAGGCACCTAAAGTAGATATACCTATTTCTACAAAGAAAGCTAGTACTTTAGGTAAGACAGGGGCAATCAAAGGTGTTCCTAATGTTCAAGCAGATCATTCATTGAAGCAACATATCAAAGATAGCACTGCTAATATAAGGGAACCAGATAAAAATGTCTCTGCTTTCAATCTCGAATAGGAAATCAACAAAATCAAGATTCCAGTACCATTATTAGAACTTCTGAAAAAAGAACCATTCAGAAAAATTGTCCTTAAGTCTCTAGAAGCTCCAACTCATGTCACCTTCTCAGATACAGTCAAACTTGAAGATGAAAACCCTGCCATTACTATTGGACCTCACATTGAAGACAAAATTGATGCCTCTCCACCTTTTTACATTTCACTAAATATCCATGACAAAATACTGCATAATTTCTTAATGGATTCTGGTGCTTCACATAATGTCATGCCTAAGGTGGTGATGGAAGAATTAGGGTTAGACATTACTAGACCATATCATGATCTATATTCTTTTGATTCCAAGAAAGTCAAATGTCTTGGGCTTATGAAATATGTGGTCGTAACTCTTTCCCAATTACCTATGAAGAGTGTGGTGTTAGATGTTATCGTGGTTGACATACCACCAAAATTTGGAATGCTTCTTTCAAGATCTTGGGCTAAAAGGGTAGGTGGCACTTTGTAGATGGACCTAAGCTATGAAACCATACCTGTTTTTGGTGGAGAACAACGGAGATTATACAGAGAAATCAGACTGAATTATTTGGTAAGTGATCATGATAATCCCACTAATCACCCTATATATGCTCTAGAAGATGATCTGGGTTCTTCTATTTTTCATATGGATGAGGAAATGGCAGAAGTATCAGTCAGAAAGTCAATAACTACAGTAGGAGATAACGAAGACCATTTTGTTTGGAAAATGTATTTTGATGGGGCTTGTTCTAAAGAAGGTTCCGAAGTGGGTATTGTCTTCATTTCCCCTACCAAGGAGGTTATTCCAATGTCATATAAACTTGAATTTGACACCACTAATAACATCAGTGAGTATGAAGATTTGTTGTTAGGTTTGAAAGTCACAAGATACATGGGAATAAATAAGTTATTTGTTTTTGGAGACTCTGAAATTATTGTTCATCAGGTTAGAAACATATATCAAACCAAACAACAAAGATTGAAACAATACATAAATGAGGTGTGGGATTATGTGGATAATTTCTTCTTGGCATTCAATATTACTTTTGTTCATAGGGATTTAAATCAGTAGGTTGATTCTTTGGCATTTGTAGCAAGCAATTTTAAAACTATGATGTTTCCTAATCTGAAGTTTCAAATTGAAGTCAGACACAGACCTTCAATTCCAGATAATATAAAACATTGGTAGGTTTTTAAAGATGATGAAGAAATTCAGATATTTATGAAAACCATTGAAGAGTTTTCTAATATTTTAATTGATCAAGATGATGAAGATGCAGAAGCATAAATACACACTACATAAATTCTTCAAGATACTATTTCTTGTCACAAGATCATTGAATTGAAGACAACCCATCTGCCTAAAGGTTTGGTTCCATTAGAAAGGTTGTTCGATCATAATGATGTCTCCAAGAAGGTTGTTATCCAAACAGAAGAAACAGAGGTGGAAGACTATGACATTAGTTCAGATGCAAATCCCAGGTTGGTAAAAGTATCCTGGAAACTATAAAAAAAACATAAGGAAGCATATATTGAATTAATGAAACAATATTCATATATATTCACCTAGAATTATGAAGATCTGAAAGTGTTTGATATAGAAAGTATTCAGCATAAAATCCCTCTGAAACCTGGATCAAAACCTGTAAAACAGAAATTCAGACAATTCAATCCTTTATTGTTACCAATAATAGAAAAGGAATTGAAGAGGTTGCTAGAAGCAAAAATCATAGTGCCACTAAGATACTCAGAATGGGTAGCAAACCTTGTGCCCGTCAGGAAAAAGAATGGAGAGATAAGGCTCTGTGCAAACTTTCAGAATATGAATAGGTATTCTTTGAAAGACAATTATCCATTACCAAAAATGGATTATATCTTACAAAAGGTTGTTGGCGCAAAGAGAATTTCTATGCTAGATGGATATTCAGGGTACAATCAAATATCAGTAATGGAAGAAGACAAAAAGAAAACAGCTTTTACCACTCCTTGGGGAACATTTATGTACGAAAAGATGCCTTTTGGGTTGATGAATGTTGGAGCTACATTTCAAAGAGCTATGGATATAGCTTTCATTGGTGAGAAAGACAGGTTTGTGGTGATTTACCTTGATGACATCACTGTATTTTCAGCATCAGATGAAGAACACTTACAATATTTGAAGCAAACCTTTGAGAAATGCAGGAAGTACGTCATATCACTCAATCCCAAAAAATAACATTTTTCCATGGAGGAAGGTAATCTTCTTGGACACATTTCTTCGCCCGAAGGAATTAAAATAGATCCAAAAAGAGTAAAGTCTATTAAGCTAATCGACAGTCTGAGAAAT
This sequence comes from Picea engelmannii, assembly GCA_009831015.1. Classification (NCBI taxonomy): domain Eukaryota; kingdom Viridiplantae; phylum Streptophyta; class Pinopsida; order Pinales; family Pinaceae; genus Picea; species Picea engelmannii. The sequence goes on from ML776801.1 coordinate 1,653,420, forward strand.
AAAAAGTCCATTCAGTCCTTCATTGGTAATATTAATTCTTTAAGGAGGTTTATACCTAACTTTGCAGAGATTGTCAAATACATCACTGACATGTTGAAAAAGGATGCAGAAATTAAGTGGATACCAGAGGCAAGAGAATCCTTTGAAAATAACAAACAGGCTATTGTTCAGGCACCTGTTCTAATTATCCCATATTTTTCCAAAGAGTTCATTATTTTTTCATTTGCATCAGAAAATACCATAGCCATTTTTCTTCTGCAAAGAAATGAACAAGGTCACGAGAAACCTATCTCCTTCTTTAGAAAAAACCTTAGGGATTCTGAATTGAAGTATGATCTAATAGAAAAACAGGCTTATGCCTTAGTGAAGGCTTTAAAATCTTTCAGAGTGTATATTCTTCAATAAAAAAATTATTCCTTATGTCCCAAGTAGTGCAGTCAAAGAAATATTGGTTCATCCCGATTGTGAAGGTAAGAGGGGGAAATGGATAACCAAAATCTTGGAATACGATCTCACCATAAATCCTACCCAACTGATAAACGGACAAGGCCTCGCCAAATTAATGACGAAATCCAATTAAAAATAAATTGGATTATACCATCTTTCAGATCTAACACAAGACTCTTTTATTCAGAATGAAGAAATTGATTTACAAATAAACAACAAGTATGTTTCTTTAGAATGGTATAAAGACATCGTATTTTTCTTGCTGAATTTTCAATCTCCTCCAGAATTGGATAAATCAAAATAAAAATCATTAAAGTTGAGAGCTGTAAATATTGTATTGTTGATCAGACCCTGTTTTGGAAAGATCCCAACGGTTTTCTGTTGAGATGTGTGGACGAAAACGAGGCTAAACAAATCTTTCAAGATCTACATCATGGTGTCTGCAGAGGTCATCATCATTGGAAGGCTACTGCCTTCAAAATTCTAAGAGCAGGCTATTACTGGCCAATTCTATTCTCAGATATTTTTGCTCAAGTCAGGGCATTGGAACCCTATCAGAAATTTGTCGGGAAGCAGAAACTTATATCTATGCCTCTAAAACCAATCATTGCCCACAGACCGTTCCAACAACAAGGATTAGATTTCATTGGAGAGATTAATCCCACTCCATCAGGGCAACATAGGTGCATTCTTATGGCCACTGATTACTTTACAAAGTGGATAGAAGCAATTCCGATGCGAAATACTACAGACAAGGTAATCATGGAATTTCTAGAGGGATATATTTTTTCCAGGTTTGGCTGTCCTAAAAAGTTGGTCACTGATAATGCACCGGATTTTAATTCAAATTCCATTCTTGAATTCTGCAATAAATACAATATCAAATTGGTTCATTCTACTCCCTACTACCCTCAGGGGAATGGATTGGCTGAATCTTCTAATAAGACACTGGTAAGGATCATCAAAAAGTTGTTGGCAGAAAATAAAAAAGCATGGGATTCTAAGTTGAAATTTTCTTTATGGGCTGATCGCATCAGCAACAGGAAAGCTATTGGGACATCTCCCTTCCAGATGGTATATGGCACATAAGTTATCCTTCCAACTCGATTGGGCCTGCCAGTTTTGAAGTTTCTGCAAGAAGAATAGGAAGAACCCAATGATGTACAAAGAAGGATTTTTCAGCTCATTGAAGTTTAGCAGGCTAGAGAACATGTTGGCCAGAAAGCTGCTACTCATCGGAACAAAATCAAGGCTACATTTGATGAAGAAACCAAAAAATATGTTTTCAATGAAGGAGATTTGGTATTGAGATGGGATGCCAGGAGAGAAGATAAAGAAAAACATGGAGAGTTTGATAATCTGTGGTATGGTCCTTTCAGGATAACCAAGGTAATGAACAATAACACTTTTCTCCTACATAATTTAGATAACACTGAAATTTTTGGGGCCCCAGTGAATGGGAGGTTCTTGAAGCATTATTTCATCTAAAGGTATGACAGGTTAGAGATGGTACAATAGGTTTTCTCTCAATAAAGAATCCATATACCCAATGGATTTGTTTTTACAGTTATACAAAGAATAAAAGATAGACAGTCACAGGGGAATCAATGAATCAGAGATAAAGGAAATGCAATGGTCTGCAGTTCTTGGAGTTTAGTATCAAAATTCCATCCCCAGAAGGAGACAATGTTAGTCTCTAATTTTTTCTTGGTTTAGTGAGAAACCCTTGTCTTAAATCTTCCTTACCCATCCCTCATTTTTCATTTTCAATTGTTTTCTATTTTTAGATTTTGGATGTTTCATGGTTTGCATTATAATATTTGATGATTTATTCAAGTTTGATTATGAAAAACATTGTTTAAACTGGAAGTGTCTCCTTTTATGCCGTTGGAATTTTCAAATTTCAAGTTGTCAAACGTGCTATGGGAATAAGCCTATTCCCGTAGCACCAAATAATCATGCCATAACTTGTGCCTGCTATCCCGATTTAGTTATGATGACACGATTCATGAATTAAGAGTTCGTGTGTTCCCACGAAAGTTTGGCAATCATTTCTAAATCCAATAGGTTCAGAACATAATTGCTATGCATGCATGCAGGGTTCATTTCAAAATCACCTGTTGTTTAATGATTATTATATGTGACCGATTCGAGTTGGTTTAATTCAGCCTTGCAGGGAGAAATACATGTATTCATTCAAAGAAACAGAGTATACCAACAATTGCAGGTATTAAATCTGGAACCCGAGGACGACGGTTGCAGAATTGAGTTTAATGGTGCCAAAGAGGAGCGAACAGGTTGCCAGAATCGAACCAGAAGGTGTCGAACTTCTTGAAGCCTACCCTCAGATGGCCCAAAGATTCAGAGACATCGGGTGGTTTGATTTCCTCACCACACTTCAAGGTTATGACGAGCAGGTTTCAATGGAATTTGCTTTGAACTTCGATGGTCAGGAGGTTGAAATCGGTAAAATGTTGATGTTGGTGAAAGAGCAAACTATAGCCAAGGCTTGCAGGCTCATGGTCGGAGGGAAAAGATGGTGGAAGAAGGAGCATGTGGTTACCGAATTTGTAAACAATTCCTCCTTCCAAATAAGCAAAATCTAGATTGGAGACGTGGAATACCTCGCAGTTGGGTTCGACCCGAACGACACATTTCTATGGTGGTGATTCACAGATACATCACCTGCGAAGGGAGGTTTTCATTGGTCTACATCTACCATATCATAATACGGATGCATCTAAATGGTGACTACCCTTTAAATCTTCCTTATTTCCTGCTTAAAAGTTTGACAAAAATGTCCAAGAAAGTACAGTCGATTTCCACTAATGCCAAAGGCAGATTGTTCCATCAAGTCCCGATTAAAACCCTAGTCATGTTTTCCCTAAACGAATTACAGAAGCCCTGGAATTGGCTCACGGAATCCTTAAAACCTATCACTCAATCCAATAAGCCGAAAAAGGGCAGAGGAAGGAAAAATGTTAAACAGAGTCGAGATATTTCTAATGAAAACCCTGTGAAAGATGAATCTTCTGATATCAAGGTAACTAAGAAAAACAGAAGTAAGAGACCTAGATGGGAGCTCGAGATTGAAATGCTTCCTGAGGAAGATGTCAAAGGAGAAATAGAGTTAGATAATGATCTCATTGCTGAAACTACAGTCAAGTCTGAAATGCCATCAACCAGCAAAAGGAACGTTGCAATCAAAGGAAAAAGGGATAAAGGTGCGTGTGTATCACAAAAACCTCGGAGAAATTTAACTAGGGATACTAATAAGTATAGTTTGAACTCAAAAATAATGTTCAATCCAACAATCAAAGAAGAAAACACCATAATCATAGAAGATGATTCTGAGGATGTTGAAACAAGCACCAGGAAAAGAGCAAAAAAGTCCCCATTTCCCAAGAAATTTGTCAGCAAAGGAAAAGGAAAACTTACACCATCTATAGGCCCCGTAAAGAGAGCTTCAACCATATTAGCTAAGGCTAAGGAGATGGCTAAAGGCATCAGTGAATTCCATGAAGAAAAACATGATTACTTGGACGACTTAGATTACTTACCAGATGTACCTGGAGCTATAGATTCATCCAGTTTGAAGAAGAACATAGCTCAGAATTAATCTCAAAATACCAGGTTAAAGCCAAGGAACCTATTGTTACTTTAAATCTGAATGAAACTGCACCCTTTGAAGATTGTTCAGGATTCGGTGTTGAGATAAGAACTGATAAGGAAAAGATTAAAGAATTTCAGAAAACCATAAAGCAATTAAAGAAGGAAAAGATGCAGATAGAATAGTGGAATGCTCGCCAGCAAGAAAGAATTCAAAGTCTTAAAAAGAAGAAGAAGGAGCAAAGGGAATTGCTTAAGGAACTCAAGGAAATCAATTTTAGACTTTACTGGCACAATGTTGTGTTAACCACGAAGCTCAAGAAGAAAAATGCCAAAGCCACTGCTGCGATTTTATCCTAAAGGTAACATGAAGATTGGTTACAATTTTGTTTAAAGGTTCTCCAAGAGATATGGCAAAAAATTACTCGTTTTGATCAAGGAGATGCTAAGACTTCGATTTTCTTTACAGATTCAAACAAAATCCCTATTTTGTAGAGTCAAATGTAATGCTGGCAATGTTTGTTATATCAAGATGTTGAGTTGTGGACTATTTTGGAGGTAGAAGCTCATTTTGAGTGAATTAATTTAGGATCTGGATACTTTTTTATTCTAGTCATTTAAAGTTGTTATAGATAATAGGATCTGGAAGTTTTATAGATAGTTTAAATAGACAGAAAATAGACCATATGGTGGTCGAAAATTTGGATATCTAGAGAAAATTTTTGTGGAGATTATTGTAAAAGGCATGTATGTTCAATTGACACTTAATAGCAAAGGCATATGGATGGTTAGACCTTCTTTTTTCTACTCTGTTATTTCATTTTTTCATGCTTGAATTTATTATTCAAATTGTGATGCTTTTGGTTCTTGAATGTTAATTTATACAGTGAAGATTTTGCTGTAGAGATAATCTTTCAAGTAATGATTTCAAGTTGATACCCTTGTTTCTTTATAGTATATTGAAACTAAACTTTGTGAAATTGACAAATTGAAGATTTCACTTTCCTTTTTCTTGAATTGGTTTACTCCATATATGTACCTGCCTATTATTCAGCTAATTGGATATGCAATGTTTTAATCTTGATTTTCATGCCATGCTATAAACTTGACCCAGTTTTCAACCATTATACCAAAACCAAATCATAAAACCCTCAAAAACATTTTGCAATAAAATCAATGATGCCCTAGCTTGCCCTTACCAGTCGAGTGCAACTTTAGGGAATAAAAAAAGTTATGATCACAAAGGTGCCCAAACGTTGTTGTAGTGTGATGTATTGTGTCCAGATATTAACCAACGAAAAATAGGTAAAGTAGGATCTTTATGAATTCAAAACCATAAAAGGCTTGAAATGATATAGTTTATTCAGTTAGCATTCCAACGTTCCATTAGGTAATACATCAATTCATTGTTTGTAGCCTTATGAGTATGTGAAGTGCCAAACATTGCATAGAGATCAAGCTTTAAGACAAATCGTTGAGTTCCTTATCCAATCATGAAAGCAAATTTTTAAACCTTTACACCATAAGATTGATTTATGAGTTTTCCAACATTAAGATAAACTCAAATAAAGATTAGAAATCTAGCACATTTAGAGTTTACCTATCATGAAAATTAGATCTAAGCATAAGATTTAAGCAAAAAGGAAGACCTTAGATCCCACTTCAAAATGCAAATCGATCTCAAAATTGAGCTACTTAAGAAGTAAGATCTGCAATTAGGTTCCAAGTTAACAACTGAATATTGAAGAGTTTATTTCTAGTGAACTTGAAATAAGCATCCCAGATCCAAGAATGAGGATCTATAAAACCCTAGGTTGAATGTAAAATACAAACGAAAAGGGAAAAATTAATTTGAGATGCAGGGAAAGAAATATGAAAATTGGTTGCTACCATTGGGCATGGAGTCTTAGCTACTCCTTGAATAGTTTCCCTTCTCACCTTGAGTGTTTGAAGTCAAAGTTTAGATCTAAAACTTGCAAAAAAATCACAGGGAGGTTAACCCAAAAGAAAATCTACCTAGGTATTGCAAACTTAAATAATTAAAGCTTACATGAAATGTAAGAAATTAAAACCCTATGATATTCACTTTTAATACTATCAGCTTCAAAAAATTCACAAATAAGTAAGATAGATCAAATATCATACCTTGCATTATTTGTGTTGCAATAGCTCTTTCCTCAATGTCTCTTGCATGCCAAAATCCTTATATTATTAACCTAGAACAATCATACTCAATGAAAATAGAAAAGAAAATACATCTATATTGAGAAAAAGTAGTCTTCCAATTGAATTCCAACCATGAGGAATGAGAGATGAGCCCTCCTTACATAAATACGGAGGCACCTCACAAAGCCATATGTATATTGAATAATTGAATAATGAATAGATGATTACATTGCAGGGTATACCTTTATAGGCTTTGACTAATCATAAGAGTGAATAGGTGTGACCTATGACTCTTCATTGAATGTTGATTAATTATTAATTATTAGCTATTAATTATTGATAATTATTATTGATTATATTGAATAATTGAATCATGAATGGATGATTACATTGCTCTCATGACGGTATACCTTATAGGCTTTCACTGGTCATGAGAGTGAATATGTGTGACATGTGACTCTTCATTGAATGTTGATTAATTATTAATTATTATCTATTAATTATTATTATTTATTATATTTATTATGTTTGTAACAGTCCCCTCACTCACCTTCAATGTTCCAATAGGGTTTGACATTCTTCCTTTGTTTTGTTCAATACTAAGTTTTTTAGTGTTTGGCATTTATATTGTACCTACACATGATCTTATTATACTCTCTCTTAACTAGACATTCAACATCTACTTTCTAGCTTGTTCTTAGATCTTCATATCTTTATGCTTTTAGGATTGATCTAAGAGATGATTTCGCACTCCCACTGTGTTTAAATTTGGGTGTAGGGAAATTAATGCAAATTCAGAAATTTTACCTCGACCTTGAGGTTCCTTGGATCTATAACCTATGAACTTTTAGCCTTTGGGCCATATCTGAAATATAATTTATAGCATCATATACTTCACTTCTTTTCAACCCAATTCACAAGGCAACAAGAAGATAAATAATGAATAAGTGTATTTCAATGGAACACATGTTTCATCCCTTAGGGCACACTTCCCACACATATAAAAGATCCGAAAATACTTATTACAACAAATTTATTACAGTCCTAAATCTTCCCCTCCAACTTCTATTTGTTTGTTAAATCACTTGACAAAATCTGATCAATGTTATGTCAAATTGGCATGCATAACCAACACTAGAAACTACTCAATCATCATGAGAATTGTTATCTCCTGGATATGCACTCAAGATAAATCCAAATAGTCCAAAATACAAACCCTGGGGAAACTCTTGGAAGTTCTATCTACTCTCACCTCAATAGAACCTTCCTTCACTTTCAGCCTTCTCTCCTCTGGAACAAGGGGGGATACCCTAGATTAAATCATTAATCTTCCATATTAACACATATTTGAAGATCAGATTAGTGATTTGATATGTTTTGTAATTTTCTTTAGATAAAAAGGATGAAAAGACTAGCAAAAATGAGTGCCTTGTCCTTTGGGAAAATGGAATCAAAAGCTAATTGATGAAGAAACTTGGAATGCAAGGGAAAAATCAGCAAGTTATGTGATACATGAACATTGTCATTCCATTCAATCATAGTGATGCATAGAACTAGTGAAAATCTCTCAACAATGCCATTTCATCTTCAACTCAAAATCAATTAGCGTGTGATATAACGGTTAACCATCAAAGTAAAGACAACAACATACTATGATAAAAAAATATGAGCGGACAACAACCTTTATCTTTAACAATTCTCCTTACATCAAGGGTTTAGAGGGTTGAATACCTCTCATACAATGTTTTTTGAATACCCCAAAACAGCCCACAGAAAAAGTGTAACAGCCCTGAAACAACAGAAATATACCAGCAGAAAATGATGTGGCAGCCCTAGCATAAATGAGATTAATAGCCCAACAAAATGAAAATTATTTCATCGACAACTCTTCGTCCTTTCTGCCTGAAAATGACAATGAAATCTCTCTCCACTTGTACTTCTGATTTTCAAATGAGATGAAGTCTCTTTATATAGAAATCTCTATGTTAGCAAATGAGATGATTTGCAAATGTGAATTAGCAATGGTTTTCCCATTATTTCTATGTTCAAGAGTTGAACATTCATATGGAAGTCTTGTTTGGATGTTTTGTCTCTTTGATTCCATTTTTTTCCAAACTCTGGATTTCTAAGATGAGCTTATCCTTCTCCTAAGTTTTTAGATTGTAGATTTTGACTCAAATCCTTTCCTTCCTTGATATGTTCATTTTTATGCTTCTTTAGCATGCACAATTGTTCTTCAAGTTCACTAATTGGTGCCACATATGATGACGAATCCTCATTGAGATTGTGGTTCTCTTCTTGAATATGTTGTAGTTATTTTTATATTTTTAATAGTCGTTCCTCAACAAACCTGAATTTCTCATAACCTCTCTCATAGTATCCTTTCCATATTCCCCACAACTTTCTCAACTCTAAATATCTTTCTCATATCAAAGTGTCCAATTGTGATTTTATTGGCATATAATTGAGGTTGTTATGTAACCAACTAGCAATACCCGCTACCAAAGAAGTACAAGAACTATCCTCTACAACACATTCACTTTGTTGGTCAATTGAAGCAAAATTTACATTAGCTGTCAGATTCATTTGTCCATCCTTGATAACTAGTTATTTATGTTCCTAACTACCAATTGTAAAGTTGTCATCTCTAAAGTCTAAACACCTAGAAATGTTCAGAACTATTTTGGAATCACTCTCATTGTCCATCACTGGGGAAGGCTATGTAGGAAAGCTTGATTGTTAGTTATAAAAAAAAATATCATCTCCACCCTCTTCTATATATGCCTTATTCAAACAATGGCTCTCCCCTCTCTCATGCCACTCTGAAACTTACCTTTGTTGCATCATCCCATCTACTAGTTGTAGCATAAATGTTTGACTGTTGAACATATCTGGTGACATATTGTGGTTCCAATGCAAGAATTCATTTTGCAGCTTATTCTCCTAGCTCCATATCATTATGCACTCTATAGGTACCAAGAAAAATACTCCACACATTAGCATCTAATTTTATTGGCATTTTTCTGATAAAGTCTTATGCCTCATCTATATGACCAACATGGCCAAGAACGTCAACCACACTCACATCATCAAAACCGTTGCACTTACTATAATCCTGTGAGCATATGGTGCCAAGGTGAAAATGTGTAAGATCCCTAATGCAAAAAAGGCTAACCCATGCAAGTATTATTCACCAAGAGGTGCTTGACTTTGTCCTGCAACTAAATAACTTCTTTTTTGTAGGTCAACGAGATCTGACAAAAACTGGACCAAGTTTTCTATTGCATAGAAATTGCATAATCCACTGCCTCTATTGTCTCATTTCTGGTATCAATAAATTTATAGGCAACTCTTTCCCAGTGACTTTTGTTAGGATGCAACATTTATACAAGTAAAAGAAGGTGAACTCAAAATATTGGAGTAGATAAACACATGTATGATAAGTAATTACTTCTCTACCATTGTCAAAATTTCAGTAGCTTCTCAATTATTTTGAGGAGAAGTAATGTTAGATGTTTTAGATGTTCCATTCTTGGAGCTTTCATCATTTCTGGCGGTCAATCAATATTATCACTTTTGGCACTCATTTATGTACTAAACCCTGCACATTTCTGCACTGATGTGTGCATTGAAGAGTTGTTTCCACCAACAATTTGTCACGGGATGTTGTTGATCATGACATTGTAATTTCCTTCCAGTTCTAAACATAATATCCTTTACTTAAATATTTATCAGTTTTACATAGCAGCAACATTGGATGGCTCTTAGATCTATTTTCATCTTCTACACTTCTATCTGTTGGGTTCAATAATTGGCTTGTCAAAAATCTTAACCATCACCATTGGTTGACAATAGTATCTAAGCTATTGTCTTCAGAGGTAGGAAATTTGTATCCATTGGGTGCACAACCATTAAGTTTCTATAGGTCATCACCTACTGGATCAAGAGAATGCTCTTCTTTCCAGTACAATGAACCTAGTATCTTCATGTTCTTGTCCTACAACTTAAATCATTCCTAGTTTTGAAGTAATGCACAAACATAATCTCTTCATTACCTAATATTGAGAAGACATTAGAACTAATACCCACTATAGTGTGCATATTAAATGTTAGAACAGTAAAAATCATGTAAAGTTGCCCACATGATCCAAACATTTTAGTTGTCAAAACATAAGCAAGGACTAGCATTGCAGGGGCAACAATCCATGGAGTTCTGGTTTCTCTTCTCTCAATTGTTTTTTCACCTTGCCTCTCTTGCATGTATTTGTCTCATTCAAACATCAACACCATTTTT
>ML776801.1:1668438-1692140 GCA_009831015.1 Picea engelmannii
CTCCCAACTTTGGGCAACTTCCCAATTTTAGTGAGCTCATTTTTTCTTTTACTTTTAAAAAAACATACTTACCCACTTTGAATTCCCTATGTTCTCTTCCTTTATCAATGCATCTCTTCTATTTATCATGTGTGGTATTTAAATTATGCTTTATTTTTATTATTTGTTCTTCCATTTCTCTTTGCAATCCTAGCCAAATAAATTCTCTATCTATTGGGTTATATTATCTCACTAGAATGTTACATTTTATGCCATATAAGGCTTGAAATGGGCTCATCTTCAATGATGCTTGATACCCATTTTTTTAAGAAAACACAACCAAAAGAAGATAATCTTCTCACTTGGAAGGTTGATCCATTACATACAATATTATCATATCTTCAATTATTTGGTTGAACCTCTATGTCTACCCATCTAATTATGGATGATATGTTGTGTTGAAACTGAGATTTGTCTCGAATCCTTTAAACAACCCTTTCCAAACTTGGAAGTGAACTTGGTATCTCTATCAGATACGATTTCCTTAGGCATGTTGTGTATCCTAACAATTTCTTTCATATAAATTTTTGCAATATTGGTTTCCTTATGTGTCATCTAGATTGGAAAAAAATGTGCATCCTTTGTAATATTTTCCATCACTACCATGATGGAATCATGTTTCCTTGATGTTCTGGGAAACTTGGTAATGAAATATATGGTAACAATCTTTCATTTCCATGCTATAATGGGAAATGTTTTTATCAATTTCAATGGATGTTTGTGTTCACCCTAAACCTTTTGACATTCCATACATCTATCAATGAAATCATCTATATATCTCTTATTTCTAGATTTTGGCATCCAAATTTTTGGGTAAATATCCTGTGCACGCACAAACGAAGTTGTGCACACCTATTTCAGTTTTGTGCATGCTCAAGCAGTGATTCAAGAGGATCTGGAATGCTAAAAAAATGATAGTATCAAATGATAATGGAAATGAATCCATTTTGTAGAGATTGACAATATGTTTCCAATGCAATTTGAAATGCCTCAAATGGACATCGTAGTTATGGCCTTTTAAAGTTCAGTAAAAATACGGGAAAATGGAAAAGGAAGGGATGCCACATGGAAGTATGGACATGTATGGTCAGATGACATGGAAACATCACACATGGACATGTGGCATCACCAAAGGATGACATGTGGTAGGATGACACATGGACTATACATACATTGTATGAATGCCATGTGGCATCACTGAAAGGATTACACATGGAAGTATGGTAGGTGATGTGGAAGGTATCATCCTGACGTGGCACTAAACAAACTATGACATGGAAGTACAGGTGGTAGTATGGATGAACATGTGGCAGTATGGTCAAGGTGACATGTATTGATGACAAGGTAGATGACAGGTGTATAGTTGAGGTGACATGGACCAATCATAGAGTGCCATGTGGCACTCTTCGATTGGTCCAATTGATACAAAGGGTATAATAGTTGTTGGGATCGGTGTGGATTGAACCCAAGACCTCCGAAAGATATTCCAATGGTCTAACCACTATATCAAATAATGTACTTAACCATGCAACGGAAAAATCTATATTTAAAGTTTCATTAGTGTGTATTCCGCATAAAACGTGGCATCGAGTGTGTTTGAACCCCCAATATACTTGCCAACAAACCAACATCCGGACCATTGTTCCAAGCCATGAAATTGTTGAAGCCCACCAATAATAATTTATTTGAGATTGAATTAATTGCCAACCAAATATTAAATGGGGTTCGATGGGTTTGAACTGTTAACCCCCATTATAAATATCCCATGCCTTCACCATTGTGAGAAGAGGAGTTGGTCATGCCAAGGTTTCAGGCTACTTTGATTTTGTATAGGGTTTTGTTTTCATGGGTATGAAATAAATCTCATTTGTATAAGAGTTTTAAAGTTTTGTCTTGGTACATAGAAACCAATGAGGATTATTGTATCCAAGGGTGTTTCATTTATTTATTTTGGAACTTATGAGCATGTTGTAAAGGATTTTACGAGATTTCGTGACAAGAACTCAGACCAATTTTATTTTGGTTATGGTGAATTTTCATGCCAAGAGTTTGCATCGATTTGTGTGCCAAGAGTTTATGCTCATGAGATTTTGAGCTTTGGGACTCTTTGAGAGAAGTATAGGGTGTTATAGTTAAAGGTTTCGGTTTTCCAAGGTGGTGCTGATTTTGACAGTCACCTCTGAGTTTGAGAAACATATAAGAAGGTCAATGTAAAAACACAAGTTAGGGTCATTATTGTATCGATCATTTGAGCCTTAATAGAGTGGTTTCTCATTTTGAAGCGGACCCAAAGATGTATCCAAAGATGGGTGAACTTCGTTATCAACCCATGTAAAGTTCCTTCATATTTATTGTTAATATTTCTCTCCATGTTCGTATGCTTCTTTCTACAAGTTATTATAAATTAATGAATTTTATGGATAAGTAAGAATTTTCACATGATATTTGGCAAATAGTCATAACAATCTTAATTTCCCAAATATGGTCAGATGTTAGTGTATTCTTAATAACTAATTGACATATAAAGATTTTCAAATCAAGCGGTTATGCAAGGGGTGAAAAAGGGCACGCGCATTAGATGAAGTTTTGGTATTTGCACGACAGTCTGAGTTCTGCCAAATGTGCTATGGTATGAGTTTTGTAATGCACACCAAAAATCAATAAGATGTTGCATGCATGGTGAAATCAAGAAGAGAATCTTCGGGAAACCTCCCCAAATAATTACTACAAGAAACACGAGGGAACACAGAGTAGGAAGAAGATGAGCTCGAAAGGTGGCTAATATTTCCCTAATTCTAGAAAGGCTATGTGGAATGCATGTGGGTGATAGAAGCATGTGGAACTAGCAGTTAGAGGAACTAGTGGGGTAGGAATGAAAGAGATAGAGTGTCAAAACCAAGAAGCAGATAAAAGGAAGCAGCGAAAACGGAAACAGGGTTAGAGATCTTGTTAGTCAATTTGTTGTTTTTGTATTGATGTTGTTGAGATCACTATGAACATATATTTTGTAACATCTCTATTTGTAAATGGGATTTTGATTTACAGAGTCTAAATAAATCGCATAGCATTGTGTGATGTAATATTGGGAAATTGTATAAGAGAGAAAGGCTTCGTTGTTGTCAATGTATGAATTGCTTAATGCATGTCTGTGGTGATGGAATGAAGATAATAAAGTTGAAATAATTATGGTCCTATGTTGTGTTACTTATGTGTCAATGAAATGTGTGTATTGTTGTTACTTATTGTCGATTGTTAAGTAATTTTCAATGGATTATCTGAATTCCTACCGAGATGGAATTTTGTCCAATTAGTCCTTCATCATCACCAACACAAGACTAGATGGTATTTGTGATCCTCATGGCATCTCAAGTGAGACCTTATTTAGTATTTGACTGAGGATTGATATGCCAATGCCTTGGGGTTTTTGTTGTTCAAACTCTGGATGAACCCTGGGTATTCAACCCACCAGAATTAGGAAATACATGTACAAGTGCAATTGATCCAACTAATGGTTCCATTTTTGGGGCCTGGAAGTCTTGTATTGAATCATGAAGGAAAATAATGATGTGGTATCCATATCGGGAGGAAAATCAATATTGGTTGACTATAAAAGAAGATGAATTTTCTTGGTGAGAATCTCAAGGCTTGAACGTTAATGTAAAACAATGGAGGGATAGGTATCTCTACATTAATATGCATGAAATTTTCGTTGTGAAATTCCCATGTCTTTTGTATGAGTATTTGAAGAGGAGAAATGCTAATAATACTTCTCTGAGGCCACTAGAACCAATAGTTTGGGATCAGTCCATGATTGATAGGTTGAAGGAATTGGATAACAAGTGGAATTGAGCCATCAACTCCTAGTTTTCTCAGGTGAAGAAGGGGTATATTATTGAATTTTTTGTGGAATACATTGATTCTTTTAGAGAAGCTGAAAGAAAATTTATGTAATTACCTAGGAAAAGGATATTGGAATAAATCCCACTCTAGATAAAAATGTTGTTCATGGAGAAGGGGATTATGCGCATGGAGCCCGACAGGATGGATGAGTAGACTCCCCTAGCACTGGGGTGGGGGATGAAACGATGGGGGGAAAGTGAGGAAGGATATGGATACATTAAGGAGGAACCCAAATTTTTTAAAATGAGGTGAGGAGAAGGATGGACCCAAAGGAGAAAAGGAGAGATAAAGCCAAAAAAGTATGAAAGAATATTTGATTCAAGACAAAGAGAAGAACAGAGGCGAGAAATGAGGTTAGAAAGGGGTGTATGAATAGGAGTCAGGATGAGAATGAAGAGAAAGGAAACCAAACCAAGAGGAAGTGTGAGAGATTGTGTTTTCTTGGAGAGGGGCATAGATGAGGATAGGCCCCCAAAGAGGCATGGCATTGAGAGTAGAGTATCCATTGGAGCTACCAATAGTAGTAGTAGGGGCCTAGGAGATGAATTCCTAACCCCTTGGCTATTGTGGGGTGTTGCAACTTCAGAGGAAGATGAGGCATAGAGTAGAGGAATAGGAGTAAGAGAGGAAGATGGAGGATCCCCTAGTGGTGGGGGAGAAGCATAATAACTTGTGGATAGTCTTGCATGATTGCAAGTAAGAATCTCTCTAGGTTATATCATGAGAAGTGGTAACACAATATGGAGTTACCCCCCTTTGAACCCATGAGGTATTCAATCAGTGAATCTATGACATATCACCTTCGTTCTTGGGATATTAAAGAATACCCCTAATTTCACTAGATATTGGTAAATATATCCCAAAATACTTTTGTTCAACTACCCTCCCAATACATATTTTCAATAAAAAAAGCCCATGTTTTCAATAAACACCCATTTTATACCCCCCAATACCTATAAACTCCTTGAGACCCCATATCCCCCCCATAATACCTACAATATATTGACTTTATTTTTTACAATTTAAAAACCCCTTCTATGAATCAATGTGATAATATATTGGTCAACAAGGTGACGCCCTCGTGCTTGAACCACCCCCCTTGCACATTTGTAATCAAGAAGAACAAACAACATATAGTGAGGTGATTAGAGAAGAGACAAGAGTAGGATATAGAAGATAAGTGATGAGTGATGAAGAAGACAAAGTTGGTTCTACTTCTCCAAGAAGAGTATCAATATTGAGAATATCGACACCTAGCAGTCATATCAGAGGAAATAGTTCAATATTGAGGATGGAAAATTAGGATAGTACCCTAAGGTTAACCGTGTTCCATGGAACGGGTAGAGATGATGTAGAGCAACATTAGTTCACATGTTAGGC
Organism: Picea engelmannii; assembly: GCA_009831015.1. Lineage (NCBI taxonomy): Eukaryota > Viridiplantae > Streptophyta > Pinopsida > Pinales > Pinaceae > Picea > Picea engelmannii. Next base: position 1,673,758 of record ML776801.1, read on the forward strand.
GATATGGTCTATGAAGAGGATCATAGACGAGGCATCAAGGATTGTGCAACTGGAGACCACATTTAGGGACAGAGACTTGATGTGGTATATGAATTATAAGGTCACGAAGCCAACGGGATGGAAAAGTTCCTTGAAAAAAATCAAGAGAGATATACTTAAGGAATTTCAAAATATCAAGTCAAACTCTTAGTATATTACAGATATCAAGGAGATTAAGCAGAAACAAAGAGAAACTGTGTGGGATTATGACCAATGGTTCAATATTTTGTTGGATAGGTTGAAGTTATAGATCCAATACATACAACATAGAGAATAGTTTATTGTGGGGTCACTTCCCTATATCCTAATTCCACTTACCTAGAAGAATGTGGTGACTCAAGCAAAAGAAATGGAAACTACAATGTGATTGAAGGCTACACTAGGTGGAGGAGATACATTAACATGATTGACATAGGTGTAGTCACAACCGACCAATATGATGATGAAATTGAAGGACATGGGTGTAGGAAAAATTCATGTGTGAACACGTATGGTGTACCATGTGTATTTTTTAGGGGAATCATAGACAAGTTCCCTGTACTTGGAAAATATGTGTCAATGGGTGCACCGTGTCCATCTGATGATGCAAATATAAGACATGGAAAAGGAAAAGTTTTTTCATGAGCACGTATGGTGTATCATGTGTTGGTATGAAGGGAATCAAAAATATGAGTGTTGTGTACTTGGAAACTATGTGGAAACGGGTGCGATGAGTCCATTCCCAGGTGAGCCTCAAAGAAAATGGTGTGAAATTTTCAAATAGTGGGGCTATGTACCACCTTGTTTCCCAACATTAGAGACTGATATCAAAAGATACATCATACCCTGTTATGTGAATTCTCCAAGTTCTTGGGACATGATGTAAACAAATATCAATCACCCCAACTGATGCAAGATTGTACCCATGATATATTTTTGGTTCAAGAGGAACAAACGGGTGGTGATTGTGGAGGTGTGGAGAGAGGTGGCTATCAAGGAGGTCCCAAATGCAGCTATAGACATGGTCATGGATGAGGTTATGGAGGAGGGGGAGGTAGACCCCCCACTTTATTTAACTATGGAGAGATTGGTCATGTTTCAAGGTTTTGTACCAAACTGGCTTCTCTCTATGGGTACTACTACATCCCCGAGCATGCTACAAAGGACTATCCTGACTTGTTGAAAAAGTGGGAAGAGAAGAAGACACATTCAAATATGGTGTCTGTGGAGCCATGTGGGAACAAGAAGAAGGATGATGAGGTTGATTTCCAGGTGATAAACTAAGGATGAGTGAATATAGAAATGGAATTCAAGCATGGTGAAAGCTTGGGTTAAATTTTAGAGGGAAGATCAAAAGGATTGCGTATCCCCCTCCTAAGTTTGATGTCATCCAGTAGAAGCAATTTCTTCATGATGCGCAGAGGGCCATGGAGGAAAAAAAAGAATGATAAGAGATAAAAAATACAACACAAAGGTCACTTAAGGAGGCTTGGATCTGTGAGGAAGTTCAATGAGTGACACAGAGGTCATTGGAAGAGGCTCATGCCTAGGAAGAATTACAGCACATGATGCAAAGGTCGTTGGAGGAAGCTCGTGTGCATGAAGAAATACAATATGAGAAAAAACTATCACTGGAAGAAGCGTGCATACATGAATATTTGTGACACCCTAAACAAAGATAACTAGAGGAGAAATTACACGAGGAGATAAGTTGCACAATGGACGAAGAGGCATTACGTGACCTCGGGTCACGAAATAAAGACAAAAGATCAAGTAAGTAACTTCTTACGTTGTTTCTTGAGATTATTAAATGATCTGATGTTGTGACAAAGTTGACACAAATGTTAGCAACCTGCATGGGGGAACAAGGGATGGAGAGAATTGTATTATTCCCCCCTACTAGAATGAAATTTATGCTAGGTCAACAAGTAGAATCACACTGGTAGAGAATTGAAGATGATAGTTGAACTTGGGAGTTATGAAATGGATGGCGTCATGTTGGATCTAGGTTTCGACATGAACATATTGCCGAAGAATTCATGGAAATTCATGGGTAAACCAAGTTTGGTTTGGTCACCCATCCAACTGCGGTTGGAAAATCAGTACAGGATCTACCCTGTAGTCCAACTAGAGAAAGTCGAAGTAAATATAGAAGGGTTGAAGACGAAGGATGGATTTCAAGTAATAGATATTATGGATGATTCTAATCCCTATCCTGCATTACTTGGAATTGATTGGGCCTTTGACAACAATGCGGTGTTGAATTTGAAGAAGAAATAGATGTCGTTTGAGACTGATACCCTATGTGTGATCGTAACTCTACATCCTTATGAAGGGGACAGATACAATGAGCCAATAGATGAGGATGTGAAAAGATCTGTTATTGATAATATGTATAAGATCATGGGGCACATGGAATATTATGACTCCCATGGTATATGGAGAATTGAGTTGGAAAAGTGTAAATTCTTATGATATTGATTCAGATGATGCAATGGAATGATGGCAGAACATGCTCTATAAAGTTTATACAATAAGGTGCACACGTATTACCACCGAAGTGCATGAGGAATAGTTTGGATCCTACCAATTCAATGGGTCAGATCCATTGGATGAATTTATTACTTGAATGTAGAACATTCCCAAACACCACAGGGTTCATGCTCTGGATACAGTGCTCATTGGAATACCTGCACAATGGAGGGCCATGCATCGATAACCTTATCATGAATGGGTAGTTGTGGAAGCTTCAATGAAGGAAAGATTCAGACCAGAAGTCGATAATTTTTAGAGCATGTGTTCTTGTGAAAGGCGGTGGATAGCCAAGCAACAAAGCGAGGTGTGCAACCAATAGCTTAAACACCAATGCACATTTCCCAAAAAGAACTCCATTCTCCCAGTTCCTCAATTTTCTATAGAATAAGTAAGGGAGCCACTTGTGGGGAGGATGGGTCTGCCTACACCATATGTTGCAATAGAGAGAGTGTCTACCCGTTTAATTCCACTTAACCACATTAAGAAACCATATGATTCCCACAGGAGTAAGGAAGTATGGGAAAACTAACGAATGCCACGAGGTCCATAAAGGCCATACTTAGATCTTTAGTGGCGTCAACTTACTAGATGGTCACATTTTTAAAGGCGATGCAACCCACCAGGGGTCGCTACAACCAAATAATCAAAGGATACCTGATGTAGGAGTGCGCAGAAATCATGTGCGACAGCCTCAAAAAATAATATGTGTGCATACAGAGCTGTCTACATAATCACCCTTCTACTAGATTAGATGATGGTGAAATATTTGTAATAATAATGATTGATATGACTGGTAGTTACACTGTGTCAAATTGATATAATTTTTGGGGAATCAGATCATTAATTATGTGGTCAGGAGGATGATTTTCCAGATTTAGTATAAGGGGGGAATTAATTTTGTTGGCTGGTGGAAATATCAACATTAAAGTGGCAATGATGGATCAACATCTAGCATGACGACTTCAACATATAGGATAGAGGAAAGTACCAGACAACTCAGGGAAGGGACTGGATAGTACCTCCAGGATTCGACGAATGAAAAGAACCATTAGAGTTTTCTTATATTAATAATGAGTGGAGTATTTTGTGCCTGTTATTGCTTTCCCAAATTCTGAGAGCGCCCTTCTATTCTATCTTAGTGAGGCATTAACAGGCAAGAGTTCACCAACTCGTTAACAAGTCAGAAGTCAAATACACTTCTCATATTGCACTTTGGAATGGTTGTGAGATAGTTAATGCATTCAACATGGTGACCTCAAGCAAACCATAGGTAGGACCAAGGTTGAAAGCTATAAAGGAATAGTCAATTCCTGATCCCGTTCTTCCATGTGGGGCATAGTTTGAAGGGTCGACATCCAAGAAAGTATCTCTACTAAAGTGTATTGATTATAATGTTGGGGACTCCAACCAATTATTTTAACTACAGATTGGTAAATATACATAAGTAATCCAAAGAGAATATGGTATAGGGTGATTAGTGATTCAGGAATGGGTGAACCCCTTAAGGAAATTTGGCATTCTCACATTTCTCAAATGTCCCCACTTCATTCATTCCCTAGCTTCCCAGGCCTACATTTGATTCCTCCTCACTCGAATGCATGGGGGGTACCTATGGTTAGACCATCCCTAACTTATTGATCAAAAAAAAAATTGTCTCTGTGTTGAATTGGCCAAACAACAAGCATTTCAAAATGATATGGTGTGAAAGGTGGACACTCTAGGCCAACAACTTTATTTACCCTCACCACTGGATTCTCCACCTCTAGAGGCCCAATCCATTAACAGTCTTAGTTCAATCCACTAAACAATTTTAAGTTTCATCCCACTTTCTATGATCCCCTCTGACTCAACCAAGACAGATTTTGAACTTTCCTAAGTCCCTACTGTTGGAAACATGCCAACGAATTTCCTCATGCGGTCACATGCACATGCAATGTAGCTATGTTAATGTTCATGCATACAATCTATTTATGAAATTTTCATTTAACTATGTTATTTATTCATCATTAGTTTGTGTAACTGAGTGATAGATGTTATATATACGAGCATATCCATAGAGGTGTGACTACAATGTTTAGTGAGTGTGTGAGAGAAAGACGCAACAATGAGGTGTTGTGTGTATGAGAGGAGAGGATGGTTGTATGCTTGGGTTGGCTATTGTAATTCTCCCTTGAATAAAAGAATACTGATTATCATTGTTGTGGTTTTTTCCCTCATTGGGTTTCCACATAAATCATTTTGTTAATTGTGAGTTTGATGTTCTTAGTTTAATGCGTGTTTGATATTGCTCATTTATGCTCTAGTTGTATTCTTTGTTTTGTTTCCGTTTCCCAACAAGTGGTATCAGATCTTGAGGAGAAAATAATTTTGATCGCTGAAAATCAGTTCACAGAAAAAGAAGAAGAGTGGATGAGTTCCTTAGTGCTCAATGAAAGAAAGACATGCCCGTTGAGAATCTCTGTACATGAGGAAGGTTGCATTGGTTAAATCGAGAGACAAGGGTTCAAAGGTTTCCGACATTTGTTGGTTCTCAAAAATAAGAGGAGTAGGTCTCTGGAAAAATCAATGCGGAAGAGCAAGGCCAGTCACTTGAGGAGGAACATACATAATTTATTTTTTTCTCTGTCTAGTTTGTTGGAGCAAGGAAAACCTCTGCCCAAATTTGTTGAAGCTCGCATTTGTTGTGAAACCCAATTTTGATCTAAGTTGAGTGGATCTATGTGTGCTCAGGTAGAGATAAAAATGTTTGATAGAGCTCACTCTAAGTGTCGTGTACTAGAAGAGGACATATCCATTGCAAAGGCGATATTGGTTAGTTCTGCAATTTTTCATTGTGTATCCACAGTGTTGAAGGGATTCTGATCCATTTTGATGGGTGATACGATGGCAAGAACTATTTAAAACTCACTAGAAAGAATAGGGGCGATAGTTGTTCAAAGAGTTTATCTCTTTAAAATTTCTAGGATCCTCACACCAGTCGAATCGTGGAGGGTGCAATAACCGTGGTATATGTTGTGCATGTTTCGTCACTTGGGTGAGAAAAACAATGGCACTTGCATGACTAGTTGGGCTTGCTAGACAAGACAGAGTTTGGTGAGTGGATTAAACAAGTCAAACACATAAAATAAAAAAGAAAACGAACTAAGACAACTAAGGAAATAAAAACTAGAATGCATAAGAAACTTATAACCATAAACAATAAACCAATGACCAAGATTATGCCACCAATAGATAACTATATTAGTTGGAAAAATACCGTAGAGAAAAAAATGAGGACTTATGGGTCCCCTCTTCCTCCTTGGGAGGGATCTTGAGTTCCCTAATGGATATCTCTTATTACAATGGAAGAAAAATGGAAAATGATGAAGAAAATCAATGCCTATTCCCTCAAGAGGTGAGTGGAATGGCCTATTGCAATGATTCTTGAATGCTCCAAGGAGAAAAGAGGATTCTCAAGGGAGGATTGAGAAAGCATAACAATACTATGAATATCTTGGTTTCTTAGTGCACCCATGGCCTCCATTTATAACATTTCTTCAAGGAAAAATTCAACTAGCTCTTAGTGCAAACAAGGGACCCTTTAGGGCACCCTTTGGTCTTTGACCAGCCCCCCATTCAGATTTCACTAATATTTGAAGGTAAAATCAAGTTGGGAGATGGTCCATAAGTAGTTGGGGGGAAAACAAGAACCATAAATGAGCCATTCATAGGAGTGAACATATTTTCTCGTACACAATCGCGCATATGGTACATTGTGCACTCTATGGGCTTTGTTGGCCCATGCACTGTTCATGCGCTTCCTTTAGTGAGTTTGCGCATGTCAATTTTTTCCAAATTGTATATTTTTTTCCTTTTGAAATGCATTTTGGTGCTACAAGTGAACTAATTGTTGTTGACATTTTTGTATTTTTGTAACCATTTGCATACAATGTTGCAGACGAAATTTTAGTGATAACAGATGCCCCCTGATGTGTGAGGTTAGGAGAATACGTATAGCCAAAATACAACAATGTTTATTCTATTGAGAGTGCCATTGTAATGAAGAGTACTAAGAGGAACTGCAAGAGTGATCCATCGAAGGGAGAGGGGAAATTGTGGGACCCAAACCTTTCTCTAGGGAAAAAAGGAAATCTATATAAAAAAAAAAAGAGGGCATGCCCCATGCTCGTGTCATGTAACTTAAAATGTAAGACAATAACTGAAGTTATATGTTGATGTAGATAACTGCAGCGCCCTTCGGGGAGGTTTGATAATGGTAGATGATAATTCTGAATGGTGAACATAGTCTGAAAAGAGGCAAGGACTCTTGTAAGAAGTGTTGATGCCTCATAGGCATTGATGGCCTAACAAATTTAGAGGTCTTCAGCTGGTAGTAAACAACTACAATAGTCACATAGTAAGACCCACCATAACATGAGATTTTTTTGAAGTCAAATGTTATGGGGGTCAACATAATCAAAGAGCAATGATAATTCTCTCTGTATCATCTGAGACTCGTCATTGTAAAGGTAATGAGAGTCAATATATTTTCGCCCTTCTGGAACTTATGTTGATGTCGACAGAAAGAGAGACATGACTCCAAGAATCAAAGGGATTCGTGAAATATATTGGGATGATATCATATACTGATGGGGAACATGAACGAAGTAAATATGTGATGAGACTCAAGATTGTCCTTGGTTGGGATATGTTTGGAGGATGATTGGAAGAAACCATAAAATTGTATCTAGTGTTAGGGAGACGACTAGATATGGGGTTAAATTATGTCAGAGGCTTGACAAAGTGGAAAAACTTAGAGATCATGGGTATATGGAATTTTGGATACTCGAGGTTCGTGAATGATGTTGACATGAGAAAAAATAGAGTGGATTCCACAACCAAGGGAAACATGGGTTGCGTTGCTAGGAAAAACAAGGTCATCAAGGGTGACGACAAAAAGCTAAGTAAATGATGGAAACATAGGATTTTTACAATTATCAAATAAATAAATAATAATTTGGGATGAGTGTACAGATACAGAAATGGGTGCCCCAGTGCGAGATGTATTGGCATGCAAGGGAACAAGTTGTGAAGATAACTGGTGGAGGGTGGGGGACCCATGGGTGGGTTTATGTATGAGGTAAATGAATGGAGGGAAAACTACAAATGGGAAAACTGATGGTGGATGAAATGGAGGGTTAATGATACTGCGGAGGTGCAGTTAAATAGAACGAGATGAGATAGCCTGGGAGCCCATTGGGAAAGCTACCAATATGATGAGAAGAGGTATGTGGCTTATTCTTAGAAGTGCATAAGACTATCGGGACTCCCATCCCAAGGGGGTGAAAGCAACATGAGTGTAAAATTTCCAAGGCAGACTATGGATGGGACAAATCATGTGGGGGAGAGTGATACTGGGTAACAGTACCAAAATGCAGCAGAGGCGACAGTAGTGTAGAGCCGAATGTAAGGACCCTAAAGGTGAACATTGGAGGGTTTGATTGGGAGATGCAATTGATATTTAGAGGTAATGATTACATGCCAGTGTCGAGCATATAATTGAAGGGGTTGCACTACTTGTGATGACCAAGTACCTATACACATGAAAAAAAAAATACCCAACGTGAACAATATCTGATGATAAAGAACAAATAACAACTATTTGATAATTTTGAACATGAGCATGCATACCTGGACATGATGTAAGAAAAATGCTCCCTTGACGCCAAGTGCAGATGGTGACCCTTTGAACGTGACTGTGTAAATGGTGGGACCATGATCCCATGGCTGAAGATAGATCAAGAAACAAAGGCTCTGGGATCCTGTAACTGAGTGTGGAATTTTGGAAAAAGGGACTATATATGGTTGGTGAGCCCACAATGCCACCTCATTCGTACCCATTGTTATATATAGTGATTTGACAAGCTTATTTGGAGGAGATTTGGAGATTACAGGAGCTTGAGCTGACCGATCTAAAAGTTGCGAGAGTCAGGTTAGTGGTCTGATCCTCCTGCATAGTATGAATTTCCTAGTTTTGAGTTAGGGGTCATACAGAGGGCCGTACCAGGGTACGTTTAGGGGTGGGCCCACTAATCCACAGGAGAAGAAAGAATGCCCATGCTCAGATGCATGGGTATAATTCCATATCCAATGAATAATGTGTGGTTGTGCTTGAAACAATAGTGCATAGGGGCACAGGGGAGGGGAAAATAGGCAAGCATGAGATGTGCATATGTTAAGATTACAACTCTGTAGTGTGCACAGTTGTTTCTCAGACAGTTGAACATCAGTGCACAATTGTGTAGAGGACAAGTGTGCATGTGTACACACCTATTGGGGTGAAAATTGTGCATTGATGCACAACTATTTCTCAAACAGTTGTGCATTAGTCCGCAACTGTGCAAAGAATAGGAGTGCACATGTGTGCACCTATGGGGCTGAAAGTCACACATTGGAGGCGAAGCTAAGGTTGTTTGAAATTTTTATTTTTTTGGTGGTTTTGATGGATGATGATGGCTAACAAAGTCTTTTTGTGTGGATACTGGTGATCAACTTTTGATAGGAGAGTCATTTTGCTAATCCATTGGAGGGAGCGAGACTAGAATCCCCTCTCATAGACGGTGAGAGAGAATCCAGGCATTCAAAGACACTTGGAAACCTGCGGGTTTCTGAAATTCTTTGATTGACCTTTGATATGGTTGTAGGAGTTCCTTCTTCAGTATCTGATATCCATCTGAGGGGACAACAGCTGACACTCTTAGTTGTGGAGGATGTATACTTTCTGATAGGGCTCCCCTTTTGGGGGATGGCCCTGCCTGTTGACCCCCATTTGTTGGGGGATGTGAGATTGGTGGATATGGAATGATGTTAATGTTTGGAGATGAACCCGATGTCGGGTTTGGTTATCTGTATCGAGGTGACAGATGAGATATTGCCTCAGCACATCGTGTCCATGGTAGTGAGGATCTATGGATCCTTGTTGACTTAGTCGATCACGAGAGGTCAGCTGAGAATTGTAGAGAGGGTCCTAGATGAGGTATTTTTTCCTAGGGGTTGTTGTTGCACTCCAAGATGATGGGGAATATTCACTGGTGTCAGACCACTGACTCTGGTGATTTTTTGTTTTGGTCCATCCTGGTGGCCTGGATTCTAGAGAGGGTTCCCCTATTGTGCTCGAGGATTTTATTGGCGCCTTCAGGGCTGCAAGAGACATGATTGATGTGCTAGACCCAGGTGCTGGCGCATCATGTGGGGGGAGAGGGTGGCCACTACATTACGACCATGGTGGCACATGTGTGGCGTCATATGCCACAGGTGATACTATGGTATCCATACAGTGGGATGGACTACTGACACGACCTAGACATGGTGTTGCCTCTGGGGGAGGACTGGGACCAGAGAGGTATTTGTGTATTTATGTTTTGTGATTTTGATAGTGTAGCATATGATTATGTATATATGGATGTTGACTCTACCTTTGGTTTTTGTCTTTGCAGATGTGGGGCCCCAAGGCCGTGAGGCTGATATGGTCGGGGAGCCGACTCTCCAAGGGCCAGTGCGACAATTACGGGTAGAGCCACATGTAGGAAAATGACATAGGAGAGATGATGTTGGTGTTGCACCAACACATGATTCGAGGGTAGGCTAGAGGTGCATATTTGATGATGCAAGTGTTGGACTAGCGCATGAGCTATAGGTAGAGCTCGGAGCAGGGATGGAATGCCTTCATCGTTGATTCGAGGAGGTTCTTTATGGTGTGTCAAAGGGCATGTGGGCCTACATCCAAGATGAGAGGGTCCTGAAGCAGTGTGTGGGTGTACCGATAGAGTGGTGGACCTTGATCTATCGAGAAGATGTAGCAGGGGCAGCGATGACTGGTCAGTTTCCCCTTTGACCTGGAGGTCCCCCAGTTGGTGGCGCACCTCCAGCTGACAGAGGACTTGGGGGGAGATCAGGGGGCACCATGAGTGCCATTTTTTGTATTTATATAGGCTTGCAAGCCCATTTTGTACAGGGTAGTTGATACCCATTTTATATAGGGTAGGGGGTACCCATTTTGTACCTATAGGGGTGAGGGGACTCACTGGCCTACGGGTGATGTATATTTTGTATTTTGTTAACATTGATAACACTTTGGAGGATATATATATATATGGATATATATCGTTTGGATCTTTGTTATGTCTACCCGTGTTTATGTTTTTTGACAGTTTGATGATGTCCAATCTATATGTTGTGACTAATGCATGATGTTTATGTATATGGGATGATGTGTTGATGTGATAAATGCCAATCTATCACTAGGTTAGCCATATTATCTTATTTTTTATTAAATTGTCATGGAATATGTGTAAATGTAATTAAATTAAAGTTTCAAGATAAGAGTCTAACTTGCAGGTATTTGCGAAAGATGCAAGGATCGTGGAAACGATATAAATTGTTGAGATGCAGGATGACAAGATGGGAATATAATAAAATGCTAAGGTGACGAATTTGGCACTGACTGGCATCGGTGAGGAGACCAATGAAGGTGGCATATTTTTCTTGGTTGTTGGTGGTTGAGCCCAAACATATGTTGTTGAAGTGGAGCAGTTCATGTGAGGGGGTATAGAGGGCCCAAACGGCTGAAGTGAGATTCTGTGTCCAACAACTAGCATTGTCAATGTAACTGATGCGGTAGGCCGATGGAGGATGCATCTGTCAATAAAAAAGATGGTAGATTAGACATTAGGAGTGGAGGCAAAAAAACAGGACTAAAAACTCTTCAAATGTGTACAAAGAAAAATCCTAGTGTAGAATGGCTACGCTATGGCATAAAAATTCTTTAAGTACAACCCATTGACGGGTTCTTTGAGAGGATATCCTTCTGAACAGGCCAAGATGTATTTACCTTTAGTGAGGTAGTGTTGGAAAATGTAGGGTCCATGCCATAATGATTTTAATTTCCCATGACCGAGAGTATCGTGGGCGATATCGTAGGATAGGATGAATCTCCTTCGTTAAATGAAGGAAGGTCGACATGGCGGTCAAAGGTGGTTTGGACCATTTTTTAGTTGCCTCGTTGTTCTATAATGAATATCAAAGGTCCTTTTCTAGAGACTCTAAGGTCAAAAATTGTTTCTCCATTGGAGCAGTGTGAGGTAATAGCTCAATGGAGGTACGTAACGTGGGAATTTCACACTCGATGGGGAGGGTGGATTCGATCCCATGGATGAGATGAAACAGTATAAAAATGGTGGAAGTTTTGACTACCGTGTGATAAGCCCATAATGATGAAAACAACATATGATGTCAGTTGGTCTTATGTTTGTTGATGATACATTGTAGCATGGTTTTGAGGACTTTGTTGATAGCCTCGACCTGTTGGTTGGACTGAGGGTAGTATGGGGAGGAAAACTCATGGGAGAAGCCTAGATTTGAGGAGAGTACAAAGAAGATATCATTCTCAAAGTGCTTACCGTGATCGGATACTAATTGTAGTGGGATTTTGAAATGGGTAATGACGTGGTTGAAGAAAAAATGCATTGTGTCAACGGTATTGTTGAAGGTAGGCATGGCTTCGACCCATTTGGTAAATTAATCTACTGCCATGACGATGTACTTATTTCCATGATTGGATGGAGGAATTCAAGTCATGAATTCTATAACCCATTTGCATAAGGGTCCGGCAATGATGACTGGATGTAGAAGAGTGACTGGTTCTCATGCTTTGTTTGCATAGAGCTGGAATTTGTCGCATCACTTGACAACATGGATGTAGTCATGAAAAGGCGTGGGCTAGAAGTATCCTTCTCGAATGAATTTTTGGGCGGTGGACATACCTGAGAGGTGGCCACTTCAAGTGCCACTATGGAAATCATTCAATACTATGTCGACTTCGTCGATGGTCAAACATCAAAAGAGGATGGTTTCGACCCCATGTCGATACAAGACATCACTGATGAGGAGGTATCGAGGGGCCTAATGTCGAATGCATTGATGATCATCTCGAGAGATATGAGACCCAAACTTTTTTGTCTGAAGGTAGACGAGAAGGGCGTCGTAATAGGGGTCATTAGAGGGGATGAAGAAGATGTGTTCGTCAAGAAAATCCATATTGACGAGTGAAGCTTTAGCATCTGAGGGAAATGTTGTAATGAGTTAGGAAAGAACAAGTGATTTCTTTCTTTTGGGAGTTGAGAAATATAGGTTGTATTCCTAAAGGATGACGATCCATCGGGAAAATTTTCCATTAATATACCTTCAACTAAGCAAGTACTGCATGGGGTTAGAATCTACCATGACTTTGGTAGTGTGAAGTAGGATATAGTGATGTAGTTTCTGAATTGTGAGGACAACTGCGAGGGATAATTTATCATCATGATTGTGTTTCAGGGGTGGTCCTGAAATATTTTTACTGATGTACTAAATGACATGTTCCTACCCATCATCTCCTAGTTGGACAAGGACTCCTGCTACTAAGACGGTCGAGGCTAATAAGTAGAGGATGTAGTTGCGATCATAGTCTGGAGGACTAATCAAAGGGGCATTGGATAGGGCCATTTTTAGATCATCAATCGTAGTTTGATCATGTTCATCCCATCGAAATAGGATATCATGATGAAGTAAGTGGAATAAACAGTGTGCGTGGGTGGCGTAATCTGGGACAAAGCGATGTAAAAATTTATCTTTGCCTTGTAGGCTCTACAGTTGGCACAAATTCCTAGGTGGTGGTATTTATCTGATCACTTGGACCTTAAGGGGGTCTAGTGTGATGCTGTGTATGGAGACAATGAACCCAAGAAGGCATCTGGCAGTGATGCAAAATACACACTTGAGGGGGTTCAAGTGGATATTGTACTGGCGAGATCATTGAAAAAGGATGCATAATTCATCTAAATGTTGGGTTCGTTTCTTGGATCGAGCAGTGAGGTAATCCAAGTAAGAGAGGATGATGTGAACAAGATAATGGAAAACATAAGTCATGGCCCATTGAAACGTAGCACCTACATTTTTTAGTCTAAAAGGAATGACACGAAAAAGGAAAAGTACCCCATGGGGTAGTAAAAAAGGTTGTATATTGATCTGTTGGATGGATTTGGATTTTATTGTATTTGGAGAACTCATCCATGAAGGAAAATTCTTCGTGGTTGGCACAATCATCGATAATTTGGTCGATAAAAGGGGTTGGAAAGTTGTCTTTGGGACAATCATGGTTGAGATCATGAAAGTCGGTGAAAATGTGAATAGTGCCCTATTTTTTGCTAACGGGGACATGGTTTGAAACCTATGAGGTATACACAATGGGGTGAATGAACCTAGTGGCTCGTAACTTTTCAATTTTGGCTTTGATAGCTACAGATTTGGATGGGTGAAGTGGGTGCTTCTTTTGATGGATTGGGGCGATATTTATCCATGTGTTGATGTGATGTTCGACTATAGAAGGATCGAGGTTGGGCATATCCATATACGACCAGGAAAAAATATCCCAGTATTCCTGAAAGAGAGATTTGTAAGCTGTGAGTTCCTTAGGGGAGCATGCAATGCCAATGGTGATTTCTTCTACAATTCTCAGTTTGATGGAAATGTCAATTTTGACGGTGGGGGAGATATTAGCCATGTTTCCTTCCTCAAAATAATTTGGGGAAGGGATAAGGTTGTTGAACTAGTCTATATGCCCTGAAGGAATAAAATCCTTGTTTTCGATTGCACATACAGAGGCTTGGCTAGGAGGGTCAAAGGCTTCCTGTGAGAGAAAAAGTGCTCAGTGATGGAGCACATTCCATGGACAATCGGGGGTAGTGAGTTCCTCCAGAATATCTTCGTCGCAATGGAAAATGTGAGAATATGAGGGATTCAGGGAGGTGACATGGGTGACTGTCACAGTGTGATTTTCCTCAAGTGGTGAAGACGTAGAGGGAATATCACAACCATGTTGCGGTGTCTTGCTTGACATAAACCAAAAGTGCAGATACCGTGGGTGATAGACTGTGGTAGGGGGTAATATTTCCTGTAGGAAATGAACCGGAGAATTGGGAGGATTTGGGGGAATATCCTCAGACAGTCTATCTATCAACCATGGAGGGGTGGGAAGTGACTTAGGTTCAGGGGAGGTGATGTTAATAGTATCTAGAGAGGGTATGACCAGTGGTGAGGTGGTCAGATGTGGTGGAATAATAGTTGAATGAAGACCTCGATATGCCACAATCAAAGGACACAGGTATGTGAAGTGAGAAAGTGAGTCATAAAGAGCACAAGGGCATATCATCTATTCAGGGATTGAGGAAGAGACATAATGGGTGTCGGTGATGCGATTACTAGAATATGGTGGTGGAGAGAGATATTGTTGAAAGGTTTGGTGTACAACTGTTAGCGTCTGGTGAAACTAAGGTAGAGTTGGGAAATGATGAGTGTAGTGGCCATATTTTGAATAAATGGCACAAGCGAATTTGGTTCATAGCCCTTTACTGCCTGTAGTGGAGGACATTGTCGTAGTACTAGACGTGCTTGGTGAAGAGGTGAGCGATGTGATTTCTCAAGTGAGTTGGATCAGATTGGGTAACTTGGGAAGAGAAGGACATCTATTAGTGGGGTGTCCCTCTCTTTCACATAGTGCTCAAGGAAGTTGAAATTGGGGAGGAAGTGGAGATGTAGGCTCTTTCTTCTTCCGTCTTCCCCCAACTGTGGTAGTGGTGTTGGTAGTGGGGAGGAAGGGTGGTGCCTCTAGAGCCTATAATAGAATATGCATCAGGATTCCCTCTAAATGAGGAGGGAGGGATGGTTGAGGAACCATTGCGAGTGGGTGTAGATACCATATAGGGATGGAAAGAACCATGTTGGTAAGGTTAAGCATCGCAGATACCTAAAAATATTGAACTCCTGGTGGGGGGTAGAAGAAGGGTATTTGAGAAATGGCTTGAGGGATTGTCTCCCAAACTGAGATTATCCTCTGGGGGAGGGGGGAATCAGGGATAAGTGGTGTAGTAGGGTTCTTAAGGAAGTCCTGAAGTGATATTTCATCAATTGGTGGAACGTCGAGGTGTGGAGAGGCCTCAATGGGAAGAATGGTGTCTCTAGTGTCAGTTCCATTAGAAGATACAACACACACTTGTGATGAAGGGTGTATGAGAGGTGGTGCTCCATGGTATTCCCCCATTAAGGATCGATCCTTGAAAATTATGGGGGCCATGTCAATGAACGAATAAGAGTCTAAGCTAGAGAGAACTAGGGGAAGGATGTTATCAATGTTGGTGGAATGGTTAGGCTCATAATGTGTAATTTGGTCGATGGTGATGATTTTCCCATTGTGGGGGAACATCATTGTTTGAAACACAGAAGAGGCTACTGCCTTCATAGCATACATGTAGCTATGTCCAAACAAGATATTGTAATCAAGCGGGGCGTCGATAACCTCAATGTCGATGAGGATAGTTTTTCCCCCGAGTTCGGAGGGGACATTTTAGAAGAGCCCTTGAGGGGAGGATGGTTGATCATCATAGGCTCTCAAGGTGATGGTGAATGGTACTAGCTCAGGGGAGCCAAATTTCTGTCATACATTTTTGGAAATGATGCATGTGGATGCAACTTCATCAATAATACATCGATGAACCTGTTAATATTATGGTAGTTGCGGGAGGTATTTACCTCCACGTGTGAACCTGACGAGAATACAAGACTCCGAAAAGCAAGAGAAAACCCTAATGAGTTGGCTAATAACCCTAGAAGTGTTTTCATCTCAAGAAGATAATTAATATTAGGTTATTAGCCTCCAAGAGAAGAAGTTTACCAGAAATAATAATGATATAATGAACATATGCATATCCAGGAGGAGAAGTCGCCCCTAGAAAATTTGGCAGAACCACTATAAATACAGGGCGCCAGTTCTCATTTGACAACATCTCAGAATTGCAGTTCCCAGTTGGTGCACACTGCAGTTCCTAGTCTGGTGCGCACATGTGGAGGAGGATTGCAGGTGCAATTGTAGCAGCAACAAGTTTTCAGTATTGGCTTGAATATCTCTTGGCTAGGGTTTGGACTATCTAATCCGCTATTGTTGGTGTGCTATCCTTGGAGGAAGATGTGCTACACCTTGTTTGGCTATCTAGCCTAGGGTTTTCTTTTGGAGTAATTCTCAGTCAAGGTTAAGGTGCTCGGAGGGTGGCTTCGGCCTGTGGTTGGGTGACGAGGGTATCGTCAATGGTAAAATAAGCACAATATTCTATATTATAACAAGTTATGGGATCACACCCCCTTTAGCCAATCTAAATGTTGGTAGGAAACATAGCCACTAAGATATTGAGCTCATTTAGGAACTGCCACTAGGGTTACTAGCATAAGTAGCTTCCAAGACACTGCAGCTAGGGTTACTAGCAGGTGTAGTTGTAGAAACCCTAATCCTCTTGTTGAGGCACCTTAAGTGAATGGATTGACCTAATCTTTGAACAGATCAGTTTTCTAGTCAAATCTAGGATTTCCAGTCAAATCTAGGGTTTGACCAAGTCAAGCAAGCCATGACTAACTCTATGAAGTCTGAGAACAAGTTAGATGGAGCCTCTAACTTCAGAGCATGGAATACAAGGATTGACCTCATCCTTGCCAAGAATAAAGTGTTGGATATCATGAAAGGAAATATCATGAAGCCAAAGTTTGAAGAAGGAGAAGAGAAGGAACCGCATAATGTTACAACTATGAAGAAGTTCAAAGATGTTGACATCAATGCCATGAGTATCATAGTGGATTTCATAAAATACCACTTGATACCCTACATCTCCCATATTGACTCATCAAAGAAGATGTACGATGCCCTAACAAATCTCTTCTCAGTCAGAAACAATGGACAAGTTATGAGTCTGAAGAATGAGCTTCGTGACATGAAGATGAATGATGATGAAAACATAACATCATACTTTGTAAGGATCTCCCAGTTAAGATATCAACTACAAGATATTGAAGAGATCATTTCGGAAGAGGAATTGGTGAATATAGTACTCAATGGTCTTGCCAAGACGTGGGATGCATTTGCCGCAAGAATGAACACAAGGAAGGAGTTTCCGACATTTGAAGAAATTTAAACTTGTTGTGCTCAAGAAGAATCAAGGATCAATGCAAAAGAGAAACCCCAAAATAATTACGATGATCAAGCCTTCACAACAAGATTCAAGAACTTCAGGAACAAAAGGAAGTTTGGTTCAAAGAGGAAGCCAAATCAGGAGAAATACATTTCAGAAGTACAATGCTTCAACTGTCAAAAGTACAGTCACTACAAGAATTAATGTCCTGAACTAAATAAAAGGAAAAAGAAACATGAAGCATCGATTGTTGAAGAAAAGGAACCTACAAAGAAGACTAAGCAAGATGAAAGAGACTTCTTCTTCTAAAAAGTTAACAACTCTCTTCTTATTTCTTGTACATATTTTGTTTGCATCATCTATGTACATATCTTGTATATCTATCTCTTGGAAGATAATGTGTTCCAAGAAGAACTATAACTATGAAAGAACAAACAAGATGAAAATGGATATCATTAGATAATACACATGAAATGATGAAATACAAATCATGAAGAAGTTATTGCAAGATAAGCCGAATCAATCATGAAGAAACTTAGAAGAAGAAAAGATAGAAAGAAGTCAGCAATCGAGAAGAAATTGGAAAAAGACTCATGACATTTTGTAGAAAACAACAAGATGAAAGCGTGGACTCTATTAGACAAGAGAGCCAATTATATATTGCATAAGAAAATAAGGATGCAGATGAAAGCGTGGACTCTATTAGATGGAGGGAGTCGATTATATGCACTCTTACATGAAGCAAGGGTTAGGAGGGATCTAATCCTATGATCCATTGAAGATGATGAAATATATATATATATA